>CM038718.1:35594515-35909515 GCA_021613375.1 Megaleporinus macrocephalus
ATATATATATATATAATATATACAATTTCTCTGGGGACTATTTTGCCTTGGAACACCATCCATGCATTCCTCCACTGTGAATGGATTACAAGCAATTGAATAAAATACGCTGTAAACCAAACACAAACACTAACACAAACAATGTCTCAGACATCATATTAATAATCATTTCATGTAATATTTTTTGTGGGGGGTTTTTCGAAAAGTCAAACTCCGACGTCTGGTTCCATTCACCGCCACTGTAAACAGCTCTGATCTCGAAGTTTCTCCAGAACAAAGTTGTTATACTTGTATTAACATTATAAGGAGAAACATGATTACAGTTTAAAAATTTTATTCACATTATTTTAGATTCCTTGCTTTGAAGTTTGTCAAAGTCAGCGCGGTAGCTTATTTATATGTTTCCACACAGGCACCATTAGGGACGACTACGCTACGCAGGAACACCAGGCGAAGGACCTCTGTGTTGATGTGCGGGAGAGGGCGGTGTTGCTCTGTTCCTCTATCGTCGTCCGATTGATCTCATTTTTTTGGAAATAACATGCTGTTTTTTTCATATTAAACATTTTCTTTTTCATCCCACACACTCGTACACCTTTCTCCAGATGATATTAGACTAGCAGCTGAGTGTTTTTATCGCGGACATGGCAGACGAGGCTCTCTTTCAGTTCCTTCATAATGAAGTGATCCAGTATGTAAACAGTGCAGAAAGCGGAGAGACAGTAAGACTTATACTCTTTGTCCCCTTTAATAAACTAGGTTGTTTTGCTTTTTGCCACCTTCTTGTTCGAATTTTGCTGTTCCACCTTAAAATGGTGCAGTTACAGTTATATTCCGGTGTGTCATTTTATTATACAAATGTTATATCTTTGTTATTATACGGTTCTGTTTTCAGGAAAATGGACGGTGCGTTTCCAAGCTGGAGAATATGGGATTCCGTGTAGGACAAGGACTTATTGAAAGGCAGGTGTCCTCACGTTGTTTAAGTGGACCCATTGAAAAATAGGTATCCTCACTGTGTTTCAGTGGACTCATTGAATTAGACTTGGGTTTGAACACAGTGGCAAGTGGCTGTGCAGTGAAACACCCACATATACACACACTAGTGAACATACACACTTGTCAGCCAGTGAGCACACCTGCCCGGAGTGGTGGGCAGCCCTGTAGCAGTTGGTGCCTTCAAGGGCACTTTAGTCGTGTGCTGTTGGTCCAGGGGCTCGAACCGGCGACCTTCTGGTCCAGTAAGGCAGGTATCCTCACTGAGAATTAGAATTTAGAACCATTTGCCACTTGTTTTTCCATCCGTGCAGTGAAACACCCACATATACACACCAATGTATATACAGAGCCAGTGAGCAAGCTTGCCCGAAGTGGTGGGCAGCCCTGTCCACTGTGGGGGTTGGGTGCCTTTAAGGGCACTTCATGCGTGTCCTGTTGGTCCAGGATTCTGGTCACAAGACAGACTACCTAACCTTCAGCCCACAACCCAGTTAGTCAGGTGTTCTCACTTTGATTCAGTGGACTCATTAAAGGCAGGTGTCCTCACTGTCTTCCAGTGGACTCATTGAAAGGCAGGTATTCCCACTGTTTTCAGTGGACACGTTGAAAGGCAGGTGTCCTCACTGTGTTTCAGTGGACACGTTGAAAGGCAGGTGTCCTCACTGTGTTTCAGTGGACACGTTGAAAGGCAGGTGTCCTCACTGTGTTTCAGTGGACACGTTGAAAAGCAGGTGTCCTCACTGTGTTTCAGTGGACACGTTGAAAGGCAGGTGTCCTCTCTGTGTTTTATGTTGAAAGGCAGGTGTCCTCACTGTATTTCAGTGGACACGTTGAAAGGCAGATGTCCTCACTGTGTTTCAGTGGACACGTTGAAAAGCAGGTGTCCTCACTGTATTTCAGTGGACACGTTGAAAGGCAGGTGTCCTCACTGTGTTTCAGTGGACACGTTGAAAAGCAGGTGTCCTCACTGTGTTTCAGTGGACACGTTGAAAGGCAGGTGTCCTCACTGTGTTTCAGTGGACTCGTTGAAAGGCAGGTGTCCTCACTGTGTTTCAGAGGACTCGTTGAAAGGCAGGTGTCCTCACTGTGTTTCAGTGTACTCATTGAAAGGCAGGTGTCCTCACTGTGTTTCAGTGTACTCATTGAAAGGCAGGTGTCCTCACTGTGTTTCAGTGGACACGTTGAAAAGCAGGTATCCTCACTGTGTTTCAGTGGACATGTTGAAAGGCAGGTATCCTCACTGTGTTTCAGTGGACATGTTGAAAGGCAGGTGTCCTCACTGTGTTTCAGTGGACATGTTGAAAGGCAGGTATCCTCACTGTGTTTCAGTGGACATGTTGAAAGGCAGGTGTCCTCACTGTGTTTCAGTGGACATGTTGAAAGGCAGGTGTCCTCACTGTGTTTCAGTGGACTCGTTGAAAGGCAGGTGTCCTCACTGTGTTTCAGTGGACACGTTGAAAGGCAGGTGTCCTCACTGTGTTTCAGTGGACTCGTTGAAAGGCAGGTGTCCTCACTGTGTTTCAGTGGACTCGTTGAAAGGCAGGTGTCCTCACTGTGTTTCAGTGGACACGTTGAAAAGCAGGTGTCCTCACTGTGTTTCAGAGGACTCATTAAAAGGCAGGTATCCTCACTGTGTTTCAGAGGACTCGTTGAAAGGCAGGTGTCCTCACTGTGTTTCAGTGTACTCATTGAAAGGCAGGTGTCCTCACTGTGTTTCAGTGTACTCATTGAAAGGCAGGTGTCCTCACTGTGTTTCAGTGGACACGTTGAAAAGCAGGTGTCCTCACTGTGTTTCAGTGGACATGTTGAAAGGCAGGTATCCTCACTGTGTTTCAGTGGACATGTTGAAAGGCAGGTATCCTCACTGTGTTTCAGTGGACATGTTGAAAGGCAGGTGTCCTCACTGTGTTTCAGTGGACATGTTGAAAGGCAGGTATCCTCACTGTGTTTCAGTGGACATGTTGAAAGGCAGGTATCCTCACTGTGTTTCAGTGGACATGTTGAAAGGCAGGTGTCCTCACTGTGTTTCAGTGGACACGTTGAAAAGCAGGTGTCCTCACTGTGTTTCAGTGGACATGTTGAAAGGCAGGTGTCCTCACTGTGTTTCAGTGGACGTGTTGAAAGGCAGGTGTCCTCACTGTGTTTCAGAGGACTCATTAAAAGGCAGGTGTCCTCACTGTGTTTCAGTGGACTCATTGAAAGGCAGGTATCCTCACTGTGTCTCTAGTCTGTAAAACCCCATTACTTCCTGATAAACCTGTTTTAATGTCAGGATCTGCTGATGATGATACTGAAATGTTGGCGTAAACCCTTCAAACACAGTTACTTAGTCTCAGTACAGTACTTCTGTATGCATGTAATTCCTCCAAAAGTTGTGACAATGTTATCTGACCACAGAGTTTAATTTTATTCATCTTTTATTCTCTAACCACCTCTGCTGAGCCGGCAAATATTTTATTGGATCTTAGTTTACTGTTCTTATTGTCTGTTGTCTGTAGTTGGTTATGTTACTTGCTTCCTTTTTTGGAATTCATTACATACTTTTAGCTGCACTGTAAATGTGTATGTTGTTTTAAGTGAAAATAAAGATGACTGGATGATAGTCCTATAACCCAGACCTTGTGATGTTGGCCATCTTTGTGGACTTACCAGTAAGAACTAATATTGTGTGTAGATCTTAAAGAGCAATAAAATTACCCTTTCTGAGATTTTAATAGTTTTAACTTTAAACTGTTCACTTTTTGGTTTGTATGATTCTAAATCTAAATATTGTGCCATTTACTGTTTTCATAGGTTCACAAAAGACACAGCGCGTTTTAAGGACGAGCTTGATGTCATGAAGTTTATCTGTAAAGATTTCTGGACCTGTGTATTTAAGAAGCAGATCGATAATCTGAGAACGAACCATCAGGTAAGAGCAGTAGGGTTGTTTAAATTCTTTGTACCCACCACATTTTAAAGATTTCTTTACAGCAGTGGTGACAGGAACCAAACTCATATAAACAATTCACGGGAGGCTAATATTTAAAGGTAATTACAGTTATTAAAGGTCAATGTGTTACATTACATTTATGTAATGTATGTACATAAAACATCATAATTAATTTTTACTTAACCTTTTTCTGACCTCTCTTGATAGAATGATGTAAATGTAAATTAGCTGTTTTCTGATTGGACTGCATCGGGCCTCAGTCAACAGTCAATTAAGAGACTCATACCTAGTTCGTCCGATGTAGTCCCAATATATGTAAATGTTTGTATACATATTGGTTTTGTTTGCATGTATGGACCGAAGAGTGAATGTCTTGTTTAAAAGAAAATTCTGTTTTCCATGACATGAGTCTTTCCTCTGGTTATAATACTGCATATATAGCCGAGGTCCACTTACAGTGATGTACAATAATGTGCAGGAAGACCACACCTTAGCTGAAGTCTGGCCAGTTTTACTCTCCCAGAGCATAAAGCCTGGTAATGCAGAAAGAAACTTAAGAACAGGTTACAGAGATTGGACTGGGTGAAAATAACACTATGTTACAGCATCAGTCATTTTAAATATAATATAATATACAAGGTCGAGGAAACATTTTAGGCACCTGAGAAAATACTGTTAAATATCTGGCCATATATATATTTTCACCCAATCCACCCAAATCCAATCTTTCTGCATTACCAGGCTTTATGCTCTGGGAGAGTAAAACTGGCCAGACTTCAGCTAAGGTGTGGTCTTCCTGCACATTATTGTACATCACTGTAAGTGGACCACGGCTATATATGCAGTGTTTTAACCAGAGGCAAGACTCATGCCATAGAAAACAGAATTTTCTTTTAAACAAGACATTCACTCTTCGGTCCATACATGCAAACAAAACCAATATGTATACAAACATTTACATATATATATATATATATATATATATATATATATATATATTACGTGAATATAGAAAGTAGTGATTTTATGTCAGCGTGTCCTCTTAACCGTCTCCAGACTTCTCCTTGTGGCAGCCCAGTTTTGTCAGTATTATATTGGTGTTGTGCTGATGTGGAGTGGAACCAGAGGTTTTGATGCAAAGCAGTGCAGTCATTTTACTTATTATTTAAAGCTACCAGTGAACCTACATGTGTCTAGGCTTTTATATGTAATATAGATTGTCTCAAACAGTGGTAAATCAGGAAAAAGTAAGTTTTCTTTTGGGACTCTGTATTGGCAAGGACCTGGTAATATGAAATTTATTCTAAGAACAAAAGCACACTTACTGTCAATGGTTTTATTAGCAGTTGGATGCTGAAGATGCACCACATGGTATGTAATGTGTCTGTATGTTGTTCAGGGTATTTACGTCCTACAAGATAACAAGTTCCGGTTGCTGACCCAACTGTCTGCTGGTAAACAGTATTTGGAGCACGCCCCAAAGGTACACGCTTTATTTTACATTAAGATTGAAAGTCTGGTTTTTATAAGTGTAGAGTTATTATACTTTGCTTTTACAGAGGAGGTACACTAGTATGTTTAGTAGAGACTAATAGATTATGTTCTTTGCCTCCTCCTCTCCAGTATTTGGCATTCACCTGCGGTCTAGTGAGAGGAGGACTGTCCAATCTCGGAGTGAAGAGTATTGTCACTGCTGAAGTGTCCGTCATGCCTGCTTGTATGTACATCTGTTTTTGCTACACACACGTTATGACAGTGGTCATCAACTCTTCTTCTGGATGGGGCAAAATATAATTCACTGAATACAATATTATGGTTGCATTATAGGCGTTCCATTCTTCTCTAATCTTTTCTGTGATCGTACGATGATATACAGCAGATACAGAGTTCCTTAACCTGTGGGTCTCGGACCACCAGTGGGCCTCTTCTCAAGGGGAGGCAGTGGTTTGTTATGCTAGTGACTGATGCTGGTAACATACATAATAATTTTTTAACATTTAATCATTAAAAGTCAGACCGTTTATAACCAACATGAATCTAACAAAGACTTATTAATTAAAAAGTGCAGTACTAGATATACATCTTCAGTCTGAGACAACAAAGCTGAAGGGACTCGATGCAGACAGTTAGCTAGCCAGAGGTCTCGGCCCACTTCTAGGTGAACTCTGGTCCAGGTGGAGCACATTCTATGATCATACGAGAGAATAAGTCAGCATAATATCCAACGCTTTAGACTCTCATATTGTTCCTGCAGCAGAAAGAAGCCATAAATCTGCGTTTGATTCTGGCTCCTGGATCTTGGGCGTATTATTTGCAGAGCACCGGAGCAGTTAAACTTAGACTGACCAAGAAGCAGATTTGAAGTTTTATTATTACTGCTGGTTGTGATGAAGTGCAGTGAGTGGATGGTCAGCTATTACAATTCAATTAATACAATTACAAAAACCCTGCAAACTAAACAGACATCTCAAGACCCATCCGTCCTGTAGTGGGAAAGCCAGTGGAGCATGAAAACATGGACTGCAGCTCCAGATAACAGTATTCTTTTTTTTTTCTCCTTTATTAACATCACTCTAAATTTTGATTTGCATGATTAAACTTAGATGATTTCATATTCTTTTGTCCCTAGCTTCTCACATTTCAGCGACAGCACTTTAGTGTTTTAGTGTTGTTTTTAGTGTTCGCTGTACTTTGTATCTTAAAGCCTTGGGGGCAGAATAGGTTGAGGACCCCTGTTATAGCCTATATATTGCACAAATTATAGATTTGCCTTCAGTAAACAGCAACATTTGGTGTCTAAACTGTCAGTAGAAGATCTTACTCAGCTAGAGCCGCTGTGTTAAACTTTCAGCCTTGAACTGAACTCCTCAGCTACAGTTGATCACTGCTTTTATGTGTTTGCGGGCTGTTAAGTGTCCTCACTGTTCTCTTTCTCTCCACAGGTAAATTCCAGGTCATGATCCAGAAGATGTAGAACACTATAAAGAAGAACACTTTTCTCTTTAATATATACTGTATTCATCTAACTTACATTTGTCAGCTTTTGATTTTTATTGCATTGTTTTTTTGTTTGTTTTTGGGGTTTTTTCTTCCATTAAAGATGCTTGAAAATTACTTCCATGCACAGCATAGGATGTTGGGGTCCAGCCTTGTTATACCATAGTGTTGATTTTTTTTATAATATCTTTGATTTATTATGGCTTTTACACTACTTTGATTATATACAGATTCAATCGTCTAAATCATGTGTGCACTTAATATCATTAAAAGTCTACCAAAGTTCTAGCTGTGTTTTCTGTGGGTCCTGTGCATTTATTTAAAATGTCTATTCCTGTACAGAAAGTAGGATACACCCTGGACGTGCTGTCAGCCAGTCCGACAGGGCAGACACACTCATACCAAGGGGGCAGTTTATCCACCCTAACCCTAGGGTGGTTGCCTGGCCAGGAAAGCGAACCCAGGGCCTTTTTGGTGTGCGATAATGGCACTACCTGGTTAAAGTCTTTTTTAAGGCTGTATGTAACTAGTTTTATATCTGATTCTAACCTGCTTTCCCTCAGCTTCATGTACACTGAATACTGGCTAAGTTCATGGCACCTTGGGCATGACAGAAAAAGACTGGGAGAAAGATAATGAGAGATGTGTAATGCTTTGTTGCCAGAACGGTTATGTATTATAAACAAGTAGCACTTTTCACAATCTCTCCAAATACAGTCAAACAACTGAAAAACAGTGTAGCACTTCTTTTAGTTCAGGTTTGCCTTGAAGGGGAATTCCACCAATTTTTTAAACATTCTTATCTTTTAGTAGTTAAAATAAATATATTTTTGGGAGCATTTTATAAATTCAGATGTCTTTATAGTGGTGCTGATGGGAACCAGGATGTGTAAACTGCCCTTTATTTACTATCCAAGACCACTAACAATTCTACACGTCTCCTAAGTCATTACGTATAGCACTTCCACCAGGAACGGATCTAATAGACTGATTAAAATATGTTCTAGCTTTATCACAAAACTACCATAACACAATGTCTTCAACATCAGACAGTATATTCATAACATTTCTGTGTAGGTCTTTCACTGCATGAGCTTTTAGAGAGTTAAAGTCCTCAGGCACCTAGTTCCTATCACCACCACTGTAAACAGTTCTGTACATTTCTCTAGCTTTAAACATTTCACACCAAACCTCTCTGAAGTCTTTATGCAAAAATTTTAAATACTCTGTGAAGTTCCCCTTTTAGTAACTAATACAAGTATTTCAGTAGCTTCCTGTTGTGTGAGAGTATGACAATGTTGAAACATGCAGAACGTTATTGTTGACAACAGTCAGAGTAGGTGAAAGTATTAACGATAGAAATCCTTCTACAGCCTCATACATACAATAATAAGATAAATTATGTTTTTTTATGTCAATGAAATCCAATAATTGTTAGGGCTTAATGTGAAAACGGATGTTAGCATTGTTTTTGTTACTATGAGTATTGTAACTTTAATTAATGTCCAATAAAAATATATATATATATAAAAAAAAATAATAATAAATAATTGTTAGGACTATAATTACTGACATCATGTCATGTAGTATTGATTTAATATATTGAATATATTTTTATAGCTCGAAAAACGTGTTTTACTGTGTAGTGTATATGTTTATAGTCATGCTTGAAAAAAATAAAAATAAAAAAATAGCATGTTGTGTTTTGGGTGCTGGTATATGCTGGAAACCAGAAATAGTTCATATGCTGCAGCATATCATCACTGTCCAAAGAAAGACAAGTATCCCCTTTAATGTAATGTACCTGTAATGTAAGTCAATGGAACCAGAATTTTTCCCAAGCTATTTTGGAGCTGGTGGTGTAGTGGTTAGCACTGTGAGTGGGTTTTCTCTGGGTACTCCGGTTTTCTCCCACAGTCCAAACACGCATGCATGACATGCATAACATGCATGTTAGGTTGATCGGTCACTCTAAATTGCCTGCAGGTGTGAGTGTGTATTGGCCATGCGATGGACTGGCGACCTGTCCATGGTGTACCCGGCCTTCGCCTGATGACACTGGGATTGGCTCCAGTGTCCCCGACTAGCAGAATAAAGCAGAGGATAATAAATGGATGAATGTTTTGGAGCATTTCTATTGTTCCATTAACCATGAAGTCCTCACACAATTCAAATGTCAACTGATGCTTTGAGATGATGTAGAAAAGTGGGAATCATGGAGATGCACGTTTTTATTTGGACAGCAACGATATGTTGTGTTTTGGTCATCAGCAATAGTTAACATGCTCCAGCATATCATCGCTGTCCAAAGAAAGACAAGCGTCCCCTTTAATATAATGTACCTTTAATGTACAGTCAATGGAACCAGAATTTTACCCTAGCTATTTTGGAGCATTTCTAATGGTCCATTAATCGTGTAATCCTAACACAATGCAAATGTCAACCGATGCTTTGAGATGATGTAGAAAAACGGGAATCAACACAAAGTGGAGATGCATGTCTGAGACAGTGACAACATGTTGTGCTTTGGATGCTGGCATGCTGGTCAATAAACGTGACCACGCTGGCTGACCAGCTACACCAGCGCTAGACCTGCATAGACCTGCTTTATGCTGGTCTATACTGGATTTTTCAGCAGGCAGTAGAGTTTGAATTACTCATGAAGATAGAAAGTGCACTCCAGTCGCGATGTGCATAAGACTCTCTGAATGCCAAAGATGAAACATCAACCACAGGTGCATGAACTATGCTTTGGCATTGATGCTAGGTTGTTACATGCTTAGGGAAATAATTTTAAATTAGTCTATTGTATGGCGTATATTATAAGGGAAGGCAGTCCAGCGTAATATTTTGAATGGCAGTACTGAATTAATACACACTTGCCCAGTGTCTATTTTATTATATAAAATAAAAAGTTTATGATATTACATTGTGTCCAACTGCACCTTCCTATAATTCTGGGTCTCGGTTAGTCACTGGTGTAGGGAAATAAACAATCATGCTGCTTGCTATACTCTAAGAGGCGTCCAGTGATATTACAATGTATGCATGCTTTTATCATTTTTAGACTGTCATCCACATAAACTCAAGGGTTTGCCAGCTCCATCTCTGTAGCAAGCTGCTTGGCTACTTTGGCAAGTTACCTACAAGCTCTGTAAATTTTGTCTTCCCACTCAAACCATTAAATATACTAGGATGAGGCAAAGTAGCCAGTGGACCTACATCGTTAGTCTGTCTGTGTTGACAAAAATTGGTAAAATTGAGATGCACAGACAGCATAAATAACAATAGCAGTTGAAAAAAGTATATATCACTGTTGTAGCAGTTCTCTTGCAATATTTTAGAAATTGCAGTGATAACGTTTAAGTAATATAGTTAATCCGAGGGGTTTTCAGTGATTTCCATATTTTTTGTCCATCAGAGCCAAATATGTATGCAGTCCTGTCTGGCCTGGTCATCCCAACTGCTTTTCACAATTGCATTCTTTTAACTTTTTTCTTTCTCCTCAGCTGCTCCAGGAAACACAGAAGCAGCACAGCCCTCTAATATTTCTGACTTTCTGCCGTCTTACGCATATTTCTCTGCAATTGTGCTGCTTTCTTACATCAGAGCTGCTAAAACTGGTGTTTATTTGATTAAAAATAAACTCGTTAAGCTTGAAATTAAATGCCCCGTGTTTAAAAAAGCCCAGTCACGTGACACAATGGCGCCCGACACGTCACACTCACTGCAGCCAATGGGTGACCGAGTACGTTCTGATTAGCGCCGTGATTGGCTGATTTGTAAACGCAACACCAACGGCGCTGATATTCAAACGTTTTCTGCTGTTCGCCTGAGCTGTTTCCCTCGGACTCGCTGGAGGAGACGAGATATTCTGTCTTTTTCAAGCTTTTAAAAACTTTATTACTTACATATTCCGTCTGGGAGAGAGGGAATCATCGTTAAAGGGTATGTAGAAGTGAGAAAGTTGTTTAACTGTTAATATATACATAGGTTTGTAACGTTAGTTCGCTGTTGTTAGGTTATCGCTTCCTTTTTCTCAGCTACCGTTAGCATTAGCTCGCCTGTTTTGTAAGTTTCGGACTGTTGTGTACGTAGTTCTTTTAGTTGAGCAATTTATCAGCCAAAGTATGTGTTAGTTTTGTAACAAATTAGCTTTACTTGATACGAACACCGAGTTTTTGCTAAAGTGGGTGGTTTTGCAGGGTTTTTTAGACGTTTGAAGATGGACGTGCAGCAGCAAGGCGACTCTGGGGATCCTTATGCTTACGACGCTCCGTCTCATGTGATGGAAGATTTTGATCTGGATCCTGAAGATAACGCCGATCAGTGGTTTGGTAGGTTTTATTAAGTTTCATCGCGACGCCCTGTTGAGGTTATTTGTTTAAAATCCGTCAGATATGAGGCTCTGTGTGCACACGCAGGCCTATCAGTGCTGCGCTAGCCTAGACTCTTTTGTTAAAAGCTGAGTAATAATACTAATGAATATTATATCCACCCAGCCAACGCTTGTCTTCAGTATTCGGAGACGCTGGACAAAATTAAATTGTCAGTATTATGCATAAAAGTCGTCTGCAGACGTCTTGGAAAAAGCTTAATATTCCCCTACTCGATGTACATTTTGTTAGAAATGTCATAAACATACTATAATTACGGGTTTTATGCGTTTGTATTTTATTTATATATATATATATCCATCTCCTGTCATGGCTTCCTTTCTCCTTTAGACATGATGGCTGCTCCCCAAAACGGTGAAGTGGAGCAGCTCACAACCCCCATGAGGGTGCCAAAACCTTTTGATGGCACATATAATGAAGATCTGCCAAAAGCAATTGTTTCTCCTATGGTCAAAGATGAAACATCAACAACAGGTGAGTCTTGTTTTTTATTTTGTTATTGTAGTGCATGAATTATGCTTTGGCATTGATGCTAGGTTGTTACATGCTTAGGGAAATAATTTTACTGTTGTTAAATTAGTCTATTGTATGGCATATATAATAAGGGAAGGCAGTCCAGTGTAATATTTTTGAATGGCATTATTGGATCAGTACACACTTGCCAAGTGTTTTTTTTATATAAAGTAGAAAGTTTGATATGCTTGCTTTTACTTAAAGGCTTACAGTGATATTAAAATCTATGCATGCTTTTAGGATTTTTAGACTGTCATTCACACAAACTCATTCACACAAACTGGGTTTTGTCAGCTCAGTATCTGTAGCAAGCTGACTAGCTACTTTGGCAAGTAACCTACAAGCTCTGTAAAGTGTTTTCCCACTCAAACCATTAAATGTACTAGGACGTGTTTAGGCGAAGTAGCCAGTGGACCTGTATCATTAGTCTGTCTGTCTTGACGGACCCATTTTGCTGCAGTAAAAATTGTTGAACTTAGATGAAAGGACAGCATAAAATAAAAATAGCAGTTGAAAAAAGGGGTATATATCACTGTTGTAGCATTTCTCTTGTAATATTTTAGAAATTGCGATAATATTGTTTTAAGTATTTTAATATAGTCAATCTGAGGGGCTTTCAATGATTTCCCTGTTGCTCATGTGTGGGTTTTTTTTTTTTGTCAGACCCAAATATGTATGCAGTCCTGTCTGGCCTGGTCATCCCAACTGCTCGTTACAATTGCATTCTTTTAACTTTTTTTTTGTCTTTCTCCTCAGCTGTTCCAGGAAATACAGAAGCAGCACAGCCCTCTAATATTGTAACATCATGGGGTAACAGCCGGCCCAATGCGGCTCCTGGTCAGGGTCAGAAGAAGACAGTTCCAGCACAGCCACGCAGGTACAATAAACATAGCTGCCCTTAAAGGGGTTATGACTATACATTAGTATACATTATTAAATGTGTAATACATCTTATTACTTTTGAAATGCAGTGCATTTTAAAGACCAGTCTTTGTAGGAAAATGTGTCTTTTGCAGTTTATAGTTATTTGTCTTAATTCATGTTTGGTCACAGTGCTTTCTAGTTAGCAAATAGTTCTATCATAAACCAAATTTAGTTATAAAGTTGAACTAATAGCAGAGTACCATAGCAGTGATGTGACTATCAAGGCGGATCTGCAAGATTTTAAATGATCTGCCTTAATGTTAGTTTTCTGCTTCAAAAGTATAGTTTCTGGTTACTAATTTTATTAGAATGCTTTATTAAAAATTACTATGACCTAGTACTAGCATATTAGGGGATTTGCATAGAAATCAGATATTGTTTAAAGCATTGGAGCATATGAGTTGATCTCTAAAGATAAGGGGCATATGTTTTATCTTCATTTTGTTACGCAGCCTCTGCCTTTGTCCTTCATGGTGTTTATCTTTCATTATCACTGTCTTAACAGGGTGTCAAAGCGTCCAGTGCTCAAAAATGAGCGACCTCAAGCTCCTTCAACACCGCCTGTGAAGAAGAAGCGGCGGTAAGTCCACATCTGAGATTCAGATTAATTAAGTGACCTGTTTTTGGGCATACAGTCAGTAGACTATCTTGCTGCTTGCAGAGTTGTTCCAACTCCAAAAAGGACGGTTTTCCGTCACCCACGGAGGTAAAAATGATTTGGTCTGTCAACAGTTATTACACAGTGGTGATGCTATATGATGGGACGTCACTGGTGGCATGGGTCCCTCACAGATTGACACATGTGATCGGAAGCTCTTGAACTATATTTGTCTTGCAAGCCTTATTGTTAATTTCCAGTGTTTTCTTCTTTGACTCTTCATTTTTGTAAGTGATCAGTCATTCAATTATCGTTAATGTGAACACATTTCTGCACTAAGTGTTTTGTTAGCCAGCTGCTTGCCCACTTGTCCACATAGACCACCGTAGTGAAATGTGTCTGGGCTGTCACGAAGTGTGGTGTAGAGAATGTGTGAAGGTGTGAAGATCACGTGTCTTGACACAGGTCAGAAATAAATTGGATACATCACTCGTGTCTTGTGTGGGTTCCTGCCAAATAATTACTTTGGATCTTCTACAGGAGCTCCACAGGTCCCAGATCAGCTCGCCGCGTTGCTGTTCCTGCCAGGAGCAGCATCAGGCTAAAGCATAAGCCACAAGTTGCCCCTGTCGCCACATCTGCACCTGCCTCCACTGCTAACCAGTGAGTTACTGTATTACTAAGTTAGTGATTGGCAGCATGGTTCTGTAGGGCTGCTTATTGGTGTGGCATTACTATCTGCTGCATTGTGACTTACAGGCAGAGGAGCACAGAGCAGCAGGAGATGGAGCGCATCGAGGCTCTGCAGAGGGAGGTGGCTGAGCAGCGCAAAAGGAATGAGGCCAGCTACAAAGCGGCACTGGCAGGCAGTGAGTATACAGTCTCTTACTAGTCTAGTCCTAATTTTCTGCTAGACTGCACATGTTATTTTTTAGAGCTATATTTTCTCTCTGCTCTCAATTGCATATCTAATTCTATGCCTAAAACAATTAAACATTAAACTAATTCAGAATAGCTTGTTGATGAGAAGTATTCAGCCAGAAGTGGTCAAACTATAAGGAAAAGTGGTTGGCTGGTTTGGAAGCTTGAAAAGCTCCGGTGACTGAAGAAATCTAGTTCTTTCAACATGTCTATTTCACTCAAAGAGGAATGTGTTTCCTGTTCTGATCTGACTTTTGTTTTTAAATGTTCTTGAACTTCTTATTTCATTTATATAACGGAGTTTGACTGGGATCAGTATCTACCATGTTAACGTGGGGGTTTTTTTTGTTTTTTTTTTTAAGGTCATCTTCCAAAGAAACAGGTGCTGTCCACCACCATTCCTAAAGAGTTTAACTTCCGCTCAGACAGTAGGCTGAAAAACCAGGCAGATGTTACTGAGGCTTCTTACAAAGAGGCTGACTTTACTTCTCAACTGCGGAAACACCCTGCCTCCCCTGTGAGTATAGTGGGTTGTTCATAAGACGTTAATCACCATTTCATGGCCTATGAGCTTGTAATAAAGCTGTAACCTTCCCCTTTTTTTGTATTAGTTGAGGGCCCCTAAGGGCACCACAATTCCAAAGCCCTTCAACCTCTCTACTGGCAGCAAAAGGAAGCTGGAGGACACTGATTCTTATGTGCCCATGGCTCAGCAGATTGAACTGTTCCAGAAACGCACTCCTAGTCGTTACCACCTGCGTAGCCGCCAGTGTCAGGAGAAAGGTAGGGCCAGATTTGTCATTTCTCTTGGGCTTGTGGATTGTGTTGGATTAATATAGGATATTAAGAGATTGGTTTGGAAAAAATGCATTCACTGGGTACAATGCTTTTATATTTAGGCCCATCACCAATCAAAACTGAGAAGCCTAAGGTCACTCATCCTCAGACCCCTCAGCTGATGACACGCCAGAGGAGCCGCCCTGCCGTGGTTAAGAGTACAGCAGAAATTGAGGCTGAAGAAGCGGAAAAAATGCGGCAGTATGTACCAGTGACTTATTCTCACCTAAAATCTTTTGTTTGTGTGTTGGGAGGGACAGGTTTTGCTCTGTTTTAGTTGCTCAGTCATCTTGTTGGCACATTGAAGTAGCCACGAGCCACACAATTATTAAACACTACCATTTTTGCTTCCAAGGAAAACCTGTAGACATGGAACTTTTTATTTAGGACTTTTTTTAATTTATTATTATTTATTTTATTCCGCCCAAACACCAATGATGTGAATTTACTGTTTTGGAGAAATACTGACCCCTCACCACCCAAACTTTTTTGTCTTCATTCCTCAGGTTTAAATTCAAAGCCCTAGAACTTAACCGTAAGATTCTCGATGGGGCTGTGGCTCCTAAAAAGCCGGCTCCTAAGGAAGCCACACGTCCAGAGGGCTTCCAGCTGGAGGTGGAGAAACGTCTACAGGAGCGGTATGCCAACAAAAAGCCAGAGGAACATGAGGACCATACCTTCCATTCCAGACCCTTGCCAACTCGTATCCTGGAGGAGGTTGTGGTAAGTAACTCAAGCATGACACTCATGTTTTGTTTACTGGTTGCTTCAGAGGCATCATGTTTTTTTCTGTGTAACTTATTATTGACTTAGGGTGTTCCAGAGAAGAAAGTGCTAAATCCTACTGTGCCTGAATCTCCAGCTTTTGCACTCAAAAACCGTGTTCGTTTGGAACGCAAGATGGAAGAGGTATGACCAGACATCCATGCTTTCTAGCTTCTGAATATCCAGGTAAATGGGAGCTAGTTTTATGCTGAGTCTCAATTTCTTTATTTCCCAAATGTGTACAGGTGAAACCACCAGCTCAACTGAAAGCACTTCCTGTGCCCCACTACCTACCTTTCCACCCCAAACCTGCTGTGAAAAACCATGTGGAAGTGTGCCCTTTCTCATTCGAGCAGCGTGAGCAGGAGCGCAAAGCACTAAAGAAGAGGTTGGAAGACTTGAGACATGAGGAGGTACAAAGTGAATGCTTGTTCCAAACAAAGAAGCTATTTGTGCTTAAAAGGGAGGAGGGAACGTGGCTTCCCTTCAGCCTAGGCTTGATATTAAAAGCCTAACCAGATTCCACCTTGTCTGTCCCTGTTTTCCAGGCGCCAAAGTTCAAGGCTAGGCCACTCCCAGACTTCCATGAGGTTAATCTTCCAGATAAGAAAGTAATTGAGCCCACCAAACCTGCTCCTTTCAAGCTGATGGTTGATGAGCGTGGCGCTACCAAAAGTGAACGATGGGAGCAGATGGTAAGTTTTGGGATCACATTTCTAGTAGAGATTGACAGATATATCAGCCCAATATTTGCCATTTTTACTATCAGCCGATATCAGTGTTTGGTAGCGCCAGTAAAAAGGCAGGCATGTCTGCAGGCAGCCCTGTATTATTGGTGCAGTGGAACATGCTGTGGCCGCATGTGAAGGACCCCAAGCTAAAACTTTAGGAACTGTGCTGAATAAGTGAAATGAGAATAGTTTATACAAGTTTCTGTTTTTTTGTTTTTTTTCTCGTTCCCGGCCGTAGATGTGAAGCAAAGCGGATGTTTTACTCCTTAGCTCCGGGGCTAAAGCTAACAGCTCTAGTGTAATACACACTAACACATTAGGGTTACACAGCGAATCTTGCCAGAGTCTGTGCTCAATAAATGACAAGTTCATCCACTTGTTGTTAGTGTGACATTTTAGTGTTTAAAGTGGGAAACTTCCTAAAAATCGGCTGACCCTGACCTCTATAGAAAATCCCACATCTGTCAATCTCTAGCTTTTAGTGATAGGTAGATCTTTATTGATCCCTTTGGGAGGGTTCCCTCTGAGAAATTAAGATTCCAGTAGCATCATCACAGTAAACACACAATAAACATATAAAAAGAATATAAATTAAGAAGTCCAATGTACAAAATAAAGAAATACAAAATTAACGGTTAGGTAATTGCACACTATTGCACTTGTTTAATGTTAACTAATGTTATTGCACTTAGTCCGGTTGTGTTATCAGTCTACTGCTCCATCCCTTCCTGTGTGTGGTTATAGGTAGTTTCCACTTTGATGTGGCTCAAATCCATGCTGAGGAGTAGACTCAGAACTTTTGGGTCATTTGCAATAACTCTAATTTTTCCTGTTTCTTGTTCATTAGGTTAAAGAGGAGTTGAAACAACAAACTGAAGCTGCTTGCTTCAAGGCACGGCCCAATGCAGTTGTCCACAAAGAGCCCTTCGTACCAAAGAAAGAAAATCGTTCCATCTTGGGTATGTTCTGGCTGTGCACAAGGGCTTGCAGTTGACTGTTCCTGGTCCCTTATCACTGCTGTTGTCTCACTTTCTTGGGTTCGTTAGCTATGTTTCATGCCAAGCTTGCTGCACTGCTAATTCTCCACTTTGTTATTGTGCTTTCTTCCCATCTTTCACCACTCCTGACTTTCTCCTCTACTTGACCCCACTGTGTTTGGTCAACTTTATTTAAAACAAAACCAAAAAATATCTTGGCACTTTCTCAAGCCAATACTACCCATTCTGCAGTGCCTGAAGGCTTCCAGCTGTCAACAGAGCGGAGAGCTAAAGAGCGGCTGGAATTTGAGAGGGCGCTGAAGGAGAAGGAGGCCTTGAGATCGCAGATGGAGGAGCAGCAGACCAGAGAACGAGAGGAGCAAGAGAAGGAAGAAATTTCCAGACTAAGGCAGGATCAGGTATGCCACAGAAAAGCCACTTTATACAAATATGACTGACAAATGCCTTGTTTTAAATTCTTTTGTCTTCCTGGCTTTTAATTTGCTCTCATTCTTGTCCACAGGTGCACAAAGCCCAGCCTATCCGGCGCTACAAACCAGTTGAGCTGAAGCACAGCGAGACCACTTTGACCGTGCCCCAGTCCCCAAACTTCTCTGATCGCTTCCGCATGTAAAGACCCTTTGGGTTAAATTGTATATAATTTAAGTGTTTTTTTATTATAGCTTTTTAAGTATTGCAAGGCTGTAAAGTAATGCTTTTTTAATTGCATGCATAGTTAAGCCTAATTTTTTATCTTCTGAGGCTATGTGTTTTGGTAAACTCACGTTTGCATCTTTAGCTTTTTCATTATGTAAACTATTGTACTATGTCTTTCCTTTTACTTCTAATGTACATGTAGCCTCATTCATTTTCCTGTCGATTCTCTTTCCCTCTTGGATAATAAATTTCTTTTTAAAGAAGTATGTGGGTGATGTGGTATGTTTATCTCAGTTTTCAGCCAGATTTAGTCAAAATGGGTATTTGATCAACACAACATGCAGGTTAACACAGGATTTCAACCTGTTTAATAGCTGTGGTAGTGCTGGAGTGTTCTTGACTCGGTACTTGGTGCCTTCTTTAAGGAGTTAGAACATGTGGAAATGCCAGGTTTTTGTAAGGAATTAAAAGTGGTTATCAGATGCTTTAATGATCTTACAACCAACACATTTGATAAATGATGTATTTGAATTGCTGGGTTAAAAAGGATTTTCTAGTTTTGTTAATGTTCAGGTAACAGGACATCTATCAGTCCCGCTGTCTGAGGAAAATCCAGAAGATCAGGTCAGACAGCGGCCACCCAGCACACGGCCTGTTCACCATACTGCCATCAGGCAGGAGATTCCGCAGCATCCAGGCCAAAACACGCCTACTGAACAGCTTCTACCCACATGGTCAGGCTCCTGAACAAACTGTGAGGCTGAAAGACCCCAATACCGTTCACTCGACCCCTGCTACATTGTTACACTTCATATTAATTATTCTGATATCGCTGCTATGGACAATATCACGAAGTCACTTTAAATAGATATATATCTACTTAGAACCTGCCTATGCAACATTTTTCACAGATGTCCCCCTGTATATCCTATGTATATATCTTGTGTATTGTATAGTCCTTTATATATTTCAGTTATAACTATTTTTTTTAGCTTATTTTTACTTTAATATTGTTTATTGTATGTTTGCACTGTTTTACATTTATAATGCTGGTCTGCTGTAGAGTTTTATCTGAGGCTCACCCCAAACATTTTAATGCATGTTATGTCCTGACATAATGTGCAAATGACAAACTTGAAACTTGATTTTGATCCAGTCTTGCTAAACTTGGTTCCATGGTAGTAGATATTCTATGCCATCTGTTGTCAGTCACTTGTCAATGTAGAAATATTGTGGGCTTCTAATGATGTCAGCATTATGTCTAATGTCTGATTTCTATTCATTTCTTAAGCACTACCACTCAAATCAATGGTGTTATAACTTAAGTATGAGTCTTTTTAACATGCTGTTATAGAATTTCTTTTTAAGATATTGATTCTTTAACCACTCTTAATACTGTGTATGTGTATCGATAGATATAACTGCTGTCCAAAGAAACATCACCCATTTTTATTTCTGCATCATTTGAAAGTAGCCGCTCCTGTTGAAGGATTTTATGATTATGGACCAAAGCAAATGTCTAAAAACTTGGTAAACGTTCTGTTGATTTACATTGAAAGTGAATATCATCTTTGTCCTCCAGTTACGTAGCCATTCTTGATATACAGTTTTTTTTGTGGGTTTTTTTTTTTCCGGTTGGACAGTGAAGAAATACAAAGTATGTGGACACCTGTATTTCATACATTGCCAAAAGTGTGGAAAGCCTTCTTTGATGGGTTTCCATGACCTGTCTTGCAGGACATGTGCTCAGAGCTTTATAGAAAAAGAGATGTTCAGTGGTGTTAAGATCGGGGCCTTTATGGACCTTGCGTTGTGGGCAGTTGACACCCATGCTGGAACACAAAGGTCTCCCCAAACGTCTGCCACAATGTTGGACACAATTGTCTGAAATGTCTTTAAATGTCTCTTCGCTAGAACTAAATGCCCAATGACTAAACAGCTCAATGTTTGTCGATGGAGACTGCATGACTGTGTGCTTGATTATATCCACCTGTCAGCAGTAGGCATGGCTAAAATATGAGAATTTAATCGTTTCAAGGGTTGTCCATGTAGTGTATATATGGAATTAATAATTGGTGAAAGGAATTAAGATTTAAGTGTGTATCAGCTTTTCATTCCGTGTGTGTCTGTCAAGACTGCATGGTTATGTGCTTGATTTTAACTATCTGTTACCATTGGGTGTGGCTGAAACATCCAATAGTTTAAAGGTTTGTCCACATATGTTTTGTAAATGTAGTGTATATATGGAATTCATAATTGGCGAAAGGAATTAAGATTTAAGTGTGTATCAGCTTTTTATTCTGTGTGTGTCTATGACGACTGCATGGTTATGTACTTGACTTTAACCATCTGTTAGCAATGGGTAACCATTCTTCTGCCCGTGTTATGTCTGTAAGGGCTGTTTGATTTTATCAACTTGTCAGCAGTGGGCGTGGCTAAAATATGTGAATTCAATCGTTTTAAGGGTTGCTTTTTGTCTATGCAGTGCATATATGGAATTAATAATTGGCGAAAGGAATTAAGATTTAAGTGTGTTTCAGCTTTTCATTCCATGTGTGTCTATGAAGACTGCATGGTTATGTGCTTGATTTTAACTATCTGTTAGCAAACATGTAAATCAAATAGTTTGAAGGTTTGTCCACATACTTTTGTCAATGTAGTGTATATATGCAATTAATAATTGTAATTAAATTTAGCATGGCTAAAATATGTGAATTCAATCGTTTCAAGGTTTGTCCACATACTTTTGGCCATGTAGTGTGTATATGGAAATAATAACTAGTAAGAGCTGCTATGTTTTATGGAGTATCAGCTTTGCATTCTGTATATTTCCCCACTTGTCTGGGCAGATTTGCACCAGGTTGTTGAGATTTTCACACAGTGCCACGGATTCTCAATGTGGTTGAGGTCAGTAACTGGCTTGAGCCACTGCAGGACATTTATGACCCAACAGTGCTCAGTGGATATACTATCATATTATTTAGTTCCCTTGCGTGTCCATTTCTATTTTATTTTATAATGTTTAGTCTTTTTCCTTGCCTGGCCACTGACCCTTAGAACAATGCCAAAGAAGCACCACTTTTGGGAGGCCTCAATTGAGTGCTTAAGAGAACCGTCCATTGAAAGGTTCTTAAAGGTGGTTCTTCAGTGATACCTACAATAGAAAACACTGGTTCCACGTTCGAGCTGTAATGTATATATGAAGCAGGTTTCAGAATAATTCTATGCCCCCTACTTGACTCTGCCAGGCCAGCCGTACATACCATTGTTATCGGTTACTATTCGAAACTCCCCTCCCCTCCGGCCCCCCTGCCGGGCCTGCCTATTTCTGGTGTGGTGGCCACAAAGCTCAGATAAAGAAGGAATCTCACAGGCTGTTCCTTCTTCAGCTTCGGGAAGTGGGGCCACCGGTGACAGTCCACTGGACTCTACTCTCTTGGAGTCGCACCATAAGGTCCTTACACTGGCCCTATTTACAGGTAGGTGGTCCGGGATTATATTTTTTATAAGGTTTCTCTGTTATGGATGGCCGGGCTTGGTTTATTTTGAGATGTCGGCACTCTTTTAAACATTTCAACCTCAGCTTTGATCTTTCTTTCTATCAGTGAATGACCTTGATGGCTATAAACCAAAGCCTTAATGTCTTCTTCTACAACTGAAATCAGAGAAGATGTTTGTTTAGGTTTAAAGGTCAAAAGGTTACAGCCTATAACTACCCAGTGGCACGTCCATGTGCAATTAGACTAGAAATGCTCTTCTCTGAAGGTTCAAAGGTTGCAGGTTATAAAAGCTAAAAGCATCCTTTCTTGTCACGGACACCTGTTCAGAAAGCTTCCTGGCTTTTCCAGTTCGCTCCCGGTTCCTGCTGTTAGCTCCACTCAGTGCTTGCTGAGCATGCGCTCTGTGAAGTGGCTCGCTCCTCCTGCCCATGACCCGGCCACCCTGGAGGCCAGAATGGATGACCTGCATCGTAAACTGGACCAGCTATTGTCCCGCAGTGCTGGAGCAGGCTGCCCCATGTGTGGGATCTGCAGCCACCACGGTAAGCAGCAAGAGGCCACGGCCACCCAGCTGACAGCTCAGGCGAAGCTCCTCGACTCTCTGGAGAGGAAAGTGACGGAGGTGAGAGCAGCACTGGAGGAGCTGGCACACGGTATGTTGACTGAAAAGATCATGCTCATGCTTCTGACCCACATGTGTCTAAGTTTTATATTCAGAAGTTTGGAACCAATGTTTTCTTAAATAATGTTAAATTAGTTTCAGATGCATCTAGAACATGGTTCTAATGACCTTATAGGTTTTAACTGCTTTATAGGAAACTGTAAAAACGCTATAGGTCCAGAATGACGAGAGCTGGATATGATAACATAGGGCCAAACAACACTGAGAACATGATACTACTACTTTGAAGGGTTTATCAAATTTCAGGCAGATACAATATTGAGGAATTGCTATAAATGGATAATAACCATATATTATTATTTACCCTCAAGAGATACCATCTGGTGTCCAGCTTATAGTATTTAAGTCTTCACTGTATACGTTATTATTGAATAAAATAGCATTAATTATTATTATGAAGTGGTTCCAAACTTTTGAAGGCTGGTGTAACTTACATTCTGCTCTCATTTGTTTCTGTAATAAGAGTTTGCACTGGGTCGTTTAATCACATCTGTCCTAAAATTGTTTTGGGGTTTATTTCTAATCCTATGCATATTGTTCTTGTTGTGTTATTGTCCTGCTATCTGGAGTTGTTCAAATAAGGACGTTGGTCACTGGGGTTTAGACCTGGACCTTCTGAAATAATCTTCGTTGACCACTCCAGCTGTAAAAGGTGCTACATAGATGAACATTGATTTGGTGGTTTCTGAGTAATTCATGGTAGATGCTGAATAATAAATCAATAATAGGAATTATGCTGTAATTTATGTTTGTAATAACACAGACGGTGCCTACTGACAACTCTGCAGTGCTGTTGAAAGCAACATCTGCTAAAGCAGGGCTGCCCCAAGTGTGGGCCAAAGGTGGCCCTTGAGGGCATTCAGTTTGGCCCACCATATTGCCACGTCATAGAGGACAAACATTTTTATTATATAGAGTATTATATACTGAGGCACTATTATATTTAAAAAGCTATTTTCCCAGATTGAACATTTTTATTTGTTCATTAAACACTTTATCATTTAAATATTCAAACAGTATTAATAGATTAAGTAGTGTGTTTATTTAACTCTTTCCAAGCTTCTCCTTGTGGAAACAAGGATATTATTTACAGTTCTCATCTAATACCTGCTTTGACTGCTCAGTACTTCATTAAGCTAAATCAAGATTTGCTGCTGAAGGAACTGAATACATTCATACAATGTCTGGGGCGTCCAGGAGAAATCTGGAACCTAACTTTGTTCTTCAAACTGGAGCTCAAGATATGATCTACTTCTCTCACAATAACATATTCATGTTACTTTGTATTGTAATTATATTTATTTACATCTGTTCTAATCAGATCTGGTGTCCTTCCTGGTGAAAAAAGTTTATTAAACAATGAGCTTACGTGCCTAAGGTTTTACACAGTAGTGGATATGACTTGTTAAATTGTTATTTTTCTTTAAAAAAGTAATAAAAAAGGCAGCCAATTTTCTATAATGTTATAAAATGCACTGCACTGTGTTAAACCATAATTGGACCAGATGCGCTCAAATTTTTACATGCGACTGTATTTTCTTTATTTATACACTCTTTTGTCTTGACCCCCCTCACAAAGGGCACTTTGGGCCCCCAAAGATAAATCATTTGGGCATCCAAATCCAAATCATATGACATAGAGAGAAAGAGAACTGTGATTTTGTTGTGTTGATTGTTGTTAGTTTTATAGCAATAACTAGATAATTTATT
This sequence comes from Megaleporinus macrocephalus, assembly GCA_021613375.1. NCBI lineage: Eukaryota > Metazoa > Chordata > Actinopteri > Characiformes > Anostomidae > Megaleporinus > Megaleporinus macrocephalus. Next base: position 35,618,656 of record CM038718.1, read on the forward strand.
GTAATTAATGTTTTTAGAGTAATTACTTAATAATAAAAGTAAGGCTATACAGACTATAACTTTCTGTCTTATGCTAATATGACACCAATATGGTCCCTGCAAACACATACACACACACACACACACACACACACACACACACACACACACACACACACACACATATATATATATATATATATATATATATATATATATATATACATTGAGGCTAAAGTACTACTGGATTTGTTCATTTGTGCTTTTATTTGTTATTACATGTAAATATGACCTGTATGATGAAAAACATTGACATCTATTTGTTTTATCTCCAAACATACAAGGTCTAGAAGACCAATCTTGTGACAGAATGTCTGTGCCTGCGGTTGCTCTGCAAAGAAGGAAATCTCTACCTGTAAGGACTTCAGTGGTGAGTAGACATAATTCATCTTATTCATTGTTTTATTCAGCTGTTTCTAAAAAATCTGGTGCACCACATCAGTGGGAAATTATAAGAACCCTGTTAGAGAAGATTTTGCAGGACCCTGCTCTACTTTAAACCTCAGACCTTTAGTCTGCTTTGCTCTTGATTGTTGAAGTGAGTGGTCCATGGTCCAAAGAGCTCTACAATGCCTTCAGAAAGAAGGCTATGGATGTATATGAGTCTAGGAAGACTATCAAAAAGATCAGAAATGAATTAGAAATCAGCCACTTTAAAATAATTTACAAGTAAAGAACAGCTGCCAACATGGCCAGGTCAGGCCATCCTATAGAGTTCAGCCCTGTGCAGGCCAATGGAGTTCCTTGAATTCTTTGTTAAAGCATGCCTTTATGTGCCCAGCACCCAAAACTGCTCCACAGGCCCAGACCATTATCCTTCCTCCACCAAACCTTACTGTGGTGCTCTCCTGGCATCCACCAAAACCCATATTCATCACACCATGCCTTGGGCTGGTGCTGCTTCCAGAGGCAGTTCAAATTTTCTCACATTTTTTTATTTATAAAATCAAACTGAACTCAAATTATGACTGACAAAGTTTCCTTTTATTACTTATTCATAACAAAACTACAAAATGCTGTAGTGAATATAGGCTCATAAAAAGCGAAAAGATAAAAGTAATATCTCTCCTGTCGGCTCCTCTTCCACCATGTTAATTGAAGTTTGAGAGGCTGTTCATAGCCAATAGTGTTTAGCACATGTACCGCCTCCAAACTGTCACCCCCCCACCCCCCCCCCCAAAAAAAATAAAAGAAAAATATAATCGTTTATGTGTTTATGCGCGTGTATGAAAAATGCACGTGCTATTTTTCTTTTGTGATTTCAGTCGTGGGATATTTGCATCGATTATTAAGCGTCTCGCAGTGTATCGTTACATACCTATTCAGGGGATAAGTTCTTTTTACAGGACTACATGGTTTAGCACTGGTCTGAACTCAACTGGTGTTGTTCTTAGATGCTTCCGTTTTAAAATAATAACACTTACATTTGACTAGGGCACATCTAGCAGTTCAGAAAGGACAGACTTGTGGCAAAGGCAGCACCTACAACTGAGTCACATTTAAAGTTCTACTGCATATGAAGCCTGCACGGCTGGACTTTTTACCCTACTTACCAATGGGTGTAGTTCAGGATTGCACAGTTCAAGCACACCTTATTACATTCATCTATTAATTGCCAGGTTTGGTGGATGTGTTTGAATATGAAAGTTAACAGACTGTGTTAGAGTTGAAACGCCTTAATTCAATAATTACTTCCTTTTACTGTATTCGTTTCCTTCTGTGTATTGTGTATTTAGTGTTCATTTTAGATGGTTGTGATATTGTTGCAGTGCAGAATACATTGGGTCTGTCTCAAAACCTAGTGAGTGTGTAATTAGGCTGTCTAGGTAGCAGCTGTGTAAGTAGCAGTGTTCTCTCCTCATCTCTCCTCATAAGACAGATTACTGAGACGCTCTAGTTAGAGAGAGACTGCGTCGCGGCTTGTTCCCGCCAACTACAGCACGTGACCAGTGGTTGCTAAGCTACCGGCCGGCGTCCAAAACAATAGCTCGAGGTTTAAAAATCTGCTAGCATAAATGCTAACAGCTTGAGTATAAAACTGCAAAATGGTGAAGGACTCGTAACAGAGATGATAATAAAATACTGTTTTGTGTGATTATATGACCAGAAACACATTAAAACTCCAGAGAGAATCAAAATAACTTACATTTTAAAACCACTTCACTGCTCGTAGATTAGCCTGTGTTACATCATGGGATTGTCTTAGCGGCTGAGGAAGCATTTAATACTTCCTTAAAATCAGGTCTAAATAAGGTTCCTCAGTAGACAGCATGTTTAAGGTATGTAAGAATTGGGACAGTCTACATGTCGGGAGCGCATACTATGACGTAAAATGCTGTTAACCCTTACAAAAAAGAAGTTTATTAAAGTGTACCATTAGTTTACTTCTTTTAAACTAAAAGGAAGTGAGTATACTTTCAGTTTACTTCTTATGTACTTCTCAGTGATATACTAAACACAGTTCTACTTAAGTGTACTCGGGTTGTACTGACAAGTATAGAACAGTCTGAGTATATTTGGCCTTTACTTGTACTTAATTTTTTGATTGAGATAGTAGAAGTAAGTATTCTTGCTCTGCACAAAAACACATCCAGTACAATATTTATTTAAAATTTGATTTATAAAGATTTATAAAGATACAAATATGTTTCTTAATCTGAGTGTGTCTTCTTTATTTTATGTGTGTCCACTGGTGAGTAAGTAAACGTTGTTAAGTTCTATTTTAAGTAGAAAAAAACCCTGTATACCTAGTCCTATACTTTAAAGTACAACAATAATATAAGCAGTAAATTATAAGTATTATGTTTAGTTCACTTAAAGAAAGCTAGTAAAGTACCAGTAAAACCTTTAAGTTTACTTTTAGTGTAGTTGCAGTACAAAAGATGTAAACTAGTTGTATACCTGGTTTACTACTCTTACACTTAAAGTGTACTTAAAAGTATACTTTTAAAAACTAGAAAGTGGGCCAATTTAGTCCCAAGCAGTATTAAAATAGTACATATACAAGTGTACTACTAGTACAATGACATTAGTATAGTAACTGCATAAAGTATACTTAATAAAATTAACTTTAAGTATACTTATTTTCTGTAAGGGTATGTAGACTCTCACTAGGTTTTGAGATACACCCAAAAACCTTGACATTATAAGGAGAAACGTATCATTTTGTTCAAGTAGTATCTCAGCACTCGCTGGCCCCGCTCTGTGAGTTTGCAGGGTCTACCACTCCATGGCTGAACTGTTGCTGCTCTTAGAGTCTTCCATTAAAACATAATGTAGATTTAATAGTTAATGATAATGCAGATTTATCAGTTCAACCACATCTGATTGCATTTATCTGTGTAATGCCTGGTTTAGTGGGTGTATTTGAACAGAGAAGCCTCAATTCAGTAATTAGGACGTGTCCACATACTTTAGTCATTTTCTTCATTTTCCTCTGCCTATTGATTTGACATTGTTTATGTACTACCAGGTAATTTTGGATGGTTGTGATATTATTGCAGTGCTATAAGACTCCCAACATTATAAAAAGCTTATCATTCTGTGAATATACAAGTACTATTTCATGATAAAGTCAAATTATTTCCAGTTCTTATCTCACTGTTTGTTCTAATGTGTCTCCTCCACGTCAGGATGAAGTGTATGTGCGCTTGGACGTGCCCAGAGAGAAAATAATCCAGCACGCTTTTAATGCGCCCTGTGGGAAAGGTCAGACAGGTACCAACTTTGTTCATTAGCGCTATGTCTGTCTGGCAGCGTTCGTTTGGAAAGGTGGAAGAGGTCCAGCGGATTCCTGAGGTGTTCAGGAGTTGATGGACATAAATTTGACCGACAGGCATGTTTAACCACAGAACTATTTTCAACCCCTGAACCCACCCCTTGTAACCCAGACTCCTGCGTCTCAGGGGTATAAATGGTAAATTAAATCCCTGTTAGCTGACGTGTAGTGTACTGGTGTGACTGAAGAACATATTTAAAGGTTATTTGCCTGTAAAACGTCCTACAACAGCACATCTTAGCCAAGAAGCATTTTAGGACCTGCGTCTTTAAAAGTCTAGGGGTATAAATCGCTGCTTCTGCAATGATTTGACTCAGTTATGATTCTGAATTAAATTGAATGCACCATGAAGTATCAAATTTCACTTTAGTTTGATTAAGAATTGTTTTTAAAACACACTGAATACAACAAGCTCTTTTTAATATACAGTACTATGCAAAGGTCATAGACCCCCTTCATTTAGTTCCAGTCACATGACTATTAGGTATAAACTATTCCTTTTTTTGGAGACACCTCTAAGAAGAATTTAACCCATATATCCATCCACGTAGTATCTTCCGCTGGAGCCAATCCCAGCATCATTGGGTGAAAGTGGGGTACACCATGGACAGGTCACCAGTTCGTCGCATGGCCAACACACTCACACTCACTATGGGTGTAGCCTTTCATGAAGCTCCTCACTGAGAAAAGAAGATACAGACACATGAAACCAAGAAGCTGCTGGTGTTGTCAGAACAATAAAGTGACCACCCCTGAGTCCAGACCTCTGAACGTGGTCTCTAAACTCGTCCTATGTTATTTTATGCTCAATAATAACTTCTCAGCATATACACTATCTTTTATATTCCTTTTAGGAAAGCAACTCGTGGCTCTTCATGAAGCTGCTGGCCAGAATGTTCAAAGTCGGTAAAAACTGCATCAGATGAGCTCATTTCTAAAATACACTCTGAATGTTCTTTAAACCACAATGAGATGATTTGTTCTGCTCCAGCAATAATTCTATTCATCTTATTTTATAGTTTTGATCTCTTCACAGCTAATTACTAATATTGTTAATACTAAAATAGTACAAATAAGAAACACCTGGGTAGGTGTGTCCAAACTTTTGACTGATAGTTTAAATGTAAGGATGTGTAAAAGAAGAGATGAAATAAAGGAGCTTGTGTTCTCAGAACAAGTTTCAAGTTTATTTGTCATTTGCACATCATGTCAGGACATAACATGCATTGAAATGCTTGGGGTGAGGCTCAGATACAACTCTACAGCAGGGCAGCAATATATATATGTGGTAAAAACAGTGCAAACATAACAATAGCTAGACAACAATGAAATAAAATTAAGCTAGAATATATAAATATAGTAATAACGGAAAAGAAATATACAAAACATTTACCAAAAATATAAATAAGATATAAGACAGGAGGACATATGTAGAAGGACTGACCACCATCACTGAATGTGTTTGGGATTATCGGGATGTTGAGAAATAGAAATTGTGAAGTCTAAGACTGAAGTGTGGCTACAGATCTCTTTGACAGCGAGTCTCCTGCAAAGAATGGAAGCTGTAATAAAAGTTATGAAAAATGCTGTATGTTGTTGTTAAATACATGTTTTCTTGGTTTACTTCACTGTAAACCAAATAAATGAATGGTGGTCTCTGACATTTGCCCAGTACTGTATGTATTTGAAAATCTTAAACTGGGTACATGTTTTGTTTACTATTGTATAATTGATCATAATATATTTATTATATATAATTGATTCTAATGCCTAAAGTCTCAGCTGCAACTGTTATTTGCTTCTCTTGGCAGGCATACTTATTGAGGACACTGAAGGGGAGGGGGGTCTGAGAGGAGAGGGGCAGCCAACCAGACCCAACCCAGAAGTGGTCAAAGGTCAGCCTGAGCCTCAGCCACACAAAGAAGTCACTAGAGCTTTATCACCGCGTTTGGCAGCATCGCAGCCCAACCATGAGCCTCCAAGTATGGTCAAGATGGATGGAGCTGTGTCGTCTTCAAGCCAAAAAAGTTCCAAGACCACAGGAGTGGCTCTTCCTACAACTGCAGTGACCTCAACCAAGGTCACATCCGCACCAAAGTTTGTTCCCAAGATAGCAACCACAAAAAGTTCAACGGCAACATCAACGTCACAAATTACCACCACAACAAAAGCCACACAGGTAGCTGCTAATCTTAAAACACCGGTGTCTTCGTCCAATGCCACAGCACTAGCAGGATCTACAGCACTGGGGTCGAATCAGACAATTCCAAAACCAGCTTTGGTAGCAGCTCCCACAACAGCAACAACTGTGGTCACGTCTGTGTCCGGTAATCCACCGAAGTTCACCATAACAGAGATTACAGCTCCACCACCATTACTCCACAATGCTCAGAGAATGAGTTTAGGTCTTCCCGTAGCTACATCCCAAAGCACAGGGAAGCCTTCGTCTAGCACATTCTGTCCAGTATCGCCAGCGACGGCCTGCACCAAGCGCTCAAACGGCACCATCTCAAAAACCACAGTAGCAGGAAATGAAACACCAGCACCAAACCATCCGCCCAAGACAGCTGGACCGACCTCTCCACTGACAACAACAGCTCCTACCTCCATTCTCCACAAACAACCAATGGTAACTGTGACACCAAGCCATAAATCTCTGAAAGAGACCACCACCATGGGTGCTCCTGTAGCCTCGTCACCAAGCCTAGACAGTTCTTCCTCAAGTTCTCCAACAGCAAAACTGACTGCAGTGAAAAGTTCAACGTTATCTCCTCCAAACACAGCTGGCCTGATGGCTCCCACGTCACTGGCAGCAGGATCCTCACTAAAACATGTTTCTAGCTGTCCTGAGTCTCTACAAAGGTAATATAAGCAAGTGTGGTCACTGTCATGATTCTAATTATGGCTAGGAGTTGGGAAGTTATAGGAGAAGTAAGAAGAGTCATCTGATTTTGTTCCAAGATATTTTTCTCCTGACTGCTTCCTTCAGCTGCCATTGATTTTTAAAAATCAATTTAGCAATTTTATACTGATATTTGTCAGTTTATAGCTTTTTATTGCTAATTCTTTCACAAAGTTTGAAAATACCAGCTGTCCTTTGTATTGTACAAACTGTTAAATGACCAACAGAAATTGTCAGAAAATTGGAATTAAATCAAAACATATCGAGAAATAGAATAAGACACATTACTTCTATCCAGGGTCAGGATGTAAAGCAATACAAGTATTTGAAATACATATTCAAAATACAGAAATTAAGTATCTGTATTCAGTCCCAATTATATGTTGTAAAGGTAGTAATTTTAGATAATTGTTACTTTTACATTTTTAGGAGCCAACAGCCAGAATACTTAACTAATATATATATATATATATATATATATATATATATATATATATATATATATATATATATATATATATATATATATATATTTTTTTTTTTTTTTTTTTTTTTTTTTTTCCTCTACATCATTTGAACACGACAGCTGCTTTTGACATTGTGTACAATTTCCATGATAAATGAACAAATAGAAATGCTTCCAAATCACTTGGAAAAAAAATTCTGGTTCCATTGACTTACATCGAAAGTAAAAACTGCTTTTGGCCTCTTCTGTAAAGTTGCTATTTTGGAGATCATTTTTTAAATAGCCATATATATATATATAGGCACCTAACCTCAACTGCTCCCCGGGCACCCAGGGCTGCCCACCGCTCCGGGCACATGTGTGTATAGTGTGTATGTTCACTAGTGTGTGTGTAAATGTGGGTGTTTCACTGCATGGATGGGTTCAATGCGGAGGTCAAATTCTGCTGTGTGCAAAACACATGTGGCTAATTCTAGTTCTAAATTCTAAATATATATATTGGCTAAACTGAACACACTGAACAGCATCCTCATTAATGACATGTTCACGAATAATATTCAAAGCTTTGGTGATGTGCTAGATGTGTTACATACGTATCATTAACTGAAAATAGTGAAATGTGGGATGTGGCTATTTGTTGGCTTAGGTTGTTAAAGTCAGTAGGATTATGGAAGCAGCAGTGAACTGAAGCAGGTCATGCAAATAATTTCATTTTCTAATGATTTTTTATTTATTTACATAACTGGAATTTTCATGAAACAATATAACACTAGAATTTATGAAGAGACGTGAGGAATAACAGGGAGGAGCCTTGTGAATGAAATAAAAAAATCATTTTCTTATGTATTCTAATGTAATTGTATTATAGAGGTATTTTTTGTAATCTACTTGTTATGCATTGTAATGGAAAACATCAGGACAGTGTATTTAGTGTTGACTGCTTTTTCAAAGTATTTCCCCAGTCCTGCTGTTAACTGCCTAAAGTGATGCATTTTTGTTGCTGTACAGATATCAGGGCACTGGAGGGAAGGCTGACTCCACCGCGCCACCACTGGTTAAACCTGGTACTGCAGTGGTTGGGCCTAAGAGCACTGTGGCTGGAGGAATACAGATCAGGATAAGTCCAGCAGTAGCAGAGAAAAGCCCAACCCATACCAAAACACCTCCCAAAACCTGCCTCAAAGTGATAGGTACATGATGAGAGTGTTCAAGAGCGGCTGTAATTTTAAATACTGCATGATAAAGAGATGGATGAAGGTTAAGAACCTAAAACACAAGTTTATTATGTAATGCTGATGGCAAAATAGTGATAAAATTTAAAGAAAATACGTTTATATAGAATATTTTGTATTCATAATACACATAATGATGCGAACTTATGACTATTTTAAATAATAACCTTCTGTGAGGGACCTTTTAGACACATTCAGATGTCTGGTTCTTATCATCACCACTGTCTGCAGTTCTGACTCTGAGTAGGTTTCTCTAGTACTGAACATCAGTACTCATATCAAAGCACTGTAAAAGACTGTTTACATTTTGAAGGTTTAAACGTTCAATTTGTCAGACTTGTTGTTCCACAATTAACAACAATTATGAACAGAATGTTAAGACACAACATGGTATGGTATGTCAGAGATGTCTATGTATCATATTGCAGGGATAACTACTGAAATTAGCTAGCCTCGACTCATCCTGTTTGATAATACAACTCTGTACTGCAGGAGGTGGCAGTGAGTCACTATAACATTAAATTGAATTAGTCCAACATGCGAGGATGAAGAAGTAGTGCTGCTGCCCCAACGGCATATTCTAACTCAAGTAGCCAATGAAAAAAGCTGTAAAGGCAAAATAGCTGAAGCTCTGACAGTCACCATCCACTATCTACAACCATGTTCAGTAGCAAAGAGAAGAAGAACAAAATAGAAGCAGAACAAGAGTTAACATTGATGCTGCTTTCCACCACTGGAGACGCTCTTGCTAAGCCAAGTCAAGTTTACAACAGTGTTGTCACAAGACAGCTTTACAGAAGTTTGAAAACATGAAGTCACAGCATGTATCCCCCAGTGAGCAAGCCAGAGGCGACGGAAGAGGAAGAAACCTAGGGAGGAACAAGACCTATCCTCTTCTGGTCAAACAGCGTTTACAGTTTAATAAGCTAAATCCAAAATAGAAACTCTGTTTGAAGACTGGATGGTAAAAGCTTTAAAACATGCACAGGTAGAGGCAGTCTCTGACTGAGGCAGTCTCTGACTGAGGCAGTCTCTGACTCGGTCTTTGTAGAAAGTGGGAGTGAGCTTAAACAGTCTCATCATATCTCAATGCTGGTACATTCCATACACAGTGGTGCAGTTGATGGTGTAGCAGAGGGAACGAATGAAGAGGAGAGAGAACTGGTTGGTGTTAGTTGAGGAGGAGGCCCTGATGGTCAGTCTTCAAGCAGTATTGCAGTATAGGAGGGTGGTCATTACCTCAGGAAGAGTAACGATACAAAGTTAGCTCTGGTTTGGATTGCTGTAGAGGATGTGAAGCATTTTAGAGTGTGGCTGGCGACTCTCACAGATCTGATTTTAACAGCATAGGCTAAAAGACATGAGAGCACTGGGATCCACCATCAACAAATCTCTGTGACCACATGATGTGGTGGGACAATTGCACCAACATCTCAGTTTATCATAAATCTCTGATTCCATGAACCCACGGATCTCCGCCCTCTTATCTATAGGGGAAGATTATTCACCAAAGAGTAAAGGCATTAAGATTGGTGCTCAAACATAATGTTCCTTCTAGACCGGAAATGCGTTAAGAGGGAGGAGGAGGAGGAGGAGGAGGAGGAGGGACTGTAGATTTTCTTGTTTCTTACTATAGGATGGACTCCACAGTGTTCTGGTTATATACTGACCCCTACTGTTTGGAGCATGAATTTGTCCAATTGCATAATCACTGCTCCAGAATAACTACTAATAACTACATGTAGCCTGCCGTGGCATATAGCCCCATCCTCTATCGGTATCAGCTATCGGCTGATCGCGCTGAAAGGTGATCGGCGATTGGAATCGCCCTTAAAAACGCCCATCTCTAGTTGTTATAGTTGAAGAATGTTGGTTAACTGGTCAGTATAGTCAATAAAATGGCTGCGTTTCTATTGTAGACTAACATCATTGTAAATTAAGCAAGTTTCTCTGAAGTGTGTTGATTTTTTAGGTAGTAATATCACAATAGATGTTTAGCTGGTATCCATATATCATCCTTGTCCAATGAAAAACAAGTATTTCCAAAATAGCAACTTCAAAGAAGAGGGCAAAAAGCTATTTTAGAGCATTTTTATTGAGCCAGTCATCAGGACAATTTCACACAATATAAACAGCAGCTTATGTGTTATAGAAATTATATAGAACAATACAAATTGATATACATGTTTTTCATTGGACAGCGATGCTATGTGCTAGGTGAACGTGTTAAAAGATGTGATATTCAAGGTCGCTTTTTAAAATTGACCTTGGACATGCGTGCTATCCAGAGCAGGGTAATCCTTTTTCCACCTCACCACATCGCTGCCCCCCTACACATCACCTGCAGCTGTTCATACACTGGCACAGCAAGGAGACAGAGGGGGAGTTATAGGTCAGGTGTCAGCGTGTCCCGCATGCTGTCTCGTTTTGCTCGTTCACAAAGCCTTGCTATTGAAGACAAACAAGTTCAGCATGCTAATCAGACATGAAAGACTAATGGGTAGCAATTATAACTCTAGCTAATGCAGATCACCTCTCATATGACTGCTGGCAAGTCATTCACTTCTTAAACTAAAGGGTCTATATTTTGGCCCCAATTATTACATAATTTACTTATTAGTTTAATAGTTACTAAATAATGTATTGCAGTTGCTAAAGAAACCTATTTTTTATTATATATATATAAATCAAGTCTCTGCGTTATGAGCCTGAGTGACCTGAGACTTATCTGATAGTGAGTTTACAGTGGTGATGAATGGAACCAGACGTCTGAAGAGTTTAATGCCTCTAAAAGCTCCCTCACTGAGCGTTATTACCAAAAATGGTTATGAATATCATCACCGTCCAAAAAAACATGTATTTACCTTTTTGTTGTTTTTTTATTTTTATTTTTCCACATTGTTTGAACGCAGCAGGTGCTGTTTACATTGAAGGTTCAGCAAGTTTCTCTAAAGTGAACCGTTTCCACTCTAAATGATGTGGGTCATAAGGATTTATTCATGTAGAAAGTTTGAAAAGTTGGTGAACTTCTCCCAAAACAGTATTAACTGAGTGCTGCTTAAAGTATAAAATCTCCTGTTCTCTCCGCAGATGATGTCCCTCCTCAGCCAGCTCCGTTCCCACATAGATGTGTATCGCTGAGGCCCAGTCCACCATGTGACTCCTTCAGCATCCACACCAGAGAAGTGCTGGGAGGGTAAATGTAGTTACAGTAATTACATTTTCAAAACTAACACATTGTACTGAAAGAACTTACCACCCATTTCATATGTAAAGAAACAGTCTGGAATTTTAGAGCTACTACGTGATCTTATATTGTCACTGTCCAAAGAAAAACATGTTTTAGATACACTACCAGTCAAACGTTTTAGATACACTACCAGTCAAACGTTTTAGATACACTACCAGTCAAACGTTTTAGATACACTACCAGACAAACGTTTTAGATCACTACCAGTCAAACGTTTTAGATACACTACCAGTCAAACGTTTTAGTACACTACCAGTCAAACGTTTTAGATACACTACCAGCCAAACGTTTTAGATACACTACCAGTCAAACGTTTTAGATACACTACCAGCCAAACGTTTTAGATACACTACCAGTCAAACGTTTTAGATACACTACCAGTCAAACGTTTTAGATCACTACCAGTCAAACGTTTTAGATCACTACCAGTCAAACGTTTTAGATACACTACCAGTCAAACGTTTTAGTACACTACCAGTCAAACGTTTTAGATACACTACCAGTCAAACGTTTTAGATACACTACCAGCCAAACGTTTTAGATACACTACCAGTCAAACGTTTTAGATACACTACCAGTCAAACGTTTTAGATCACTACCAGTCAAACGTTTTAGATCACTACCAGTCAAACGTTTTAGATACACTACCAGTCAAACGTTTTAGTACACTACCAGTCAAACGTTTTAGATACACTACCAGTCAAACGTTTTAGATCACTACCAGTCAAACGTTTTAGATACACTACCAGTCAAACGTTTTAGTACACTACCAGTCAAACGTTTTAGTACACTACCAGTCAAACGTTTTAGATACACTACCAGTCAAACGTTTTAGTACACTACCAGTCAAACGTTTTAGATACACTACCAGTCAAACGTTTTAGATACACTACCAGTCAAACGTTTTAGATCACTACCAGTCAAACGTTTTAGATACACTACCAGTCAAACGTTTTAGATACACTACCAGTCAAACGTTTTAGATCACTACCAGTCAAACGTTTTAGATCACTACCAGTCAAACGTTTTAGATACACTACCAGTCAAACGTTTTAGTACACTACCAGTCAAACGTTTTAGATACACTACCAGTCAAACGTTTTAGATACACTACCAGTCAAACGTTTTAGATCACTACCAGTCAAACGTTTTAGATACACTACCAGTCAAACGTTTTAGATCACTACCAGACAAACGTTTTAGATACACTACCAGACAAACGTTTTAGATACACTACCAGCCAAACGTTTTAGTACACTACCAGTCAAACGTTTTAGATACACTACCAGACGGACGTTTTAGATACACTACCAGACGGACGTTTTAGATACACTACCAGTCAAACATTTTAGTTACACTACCAGTCAAACATTTTAGTTACACTACCAGTCAAATGTTTTAGTACACTACCAGTCAAACGTTTTAGATACACTACCAGACGGACGTTTTAGATACACTACCAGTCAAACATTTTAGTTACACTACCAGACAAATGTTTTAGATCACTACCAGTCAAACGTTTTAGTACACTACCAGTCAAACGTTTTAGATACACTACCAGCCAAACGTTTTAGTACACTACCAGCCAAACGTTTTAGATACACTACCAGCCAAACGTTTTAGATACACTACCAGTCAAATGTTTTAGTACACTACCAGTCAAACGTTTTAGTACACTACCAGTCAAATGTTTTAGATACACTACCAGTCAAATGTTTTAGATACACTACCAGCCAAACGTTTTAGTACACTACCAGTCAAATGTTTTAGATACACTACCAGCCAAACGTTTTAGATACACTACCTGTCAAACGTTTTAGTACACTACCAGTCAAACGTTTTAGTACACTACCAGTCAAACGTTTTAGATACACTACCAGTCAAACGTTTTAGATACACTACCAGCCAAACGTTTTAGATACACTACCAGTCAAACGTTTTAGATCACTACCAGTCAAACGTTTTAGATACACTACCAGTCAAACGTTTTAGTACACTACCAGTCAAACGTTTTAGTACACTACCAGTCAAATGTTTTAGATCACTACCAGTCAAACGTTTTAGATACACTACCAGACGGACGTTTTAGATACACTACCAGACGGACGTTTTAGATACACTACCAGTCAAACATTTTAGTTACACTACCAGACAAATGTTTTAGATCACTACCAGTCAAACGTTTTAGTACACTACCAGTCAAACGTTTTAGATACACTACCAGACGGACGTTTTAGATACACTACCAGACGGACGTTTTAGATACACTACCAGTCAAACATTTTAGTTACACTACCAGTCAAACATTTTAGTTACACTACCAGTCAAATGTTTTAGTACACTACCAGTCAAACGTTTTAGATACACTACCAGACGGACGTTTTAGATACACTACCAGTCAAACATTTTAGTTACACTACCAGACAAATGTTTTAGATCACTACCAGTCAAACGTTTTAGTACACTACCAGTCAAACGTTTTAGATACACTACCAGACAAATGTTTTAGATCATTACCAGTCAAACGTTTTAGCACACTACCAGCCAAACGTTTTAGATACACTACCAGCCAAACGTTTTAGATCACTACCAGTCAAATGTTTTAGTACACTACCAGTCAAACGTTTTAGTACACTACCAGCCAAACGTTTTAGATACACTACCAGTCAAATGTTTTAGATACACTACCAGCCAAACGTTTTAGTACACTACCAGTCAAATGTTTTAGATACACTACCAGCCAAACGTTTTAGATACACTACCAGCCAAACGTTTTAGATACACTACCAGTCAAACGTTTTAGATACACTACCAATCAAACGTTTTAGTATATTACCAGTCGAACGTTTTAGATACACTACCAGTCAAACGTTTTAGATACACTACCAGTCAACTGTTTTAGATACACTACCAGTCAAACGTTTTAGATACACTACCAGTCAATCGTTTTAGATACACTACCAGTCAAACGTTTTAGATCACTACCAGTCAAACGTTTTAGTACACTACCAGTCAAACGTTTAGTACACTACCAGTCAAACGTTTTAGTACACTACCAGTCAAACGTTTTAAATCACTACCAGTCAAATGTTTTAGATTCACTATCAGTCAAATGTTTTAAATCACTACCACTCAAACGTTTTAAATACACTACCAGTCAAACGTTTTAGTTACACTACCAGCCAAACGTTTTAGATCACTACCAGTCAAACGTTTTAGATACACTACCAGTCAAACGTTTTAGATACACTACCAGCCAAACGTTTTAGTACACTACCAGTCAAACGTTTTAGATACACTACCAGTCAAACGTTTTAGATACACTACCAGTCAAACGTTTTAGATACACTACCAGTCAAACGTTTTAGATACACTACCAGACAAACGTTTTAGATACACTACCAGACAAACGTTTTAGATACACCAAACACTTTAGAACAATTTAGAGCACCAATAAAAATGGTCCAAATTCACTTGGAATAAAACCTAATTACATGAATTCATACTGAAAGTGTAGTGAACTTTTTTGGTCTCTCTTGTAAAAATACTGGAGTTTTGAAGATACTTGTTTTTCTTAGGACAGCTGTGATGTGGTAAGTGTAGCTGATAAAATTAACAATGAGTGTAAAAACAAGAAGGTGGTATGAATATTTGAAGTATACAAACTTTAAATTAAGTAAGTTCAGTGTGAAATATTTTTTTAAGGTGCAGTGATTTAGTAAAGCTCAACATCGCTGTGTTATTGCTCGACCTGCTCGGGGACAGTGGTAGTCGTGACAAAGCTGGCTCAATTTTACGTTAGAACATACAAGGCGTGTCGTACATTGAAATGAATTGTCTGTTTGTCCAGGGGACGTTTTGGCAAAGTGCACAAATGCACGGACAATAAAAGCAGCCTGAGGCTGGCAGCAAAGATCATCAGCGCAAGAGGTGCCAAAGAGAGGGTGAGTGCTGCTTCCTTTGAGCCTCTGTTATCCTTTCAAGGTCCATTAAGCTGCAATTGTGCGGAGATGAATAGAAGCCAATTGTGGAACTTTCCATGTTTGGCAGGAAATGGCACTGAATGAGATCCAGGTGATGAACCAGCTGAGCCACTCCAACATCCTGCAGCTCTATGATGCCTTTGAGGCCAAAAATCAAGTAGTACTGATTCTGGAGTAGTGAGTGTTGCTCAGTTAAACTTATTTGTAATTTTATATTTTCACCACTACTGAATACTAGTAATAATAAAAGAGATTAAATCAACAGAGTAGCAAAATATTTTTTTGCATGGGCATATATGTGTGTATATATATATATATATATATATATATATATATATATATATATATATATATATATATATATATATATATATATATATATATATATATATACAAGCAATTTCACAATTTCAGTTTCACAAACAAGCCCATGTGAAAAAACTCTTCTAAAAAATAAATGCATATATATATATATATATATATATATATATATATATATATATATATACAAACAATTTCACAATTTCAGTTTCACAAACAAGCCCATGTGAAGAAACTCTTCTAAAAAATAAATGCATATATATATATTTATATATATATATATATATATATATATATATATATATATATATATATATACAAGCAATTTCACAATTTCAGTTTCACAAACAAGCCCATGTGAAAAAACTCTTCTAAAAAATAAATGCATACATATATATATGTATATATATATATATATATATATATACACACAAACAACATGTGTTTGTTGGGTGTACACATTTAAATCAGTGCTGCACTTCTCCAGTGAGGGATGTTATATAAACCCAGCTGTAAGGATGTAATAAATATTGGCAGTGTGGAGGGAGGAGAGCTGTTTGAGAGGATCGTGGACGAAAGCTGCCCGCTGACCGAAGTGGACGCCATGGTGTTTGTGAAGCAGATCTGTGAGGGAGTCCAGTATATGCACCAGATGTACGTCCTTCACCTGGACCTCAAGGTAGGACTTACTAGCAGTAGCTGTAAAGGCCTGTGTATCATATGAATGTAGATTATTACAGCGTCTCTTACAGCCTGCTCTGCTTTCAGCCAGAAAACATCCTTTGCGTGAATCGGTCAGGTCACCAGATCAAGATCATTGACTTTGGGCTTGCCAGAAGGTAGAGTGAGCATGTTTATCAATTTAATATACATTGATGCACTAAATGTATGTAATTGTGTACACAATGTTTAAATAAATATTATTTAGTTTACTTGCTGATGTGATGTTTATTGGGGCATTGGCACAGAAGAGGTGTTTATTGAACAGGTGCTTCATGAACACCAGTAATGTCCAGCCCACTGGGTTAATAGGGAGGGCATGGCATGCAAACGTCCTGTTTGTAACTGGGAGTGTGGCATTTCCATGAGTTAATTAGCATGACCACACCCTACTAGGCTCCCCATGGCTGCTCGGGCCATTGTGGATGCTACAATTTTATTAATGAGTCAGATTTTCGGTGCATTTCTGAACATCTGTCCATCATAAAGAGGAATTCTAATGATTCTGAGAAAATCTTTCATTATTCTGTTGTTGACAGGGAAACAAAGCCATTCAGAGTGCTTTGACATGAGACTGTTCATTAAAAACTTACTGGATCTTTACTAGGGCTGTGTATTGGCAAGAACCTGGCGATACCATACATGTCGTAATACAGCGGTCACAATTCAATATATCGTGATTGGGATTATATTGGGATTTTTCAAATCCTACTATTAAAATACACCACTATATGAACAACTTTGCCAATGCTTGCAATAGCATTGCGCCCTTGTGCTGCTTGTTAATGTTGGAGTGGAGCTGAAAATGGATTACAACACTGCCATCTAGTGGTCAGAGGTTTAAACACAACACACAGTGATTCACTGTCTGCCAGAAATCTGTGTATTGATACTGTGTTTTTGAGAATTGATACAGTATCACCAAACATAATATCCTGATATTCGATATTTTGATATTTTTGTACACCCCTAATGTTTACAGAGTCAGTACTGACTGATGTCTTCAGAGGGGTGGTAATAGAAAACAGGGGTCCACACTGCAAATATAACCCCTTTCTTTGCTAACCTGTTTTGATAATGATAAAAATAGTCATCACTATCATCAGTTAAGGTTTTCAGACTTGAATCATAAATGGATTTTAAAACACATTTCAGAGCAAGCTCTTATCTCATCATAGGCAATGTTTTTAACCGAATTCCTGTAATAACCCTCTCTAAAGGAGATTTTGGGGGCATTAAATGCTGCCGGCCTTTGGTTCCTATCACAGCCATTGTGAACAAATTTGGCTCTGCTGTTTACCTATAACAGAGCATTTCACATCAAACCAATCTGAATGACTTTGTTTACGGCTTAATTATTACATTATGCAAATTACATTGAAGAATTCTTGGTATTTCCTTTTAAATTTGTGCTTTTATGCGTAACATATCTTTCACCGGCAACCCTATTTTGATACTTAACATGAAAAATCACAATCGTAATGAAATATTCATCATTTATGTGTGTATGTGATGGGCCTAAATGCCGTCTCACTCACATATCCAGTCCCTGTCATAGTATTAATACCCAGTTGATCCTGTTGGCTTTATGGCTTTATTTGTTTATAAGGTGGATAATAGGTCATAAAGGGACCTTTTTTCATGGTCAGTCAACCCTTTTATGAAAACTGTAGATGTTTTGAATGGACAGTCTGTATGTTTCCAGGTGGTTGGCAGCCCTGGAACTTTATATTGTTATATATAAAGTTATATTTGGATTGTTATAATGATCAGCTTTTCTCTGCTGTAGGTACAAACCACGAGAGAAGCTGCGAGTCTCTTTTGGAACGCCTGAGTTTCTGGCTCCAGAGGTGGTCAACTTCGACTTTGTTTCCTTCCCCACAGACATGTGGACTCTAGGAGTCGTCACATACATGCTGTAAGTCACAACTGTGCCAAAACTGTAAGTCTGTGGGATCACTTTTCATTCAGGCATTACACGGCTTAGTGGTATACCACCATCACATTGTCGCTTTGAACAGATGTAATGTGGTTGTTTCGCATCTCGGTCAGTTGCTGTTCCTGTGGTCTAGCATGAACACACCTGTGCAGATTTGCTTGGCATTCAAAATCCACTAACCATCCACCATCAACTGGTAAACCATAATTTTGGCTTCAAATGTACAGAATTGCATATTCCTGTATGTGAATGTAGGTCTTCTAATCTAGGGCATGTGTTTGATTCTTCAAACAGAAGGTTGCAGGTTCGAATCCTAGGACTGATTGAGTATAACTGGTTGCGCTCTTAAACAAGACACCTAACCCTCCACAACCCATCACAAGTAGCATCGTCTCACAGGCAATACTGAATTTTTTTTTGGCCCACCCTTAATATTGGAACAGTCCTCACCTTAATTTTAGACTGTTTTATTTAATTAACCATTAATAAACCATTTTTATTTTTGTATTTTTTCATTTTTATTAGTCGTGACCACATCTAGTAGTCACGCGATTGATGAGCTTTGTTTGTCTTCTGCTTGTTTGCTTCTTAATGTTTAACACGTTTAAATAATTTTAAAAATAGTTTTTAACTGAAATATTCTATATTGGGAAGCAACTTTCAGAGCCTTGATGGATTTGAAAGGGTGCATGCAAGTTTATAGGCCTACTCAGAATTCATTTGGACCGGTCTGATAACTGAACATAGCTGAAAACTGACCAGTACAGGCATTAACCCTGTTCTCTTTTACCCCTCAGACTAAGTGGCCTCTCTCCCTTCCTGGGCGATGATGACAGCCAGACCCTCAACAATGTGCTAACGGTCAACTGGTATGGTTAAATCTGTCCTCCATGTTGCTTCCTACCAACTCCAACAGTTACACCCCAAAGAAAAACGTGTATCTCCATTTTTCCTTTTGTACATCATTTGATTCATGATGTTCATTCATGATGTTTGGACCAATAGTCGAAAATCACTTAGTGTTATAGTCTACCTGTACACTTCACATCACACCGTCAAAACCATATTCGACTCTGACTTTCTAATACGGGCATGACGCTACCTATAGAACAACATCCCAACCTCTGAGGTGTACTGGATGAAAAACTGTACTGATATTATACTATATATAGTATAGTATTTTTTTATATATAGTATTTTGTTGTCATCAGTATTTCCGCCTGTGACTGATAGTATTTCCCTGTACAGGTACTTTGATGAGGACGCGTTTGAACACGTCTCTGCTGATGCCAGAGACTTTGTCTCCAACCTACTGATCAGAGAGAGGAGGTGAGGTCAATTTTACACCACTGCGGCAGCTAAATCAAACATTTGTTCAATACAGTCGGTTCATATACATGAATTTTTATTAATTTGACAGTCAACTTGTGTAACTAAGATGATTTCTGTTAGAACTGAACTATTTTATTTTAGAACAGCCTGGACAGTTAGGACAGTCAGGACAGCCAGAACAAACAGGATAGTCAGAACAATCAGGACAGCCTGGACAGTCAGGACAGCTTGGACTGTCAGAACAGCCAAGACAGGACAGTCAGAACAATCAGGACAGCCTGGACAGTCAGGACAGCTTGGACTGTCAGAACAGCCAAGACAGGACAGTCAGGACAGCTTGGACTGTCAGAACAGCCAAGATAGGGCAGTCAAGACAGCATGGACAGTCAGAACAGCCAAGACAGGGCAGTCAAGACAGCGTGGACAGTCAGAACAGCCAAGACAAGGCAGTCAAGACAGTCTGGACTGTCAGAACAGCCAAGACAAGGCAGTCAAGACAGGCTGGACTGTCAGAACAGCCAAGACAGGGCAGTCAAGACAGCGTGGACAGTCAGAACAGCCAAGACAGGGCAGTGAGGACAGCCTGGACTGTCAGAACAGCCAAGACAAGGCAGTCAAGACAGCCTGGACTGTCAGAACAGCCAAGACAGGGCAGTCAGAACAGCCTGGACTGTCAGAACAGCCAAGACAAGGCAGTCAAGACAGTGTGGACAGTCAGAACAGCCAAGACAGGACAGTCAGAACAGCCAAGACAGGGCAGTCAAGACAGCCTGGACAGTCAGAACAGCCAAGACAAGGCAGTCAAGACAGCGTGGACAGTCAGAACAGCCAAGACAGGGCAGTCAGAACAGCCTGGACAGTCAGAACAGCCAAGACAAGGCAGTCAAGACAGTGTGGACAGTCAGAACAGCCAAGACAGGACAGTCAGAACAGCCTGGACTGTCAGAACAGCCAAGACAGGGCAGTCAAGACAGCCTGGACAGTCAGAACAGCCAAGACAAGGCAGTCAAGACAGCCTGGACAGTCAGAACAGCCAAGACAGGGCAGTCAGGACAGCGTAGACAGAGCTCTTCAGTCCTGGAATAAAGCTTTCAAGACAGCATGCAGTTATTTAGATAAGACTAATCTGTCTGGTGATTCCTCTGTCTGTACAGTGGTCGACTCAGTGCTACTCAGTGTCTTAAGCACCCGTGGCTGAACAACATATCAGAGAAAGCGAGGCGTAGCAACATCGTGCTGAAGTCACAGGTCCTTCTCAAGAAGTACATGGCCAGACGCCTGTGGAAGGTAAAAGAAAAGCTAAAGGAAAATTCATAACATGGTGCAACATCGAACAAAGAGCACAAAGTGCAAGTGTGCAGACATAAGTGTGCAACAAAATGTAACTAGAACCAATAAATACAATAAATTAAGCAGACATTAGAGACAGGACAGCGCAGAACCAACACAGCACTCATTACTGAACATGAGGTAGTGAATAAATGGACCTATATGGACCTGTTTATTTGATGTTATACATTATACAGCAGGTTTGAATAAATGTAATATTTCATTTTAAAGCTAATTAAAGATTTTCAGATAAAGGAGAACTTTTTCCAGTTTTCTGGATACTTTAGTGATTTAGAGTCCTTTTATATCAAATGGTTTCTTTGTAAACAAACTTAAAGGCTTTTCATACAGTGGTGGTGAATGGAACCAGGGGTCGTAACATCGCTACAAAATAAACACAGCCATTTTATTTACTACCAAACCAACAGCAAACCAACGTTGATGCTAATAAATTTTTAACATGAATTATTAGTTTTAGACAAAGACCTCTAAAACTATTGTAAAACATTGTGTCAGACATCAGGCAGCAGATTTTTATACTTATAGAAGCATTGAAGGGTTTAGACGTCTGGTTCGTATCACCACCGCTGACTGTTAATCGCTGAAGTTAATCGGGAACAATGCATTTAGCATCAGAGCCATTCTGAACTACTGTGTGTATATGTGAATAACTTAACTATGCAAATGAAACATCACTGTCTAAAATGTATTTAAAACATTTAAAAACAAATCTAAAACAGTGAAGTAATTACTATTTATAAATCTATAATCTCTCTCTGTGCTCCCCCTCTTTTTCTCTCTTTACCCCCTCTCTCCCTCTCCTCTCCTCTATGCAGAAAAACTATATTGCAATAGCGGCAGCTAATAGATTTAAGAAGATAAGCAGCTCAGGGTCTCTTACATCCATGGGAGTCTGATAAAGATGGTACTGGTAATGATGGAATACAACTGTACATATTATAACCACATGGTATATGATTGAATTTATGCAATAAAATACTTATAGTTTCTGTGAAAACCTCTTTTTTGTCATTTGTTCGATGCTGTCAGCTGCTTTTTACTTTGGCCCTCATTCACCAAAGTCACAACAAATTCCATGGACGGTTTCGCTATTTGTTGTGATAAGAGAGTAACAGGCCAGTAACAATTCACAAGCTACCATACACAATCACCATGCACTATACACAAATCCACAATTTACAAGCTACCATACACAATCACCATACACAATACACAAATCCACAATTTACAAGCTACCATACACAATCACCATGCACTATACACAAATCCACAATTCACAAGCTACCATACACAATCACCATGCACTATACACAAATCCACAATTCACAAGCTACCATACACAATCACCATACACAATACACAAATCCACAATTCACAAGCTACCATACACAATCACCATGCACTATACACAAATCCACAATTCACAAGCTACCATACACAATCACCATGCACTATACACAAATCCACAATTCACAAGCTACCATACACAATCACCATGCACTATACACAAATCCACAATTTACAAGCTACCATACACAATCACCATACACAATACACAAATCTACAATTCACAAGCTACCATACACAATCACCATACACAATACACAAATCTACAATTCACAAACTACCATACACAATCACCATACACAATACACAAATCTACAATTCACAAGCTACCATACACAATCACCATACACAATACACAAATCCACAATTCACAAGCTACCATACACAATCACCATACACTATACACAAATCCACAATTTACAAGCTACCATACACAATCACCATACACTATACACAAATCCACAATTCACAAGCTACCATACACAATCACCATGCACTATACACAAATCCACAATTCACAAGCTACCATACACAATCACCATACACAATACACAAATCCACAATTCACAAGCTACCATACACAATCACCATGCACTATACACAAATCCACAATTCACAAGCTACCATATACAATCACCATGCACTATACACAAATCTACAATTCACAAGCTACCATACACAATCACCATACACTATACACAAATCTACAATTCACAAGCTACCATATACAATCACCATACACAATACACAAATCCACAATTCACAAGCTACCATACACAATCACCATACACAATACACAAATCCACAATTCACAAGCTACCATATACAATCACCATGCACTATACACAAATCCACAATTCACAAGCTACCATATACAATCACCATGCACTATACACAAATCTACAATTCACAAGCTACCATACACAATCACCATACACAATACACAAATCCACAATTCACAAGCTACCATATACAATCACCATGCACTATACACAAATCCACAATTCACAAGCTACCATATACAATCACCATGCACTATACACAAATCTACAATTCACAAGCTACCATACACAATCACCATACACAATACACAAATCCACAATTCACAAGCTACCATATACAATCACCATGCACTATACACAAATCCACAATTCACAAGCTACCATATACAATCACCATGCACTATACACAAATCTACAATTCACAAGCTACCATACACAATCACCATACACAATACACAAATCCACAATTCACAAGCTACCATATACAATCACCATGCACTATACACAAATCCACAATTCACAAGCTACCATATACAATCACCATGCACTATACACAAATCTACAATTCACAAGCTACCATACACAATCACCATACACAATACACAAATCCACAATTCACAAGCTACCATATACAATCACCATTCACTATACACAAATCTACAATTCACAAGCTACCATACACAATCACCATACACTATACACAAATCTACAATTCACAAGCTACCATACACAATCACCATTCACTATACACAAATCTACAATTCACAAACTACCATACACAATCACCATGCACAATACACAAATCTACAATTCACAAGCTACCATACACAATCACCATTCACTATACACAAATCTACAATTCACAAGCTACCATACACAATCACCATACACTATACACAAATCTACAATTCACAAACTACCATACACAATCACCATGCACAATACACAAATCCACAATTCACAAACTACCATACACAATCACCATGCACAATACACAAATCTACAATTCACAAGCTACCATACACAATCACCATACACAATACACAAATCCACAATTCACAAGCTACCATACACAATCACCATACACAATACACAAATCTACAATTCACAAGCTACCATACACAATCACCATACACAATACACAAATCCACAATTCACAAGCTACCATACACAATCACCATACACAATACACAAATCTACAATTCACAAGCTACCATACACAATCACCATACACAATACACAAATCTACAATTCACAAGCTACCATATACAATCACCATGCACTATACACAAATCTACAATTCACAAACTACCATACACAATCACCATACACAATACACAAATCCACAATTCACAAGCTACCATACACAATCACCATACACAATACACAAATCCACAATTCACAAGCTACCATACACAATCACCATACACTATACACAAATCCACAATTCACAAATACCAGACAAAGACAAGGAGCAAACAAAGAAGTTTAAATACTAAAGGGGAGAAAGAACACCTGGGAGGGGCAGGAGCCACAAACCTTTTTCAATATGAGCTTTAATTCTGAAAATAAGAATAAAAATTGAAAAGAAAAATTATAATAATCAATCATGCTTAGGACAGTCCAGTACACAAAGACCGGTGTACTTATTTTATGAGCACACTGGTATAAATTAAGGCTGGAACTACACGACTTTAGAGTTAAAGACCTGTGTTTAAGTTTTCAAATGACTCCCCAAAAATATAAAAATAGAAAACACGGCAGGTTCCGAAGCATCTGATTCACTGCAATGAGGCAGAGTTTATATCACACCCAAACATGAACAAGCACAAAACACTCGTTTCACTGGAGTTTTAGCTGATTTCAGAGAAACTAACAGGCTGCGTGTGTTTAAGTGTAAATAAGACCTGATGCTTTGTTTCCCGGCTGAACAAACAAACGGTGCCACTGGGTCTCCTGCCCAACCTGGAAAAGTGAAAGTAGCTTGAAGTGCTGAAGCTGCTTCTACACAGGCTATACTTTAGTTCACGGTCCAGTTTAGGTTCTAAAGAATAAAACTGGAAGGTTGTTTGATTTGTTAGCAAAACATGGACCACTCGGCTGATATGTGGGAAGAAAGATAAGAGCTGTGTGATGTTTTGAGACTCTTAAGATAAACAATAGAAGAAGAAAAACATATCGTTGCTGTCCAAAGAAAAACAAGAATCTCCAAAATCTCCATAGCAGAGGCCAAAAACATTCTTTACTTGTAATGTAAGTCAATGGAACCAGGTTTATTTAATTTTGGAGCATTTTTATTGGTCCGTTCATCATAACGTTTTCACACAAAGTAAATGGCTGCTGTTCAAATGATGTAGTAAAATATAAATCAACAAAAATAGAGATGCATGTTGTTCTTTGGATAGCGTTGATGCAAGTCTTCATCATTTCTCATTGTTCTAGCAACAGAGATCTGATTTCTGTTTGGTTTGGTTATTTTTTTAAAACAATTACATTACAAAGTTGGTGTTGGGTCGGCATTCACTGGCCTTTAAAAAAACAGAGATACTTTGTTTATTTTGTTTATCGTTCTTTATTTTAATTTCCAACTGGAGAAAATTTGGTCTCACCACTTCACCTCAAACTCCACCTACTCCGCCACTGAAAGCTGTGGCTTTATTGGCTCCTTACTGGAACACACTGTCTCAGTATCTCTGAACTCACAACTTTACCGGGGAAAACAAAATGTTCTGTACTTTCAATGTAAGTCTATGGAACCGGAATTTTTTCCCAGTGATTTTGGAGCATTTCTATTGGCCAATTCATCATAACATTTTCACGCTGTCGTGTTCAAATGATGTTAAAAAAAATAAAAATAAACAACTTGTTTTTCTTTAGACAGCGACAATATGCATATGTAAATAAGGGGGCTGCAGCTTGAGCTCGCGTACTGAAGATGTAGTTCATGCATCTTTAAATAAGGACACTTTTATATGGAACTTTAATGAATACAGGCCATTGGGTGAATATTTTATAGTGAATGTCATAACATTATTTGAAATAAAATCTAATCAGATATAGGGCTTTGTTTCATGTTTGGTACAGCACTGTGGAAGGTAGTAGATGTGTAGATTATGTTAAATATATTAAACACCAGGACAATAAACCCTGTATTTATTAAACAGAAGATTTCAGAATGGTTAACAATGGAAAGTCATTATCAGTGCATTGTGTTCACATAGCATTTGTAGATACTTCTCCTTTCTGTACAGAGGAAGTAAGAATAGGAACTTAGGAACAAACAATGCTTCACTACTGTATTTAACACATTTAACTTTGTAACCCCATTCCTTAAAGGTCAGAACCCTCACAGGACCACCACAAAGCAGGTATTACTGGGGTGGTGGGTCATTCTCAGCACTGCAGTGACACTAACAGTGGTGCTGGTATGAGTGGATTTGATATAGCAGGAGTGTGAATACAAGCTTAATGAAGTAGCCGGTTGGTGAATAGCCAGATTATTAGACTCAGCTGTGGGGCTTTACTCATTATACCAGAAACACCTGCCATATAGGTACACTTGCATTGTGAGTTTACAGTTATTGGCTGTAGCCCAATTAGGGTTGCTCAGTATATCAGCCACCTGTCCATCAATGCATTGATCAGTTATTATTATTTGGATGGTGGTCCCAGCTCAGCACGCCAGTGACACTGCTGGATCGAGAAGTGCTTAGTACCCCTGTGGTCAGAAAAATGACCCATGATGAAAGACTAACACAAACCGTGCTATCAGCCCCAATTATGCATCATTAGAAAGACCAGCAAGGTAGGTGTTTCCAATAAAGTGTCCACCAGTTTTCTCACCTTGTTTTTGCATAATTTAATCATTGGAAAGTGAATTAAGTCATTCAGAGTGCCGAGATTTCTTTACAGTGGCTGTGAACAGATAACAATGTCTACAACACAAATATTGACATTTTGTTTATTATTTAAAACCATATGTTAACCTACATCTGTCTTCTGTGTTTCCACCATTGTTAAATTTAAAATAAACAACTGTTTTGGGCCAATAATTCTCCTAAAATACGTTTAAATGACTTCAGAAGTCTGGTTACCTTTATTACTACTGTAAACAATTTCGACTTTCGCATCAAACCACCATGACTCACTTTGTTTGCATTGTAACAATTTACTTATGCACCGGTTCTGAAAAATCAATGGAATTCTTCTTTAACAAAGTGGTCCCTCTGACAACCTACTCCTACTTTAAAGGGCTGGTATCATGAAAAAGTCTGAAATGTCTCATTTTTTTAAATAAAGGAATTTAAAGTGGTATCTAAACACAGAGTTTCGAAACGTACAGTTTACCCCAAATATGAACACTAAGGCGCAAAACTAACCAGTTTAATTATGTAATTAAAAACGATCTATGTACATATATCTATGCTGATGTTATAAGGAGTGTTTCAGCCTGGACTGGAGCCATCCAATCAGAACAGACCTCGTTTACATAAGGCACAGAAACAAAAACATTCTGTTTAATTCTAAGACAATTCTAAGAGAGGATAAAAATAAGCAAAATAAATAACTTGGTTCATAAAAACCAGAAACAAGCAGTATATGTGGAAAAAATGAAATACAAGAAAAATGTAGGATATGGGCCCTTTAATGACTTCCTTTCCCAGCAACAGGCAAAAACATGCTTAACTCTGTTTGGCCATGGTGTGGTGCTGTTTCACATGATATGACACTATTAAGAATATATATATATATATATATATATATATATATATATATATATATATATATATATATATATATATATATATATATATATATATATATATATACAAGAGCAAGAGAGAGGGAGTCCATCAGCCGCTAATAAAACCAGTATATCAGACCATAATGATCTACTTAACCTCACAGCCTCTGCTTAGACTTTGAAGCTGATCAGTTATTACAAGCATTACTCACAGCCTACAATAACAATGCCACATTATTTTTATGATCATGTACACGACCCAGTATCGTTGGTTTATTACTGCTGAATTGTGCCATGTGATGTAGCTTTATTCACTGGAGCTGATTAAAGTTCACTGAATAAGAGCCACGCCTCATGGCAGCTGTAGAGTCTTATTTTTTAAAGTAAAATAAATAAATCCACAAACAAATGAGCACATATTGCTATGTTAGATGTGTAATTCATATTTGGTCATATACTGTATTTTACAGACTGTCTTACAGTAAACGGCTGGACTGAATCTGTGAGTCATGTTTCTCCAGAACCTCCGTCTGCATTCCCTTTCGAAATCCCCTCCCCCGCCCGAGTGCTTCCTCGCTCCAGCCCCTCTATTTAGAAAGTAAAGGGAATTAGTGTTTGTTGTTTGTTACAAGAAGGTACTTTTGTGGTTAATACAATGTATATATATATATATATGGCCGTGACCATTTTAGAGGCATACTCTCTACTCCTTACATTTTAAACATAGCCTCATTACTCCTATTTCATTTCAGCTTGTTTTAGCATCATTATAATACTTATAGACAACTAGTCATCATATCTTCCGTTCCATGAAACACATGTTAATGTTCAGTAGTAACAGATATGCTTCTTTAATATATTTACATTGTATTAAACTACAATTTTCAATGGGTGTATATGCGGCTGAAACAGCAACATTAACATTTTAATATAACATTATACTCATTATGGCTTTCAGAAGAATGGGGTTTCTGGGGTAGGTGGGCTAGTGCACTATAGACCCCTGTGGTGCGGCCTAAGCTTTTGTCCTTAATGGCATCCCCCCCTTGCATTACTTTTTTTTTTTTTTCTCCCCCCCCCTCTCGATGTAAAGCGTCCTTGGGTATGAGAAAGGTGCTATATAAATTGAAATTATTATTATTATTATTATTATTATTATTATTATACTTTAAGTAGTTCTGAAAGCAGTACTTTTACACTTTTACTGGAGTGAAAAGCTTGAGTTGATACTTCAACTTCTACAGAAGTATTTCTAAACCCTAGTATCTATACTTCTACCTGAGTAATGAATGTAAATACTTTTGACATATTTGTTCAGTATATTCAGTATTGAGGGTTGAAAGCAGTACTTTTATACTTTTACTGGAGTAAAAAGCTCGAGTTGATACTTCAACTTCTACAGAAGTATGTTTAAACCCTAGTATCTATACTTCTACCTGAGTAATGA
The DNA here is from genome assembly GCA_021613375.1 of Megaleporinus macrocephalus. Classification (NCBI taxonomy): domain Eukaryota; kingdom Metazoa; phylum Chordata; class Actinopteri; order Characiformes; family Anostomidae; genus Megaleporinus; species Megaleporinus macrocephalus. The sequence continues at coordinate 35,648,288 of CM038718.1, forward strand.
ATGTAAATACTTTTGGCATATATGTTCAGTATTGAGGGTTGAAAGCAGTACTTTTACACTTTTACTAGAGTAAAAAGCTTGAGTTGATACTTCAACTTCTACAGAAGTATGTTTAAACCCTAGTATCTATACTTCTACCTGAGTAATGAATGTGAATACTTTTGACATATTTGTTCAGTAATAAGGTTTTAAAGCAGTACTTTTACACCTTTACTGGAGTGAAAAGCTTGAGTTGATACTTCAACTTCTACAGAAGTATGTTTAAACCCTAGTATCTATACTTCTACCTGAGTAATGAATGTAAATACTTTTGACATATTTGTTCAGTATGTTCAGTATTGAGGGTTGAAACCAGTACTTTTAGACTTTTACTGGAGTAAAAAGCTTGAGTTGATACTTCAACTTCTACAGAAGTATTTTTAAACCCTAGTATCTATACTTCTACCTGAGTAATGAATGTAAATACTTTTAAAATCTTTGTACTCAACAGGTACTGAATGTACATGAGCTCTAGTCCTGACCACCAGCAGTGCAGTCTCATGCCCAGCAGCTAATGGTGGTCCTTCTTTATGAGCTGAGTCATATCAGAAGAGGAAGAGGTTGAAAAGGGGGGGGGGCACTGGCCTCCATCATGCTTCATGTCTAAACAAGAAAACAGTATGATGACGACACGGTCACATGAAGAATTATGTGTAATGAGGGTGGAGTGCGTTTTCTTCTTTCACAGGAAGGAGGGACCGAAAGTTTTTAAGACTACACGTTACAAACTGGTTCAGCTGTCGACGGGAGCTGTGCGGCTCGGTAACCCATTCTCAGTTTTCGGCTCTTTAAATCGGATAAATAAGGTGAGTAACGTCCGTTACGTACGTAAACAGTCGCGCGTGCGTTGGTATGTGGTAACGCTCGATTAACGGTAACTGTTAGTCATAACAACGAGCCGTTTATAAGATAAAAACAACAGTTCCTTCGTGTTCCGCGTCTTAACAAGCCGTATCTTATGTTATAATAACGTTGTGGTTTGAAATTAGTCTAATTTACTCGAGTTCACGGAGCAGTAATTCGGTTATGTGAGGTGAATGCTGGCTTTGTGTTTTTGGCCAAGTTGGGAAGCTAAGCTAGCGCCGTAAGCTAAATAGGAGGTGTTTTTGTTTGTTTTTGCTTCTTATTTTGGGAAATATGAAGTCGTATACAGTTTCTGGACCTGTTACTAAATGTGAACCTGAAGGAAAGCCGGGCTGAAGTTAGCTTCTTATTCGAAATTCTCCGTTCCACCTTAAAGGCGAGGCGCCAGAATGTAACTGCTGCACCATTTAAGGTGGAACGGAGAATTTCGAATAAGAAGCTAACTTGAGAAAGCAAGCAGCTGAGCTGATAACGAGTCCACGGTGAGTCATTCGCCCACAGTCGAGGTCTGTTTTGAGCATATGTGTTAAAACCAAACAGGGGATTTACAGATTGTTGTTATTCCCAGCCGCCCTTTCAGACCGCAGCTTTCTTTAACACAACGTCTCCCACGCCTGTGTTATTACAAAGATGGCTGAACCCCCCCTTTTTTTAAAGCCAGCCTTCACATCAAGTCCTTTCTCTGCTTCGCTTCAGAGAACTGGAAAGAGTTTCGTGTTGTATAATAACTAACTGTAATTGTGGCGCACATATGGGACTGATTATTCAGGAAAACTCGTTTTACTAGATACAACCTGTAGAGCTGCGCTGGAGCTCTTCAGCATATATTAACATAAGAACTAAAGCTGGTTGGACTCGGTTCTCTTCTTTTTAGGATCGTTTTAGACTAATATCAATTTTAAAAAAGGCTCAAGATTGAAAGTGAGAACGGGAGTAACGCCAACGCTGCCAACAAACGTAGAACGGAATGACCTCAAAGGGGAAATCCACCAATTTTTCAAAATTTCTGAGCCACTCAGTCGAATAGACTCTGATTTCTATACAGCGGTGGTGATATGTTTTATAAGTTTTTATAGGTAATGTTGATGATGGTGAAGTAGTGGATAAATGTTTTCTTTGGCCACGCCACGCCACAATGAGTGGATTATAAAGTGCATTTTAGCCAAATGGTTTTTTTTTGGACAAAAGTGGTGAGAAAACAATGACCCACCATCAAACTATTTCCTGAAATTTCTTTCTGTAAGGGAGCTTTTAGAGGCATTGAACTCTACAGACACCTGGTTCCCATCACCACGACCACCGTGAACAATTCTGGCTCGGTAAAAGCAGACCAAACCACTCCGAATGGCTTTGTTTACATTTCAACCTTTTATTATGTACATTTTTTGAGGTCCTAAAAACGGAATTAGGAAGTAAATGTGAGCAACCACAGTGGACTAAAGAGTAGATTCCCTTCCTCATGTTGTCGTTGTCCAAAAAAAGCAGTGACAGTATATTTAAGCTAAAGTGAAACTTAAATCATTTGACAGCACTTCTCTATCCAACATGCTGTCTTACCTATAGAACTGTAAGTGGAACCTAATTACTCCCCAACTCTGCTCCCGTGTAAGTGTATTTCTTCTAATAAAGTAATGCACAAAGTGGGGGTAGGTACTAAGTCTCTTGGTTCTAGCTAAACAGTTTTCTTTTAATGAGACCAAATGAGTTCCTGTGGAACTGAACTTCGGGCCCTGTAATTATGGGGCTTGGACTTCGCTCCGCTCTTGGATAAAGCCAGTCTGAGACTCTGAGCATGGTCACCTTGTGATTTCATATCCATAGTTTGAGTCCACTGTGTTCTGTTATTAATTAACCACAGGATTTCTAAGGCCGGCGTGACTTCATTAGTTTTACAGCCCCCCTCTTGCCAAATCAACAAAGCAGCTTGAGTTAAGCATTTGAACATATACTTAATGAGCAGGGTTTGTTTTCATTGTGCTAAATGATAAATATTTGTGAGTACAGTATACAGTATTACAGTATAGTGGAAGAAGCAGCTTGACCATGAAGCTGTTAGCCTAACTAATAATTTAGCTGTTTCATTGGGCAAGGTGCTACAGGGCAGGGTGCTCTTGACTGTCCTACTTTTTCTGGCCTATGATGTGGGTGTGTTATTGAACTTGTGATACTTTCCTGATTAACCTAGTATTACCTGGATATGGGCCTCCACTGAGGCTGATTTCTCCAGCCTTCTATAGCCCAGCTGTTTCTTATCGAAGTCTTTATTTCAAGTAAATAATTGGGTCAGTATTGATTATATGAGTAATTACGATCAAGTAATCAGTGTTTTTGGAATGATAAAAATGACTTTACTGAACATTAACAAACCATAGATCCCAATCTCTTATTCGAAATATTAAAAGCCTTGTGCAAGTGAACCTTGGACATTGTAAGTTTTGCTGGGGTCAGTTAAGGCCTTTGTAGGGTCATGCCACTCAGGTTCACACGGACATTGCCACAGTAGGCTCAAATGACAGTTTGTTATTGTTGTCAACATAAATTACATCACAGCATACTTTCCTGAGCACAGTGCAGGCTTCATCAATAATTCAAGGACACTGGCCAGTTAGGTGCTTTACAAAAAAATTGTAGAGAGCCTTCAGTTGTGCTGGGAAAAACTTGTACGTATGGTATGGTTTTTAATTTGGCACTGCTGTTTTCCTGGTGCCTGTCCAGGGTGTTTCCTTTTTTTTTGGCCCACCACCACCCGTCTTTGGAGGACTATTTACACTTTATTTTTGTGTATTATATGTATTATACATACATTTACAAACAAATATGAAGAAAAAACAAACAAAACTAAAAATCAAACAAAGGGGAAGATTTATTTTAAAAAACATGAAATATGATCAACATATTAAGACAGTAGATAACAAAAGGTAGCATTAAAGGTATTTTGCAATGTCCAGGGTGTTTCCTTCCTTCTGCCCAATTAGTGCTGGAATAGGCTCCAGCACCCCTCATGTCTCAGACGGACAAGTTAAAAAATGTTTGTAAAAGTTTTTGTGATGCATTATATTTGAATGGATGTTTTAGGGAACCTTAGAAAGAAAGAAGTGTCATGGTACATATTCTATAATTTTTGTCCAGATGTTATTTCAGAACCTGAAACCAAGACTCGTTTATGATGTATCTATGTCTGACCTGCATTGTCTTTGTTTTTTTTTATTTCAGACCTTAAAGCACCATGGGTGTGGAGGGTGGAATGAAGTGTGTGAAGTTCCTGCTCTTTTTCTTTAACTTCATCTTCTGGGTAGGTTTTCAGCCTTACCATCTTGTGACATGACTAGTCACAGGTCAGCTATGACCCAGTACATTTACGACACAGCTTTGTAAATGGCAGCTTCCTGTGGCTTTTTACCCAGTCATTCACATATTGCATGTTGTTTAGCTTAATTGTGCAAGGTTGATGGAAGTAGCTTCTCAATGAACTGAATAAAACCCTCAAACTTCCCTCTGTTTTTAAAAAGTGGAGCTGCTGTGGAAACTCCATGTCATTGTCTGAATATATGGTATATATTGCATAATTCTACAATACCATCTTAATGGGAATACATTCTCAATGCATTGGTGTTTATGCCTGCTGAAGCAATCGTTCAACCATATATGCAGGTATTTTAACCAACAGATAATTTAGTCTTTTAATGAGTTGTAAGTTTGGCATGATCTAATGTTTAATGGCTTTAAAATTATAACCTGTTGCTGAATTAGTTTACCACATCAGGCTGTACTGCCCCAGGAAAACCATGAACATGTGTTGTCGTTGTTATTATAATAATAATATTGTAATAATATACATAATATGGAGTTAAGAACCACATAAATATACACCAGTAATACACATAACAGATAGGACAAGCAGAAGAACAACCAGTAATACACATAACAGATATATCTCAATCAGCACTGGAAAATGGCTTTTGTTTATAAAAAAACACCCCAAAGAAATTCCCCTCCTCCTCTGATTGAGCTCATGGCACCTTGCCTAAACAAGACTAGAGTTTCCATGCTGTCTTTCCTGTCTCAACACAGTTCTCTTGCGCTTTCGACGTCATTTAATCTCGCACCTTTTTTGTTAGCCGCTGCCTTCAGCAGAATGGCTCGCATTTTAAAGCTCAGCCAAGTTTCCAGAGAACACATTCTTCTTATAAAAAGCAGAAATCCTTAGATGACATCACATAGGAGTCTAACTTGGACTTCTACTGCGATGGCCATTTGAACAGGCTTTAGTCAGCTGACGTGCACAAAGCAACATGTACACACTCACATATGCCTTCACCATGAAGTTTCCGCTGGTTTTCGTGGTCTGATGTTCTCTCTTGTGAGTGTTTGTGAACTTTACTCTAAATTTCAGGAAGTAACCATGTCTAAAATGGTTTGTGCGAATGCTCTTCAATGTCACATTTTCCCAGATATAAAGCAAAGTAGTGTATTTTTTAGAAGGAAGCACAACCATAAATTCTTTTCTATATTATTATTTATTCTCATTTCCTTGTGTGTACTATGAATGCTATTTATTAAGATAGCTTATGGTTCAATTTGCTATATAGGGCTAAGCAATATGAATGTATTGGATTTTGCAGGGATGACAAATGAACCAGAAAGCCAGTTAAAAAAACTGTAATTTAATTTCTAATAAACCAGAGTAGCAGCACCCCCACCGTGATGTGCCATATCAAGCTTAATCATTCCCCAATTAGTAAGGCAAAAAATTATTTTGTACCACGTTCACCATGAGAAAGTGTGGTTTGACTGTGTGAAGAACTCATATGTGCTCGTTTTAAGTTACAGCGAAGGATGTGGTGGATGGTGTGTGACAGCATTGGCTACTTTAGGCCCCAGTAATGGAATTAATTTAAAAATAAAAATTGTGTTAGTGATGACTGAAACATATAACTGTAGAGCTTTGTCATCATCATAGTTCAACTTGCTCTTCACATGGAAAGTCACTACAGATGCTCTGCTAGCATAGCCCATGCTCGGAAATGAGCCAAGAGGCGGGGGGCGAACTCTGAATGCTTGGGGCTGGAGTTCTGGGTGGCTTTGGTGCTTGGGTATGAACGGTCTTTCGGATAAGAATGAAATATGTGGAGGAGATGGGGAGGTGGTGGGTGCCAATTGTATATAGTCTATATAGTCTATATATATATATATAGTCGTTAGAGGTAATCGGGGCGTGGTCCAGCTCTCAAAACTTTACATGCTAACTTCATTGACGGTAATATTTACTAAAAAGGCTTTCTTAAAATGGACATTAAAACACTGTTTTCAACTCCTCAGTGAGGAAAGTAGCTATTTGCTGTCCTGAAAGTCGCTAGAAGTCGCTAAATAATGTAATTGCCCAACTTGGACAATGTCTTTTTGCGTGTATTTGAAGGAATAACGTTATAGGTGAGTAAAAACAGTGAGTAAAAACACCCGAAATTTATTATAACCACAAATTAACTTCTATGGATTCTTTTTTGTTGCCTTTGAAATAGGCCGTGTCACACTGAAGAGTTTCCCTCTGGGATCAATAAAGTATCTATCTATCTAATACGCATTTATATTCACATCCTGCTCTGTAGATACGGTCAGCGGCGGCTTTGGGCATGCGCAGTGAATGTAGTGGGTGGTGTGGTTCTGCTCTCACGGCAGCCCCCGCTGCTCGCTGAGAACAGTAACTGAAGATCACGTGTGTTCACCTCAGAGTCTCTAAAAGTCTCCAGTAACACCAGAAAAAATCGCTTAAAAAAAAAAAAAAAACTAGAGGGTCTGAAAAGTTGCTAAATATAGCGACCAAGTTGCAAAGTTGGCAACACTGCATTAAATTGGTGATCGCAATTATTGAAATGACAATACATTGTCAGCTAAGATTTCTTTATTGTGACAGGCCTACTTAAGTGTCTTATATGTATAATCCAACATGCAAATACCACTCAGTCAAGTTTTGTTTGTGACACAGAACACAGATTTTACCAAAATGAAAATAATTGAAACTGTATAAATATCAGGACTTAGGTTAGTTGGGTTAAATAGAGTGTATATTGTTCAGTATATTATAAGTATTTTTAACCTTTTAGGGCAGTATGACCATGTTCATCAGAGTATAACATAATGTACTGTTAAGAACATATCGTGAATATCAACAGTTACATGTTTTAGGAGAACATATTAGGCCTAAATGTGATTTTTTGTGGTGAAGTGGATGAAATATTGATTACACTAGCACTACTGCTTCTTGGTTGTTTGTTCCAGCTGATCAGATGTTTGAAATTCTTTGAATGTTAAATTGGTCATGAGCTGTGGAGGATGTCATGAGGGGAAAGTTTGGTGAACGATTTTTATTTGAGGAAATGTCTGTCATTTCTGTCGGCATCCCCTGAATTCACTGGATGAGTGTGCGATGCAACCTCATGACTAAGTTTCATAAGGTGTGACGGCATCATGTGACTTGGTCATGTGAGGATCAACATTTTTCCCTACAGAGCGTTCAGTGATAAGTGTTTGGAAGAAAAAAGCAAATAAGAACATAACTTGGCGCGTCTGACAGGCCCCCCCCCACGTCCTGCTGTAGCCCCCTCCATCTCTTGTGCAATTTTTTTTTCTCTTCTCATGTCCATGCAGGTACCTGCTGTCGCTAATTGAGTCCTCAAATATTTACACTGGTGTTGCCTTGTGTGTGTAAAAGGCGTGAATGTAGGCCAATAGCATCATGTTCTCTTATTTGTCTTCTGAATTTATTACACCTTATTTGTATTATTTTTTAAGATTAACCACTTTGTGTCTAACAGCCATATTTAGTATGATGTGGAAAATGCCCCCGAACTTGCTCTTAATGAGTGAAATTATTTTTAAGATTTTTTTTTAAATATTGGATATTTTTTTCTAAATATATGTTGAATTTTTCAACTTTTATTCACTGTTTAATTTGCTATTGTTTTGGGTAAATATCTGAACTTTCTCTTTAGGCATATATTTGTATTGATATTTGTATTTGACACTGTAAGAGCAAATGGACCTCAATGGACCTCAAATGGACCTCAATGAACTAAAAAAAACCTACTTTAAGATTTGTATAGAAATAAAAGCTGATATTTTAGTATAATTTCATACATGTAACAAAAATAACACAATATTCAGTTTTTGTATGCCATACCTACTACAGTCTGTGTCCTTATTTCAATTGTGGTTAAAATAAGAATGAACATCATCATCTTGTCAGCATATAAAGTTATTGACTGTATGAATATATATATATGTGACATATATAGTAGTTTGATATTGAATTTACTTGTTTTGAATGTGTACATCATTTCCACATTTATAAAGTATATGGCAGCAGTTGTGTTGAATTGTATTTTATGAATGTGGAAATGATGTACACATGTGAAGCAAATAAATGTAGTTAATTCAGATTTTATTTTTTTATGTATTAAGCATATAGGGTCTTTTTTATGCACTTACTATGGCAGTCTGTAGGGCTTGCTACTGCAAGGTGTGTCTGACAGGACATTCCTGTTTACCCTTAGGCGGTGTGTATATTTACCTACACACAACAGGGAAGTCATTCACAACACCTTTGGTAAATAAAGGCAGCAAGTACATTAATGCTGTAGTTTATCTAATGTAGTTGTGGCATTTAGTGAAGAATTGGCAGAAGTAGGTAGAGCAGTCTAAATGTAAGATATTTCTAATTTCACTGGTGTAAAGACTTAGAAGTAAACAGAGACTAGTAGACTAGTGACAAGCAGCTTTAGTAGAACATATAGAAACGCAGTAAGTGGACCTGTTATCGTCCTGAAATTTCAACAGTTTATTGACATAATATTAACAAGAATAACAAGAAAACAAGGTATTTTTGGTTTTATGTATGCAAGCATTAAAATGCAAGCCCACGTTGGCCAAATAGGCCAAATTTAACTTTATTTCTTGGCTCTCAACTGGCGACAAACAAAACCTAAGCTGAAATAAACAAGCATTGCTGTTCCTATTACGATCACGCGAATAGCTTTTCTCATAACTGTGCCAGGCCTAGTAGTGGAACTTCTTAGAACATCAATAAAGTTTTTCAGGGTCTTTGTGCTTTTGTTCCAAAATAAAATTACAAATCTTACAAATGCTATTTAAATGACAATAACAATGAAAAATGAGCTCCAATGTTATTGACTAAAATGTAAAAGTTAAAAAGTGGATTTCTCATCTACAAACATTTTTAATTTCACATTAAAGAGGAAATGTGTGTAGTCTTTACCCATGTCTAGACTTTGGTTATCATTCCACATCACTATAATAAAACTAACTTCACCAGTCTCTTTTATCATAATCGCATTTCTGCAGCTATCTTAGTATTCAAGTGGTCATCTAAACCACGTACCCTAATATCTTAGGTCTATAAATCAAATTTAGAAATATTATAAAGAGCTGGATTTTAGCTCAGTGCACGTATTCCTTTATTTTGACTTCTTTCAGATTTGTGAAAACAGCCACAGTACCATAAATAAGCAACAACCCACTTCAGGAGTGGCACTGAATTTAGCTACATGCTTGGCTGAATTCATAATTTATATATTTTTTCATCCTCTAGATCAGGGGTAAGGTCCAGTTAGAAAAGATTTCCTCAGGCCAAGGTCCAGACCGTCATCATTTCTAACTTGTGTTATGATTCAGTGCCATATCCTGTATAGTTAAGTTACCTAGTATCAGCATCTTATACCATCAGCATATTAGTGACCTCTGTTCTGGATGATGTATGTTCATATTTTCCAGAGCCTCACAGAAACGGTCACAGCATGAGGTTTTACATTATGTTTACATTATGTTTTATTCTGTTAGTGTGTGTAGTCCTTACCCACGCCTAGACTTTGGTTATCATTCCACATCACTATAATAAAACTAGCTCCATCAGTCTTCATTAGGTTTTAGATCACATAAGTTCAGTACAGGAGAGAGATATGGTAAAAGTACATGAATAAAATAAGATGGTGTCACAGTGGGCCACTCTTGAGTCAGCTTATATGTACTTATTATGAACTATTATGAACTAATGCTGGATTGGATTGGTACCAATTTGCCCATTTTTGCCCATTGTAAAGGCAAATGCAGTTCTGTTTGATAAACAAATGACTCTGTAGGCCTGTTTCTTCTTCCTGTTGCGTGTGCTTTTTTATCAGTGCAGTACCGACAGGACTCTGTTAAATGAATAACTAGCACACAGCTCGAGGCCCTGTGGTACAGGTGTAGAGTCCTCATTTTCTCCCATAATGGTTTACATCACCTCTCCTTTTGTCTTTCTGCTTTCTGTTAATGATGTAATTATTGCCGACTTTCACTGCAGTTCTATAAGTTTGTCCTTTAAAAATACTTTTAAAGACTTGCCCCGCTATAAAACCAAGTGATAACAATATCAAGTTTTAGTAATAATTACAATAACTGTGTACGGTTATTGTGTACGGGCAAAATGCAAAGGGGGTAATTTAGTTATTTAAACTCATATGCAGTTTTAGGGCTCATTTGATACACATTAAGGCTGGCACCAAAAATTTCAATACTTAGTGTTTAATACTTAGCCACAAAAACTGTAGCCTACACTACAGCACATTCAATATTCAATAAGACTGTTTACAGCTGCTGATGATGCACTGGTGAAATACAAGTTTTACTCAATCTACCCCAGGGCTACTATAATAAAAGTAATAAAAGCAGAGCTGAATACTTGAACGCTCCCCTTTCTACGGCTTATTAAGAAAACAGTACATCCAGTATATTTATTGTTTAAATTTTCTGTGTTGTTGATTCACATGGTTTAAATTAATTAACTGTATTTTTCTTATATAGTTGTTACTGAAAATTAAGAATAATAAAAGAAAATCTAACTCGCCTTTAATGTTTCCTGTCAGTCAGTGGGTTCACATGCATTTAATAATCTGATCATAATCGCATTTCTGCAGTTATCTGTGTATTCAAATTACTTATTCTGTGAGCTTATTGGCTGGTAGCAAAGCAGAAACCAGATTACTGCCTGATTCATGTAGACCTGGAATTTCCCGTTATCTGATTACCCTGATTAAAAGTCTTGATTTATTAGTATTACTAGAGCACATTGAGCTGCCACTGGTGTGAAACGTTCTCAATTAATAGTTAAATGTGCTATAAGTGTATATATATATATATATATATATATATATATATATATATAAATAAGAAAAAAAGTGCCGTGAAGCTAGTATGAAGTCCTAACAGGTTTGATTAATCCTCTCAAGTATAAACAAACATGCTTAAAATTATGGTTATTATTAGAGATGGAGCGATCAGCGTTTTTGAGGCCAATTCCGATCTCCGGTCACCTTTTATCGCGATAGCTGATAGCCGATACCGATTGAGGGCAGGGTTATGTGCCATGGCAGGCTACATGCAATTATTAGGGCAAGCAAGTCAAAAAACATTGTGGAAACATGGTTATCTAACGCTATAAACTCAATCACTCTGGCTGTGGTTCTTTAGCTCTCTGGCTGTTTCTGCTGCTGTTCTGTTCGTACCGGTCAGATCTGGTCTGTATGGTGTTCTGGGTTATTAGTTTTGTGTTAGCTGTGCATGCTAGCTCTGCTGTTTGCTGAAACTCACTGTATTCAGCCACATGGTGTATTCTTAAGTGCCGGATCAGATTAGTAGTGTTAAATGTCTTTGTTTCGTTCCCCCACGAGACATGTTGATGTTACAGATGTCACACATGGTAAAACACTGCCAGATGGATGATGTTTTCTATCCCGGCTCCTCTTCCTCAATTAAACACTATCTGGAAATACAAATTAGGCTTATTTGTTTAACGCCATCGATCGGCTCTCAGGACCGGCTAAATTGGAGAAATATCGGCTGATTGCCGGTCACATATTTTAATTAAATATCGTCCGATACCGATACATAGCCGATCGATCTTTCCATTTCTAATTATTATGAAAAATAAATGAATATAATTTGTTCAGAAACACTGAAAATCATTTATGCTGTTTGGGTCAGCCTGATACATATGTTGTGTTTATTGCTATTTATCTAATTTTCCCTTGATTTCTCCCTCCCTCTCTTTTTTCCCTCTCTCTCTTTTTCCCTGTAATAGCTGTGTGGCCTGGCTCTGATTGTACTCGGAGTTTTGGTGCAAGTGGCTCTTCACAACACACCTGTGATCAAAGGAGCTTCCGGCTCCGCAGCCCCACTCGTGCTCATCATCATCGGGGTCGTCATCTTCTTTGTCGCGTTCTTCGGCTGCTGTGGAGCCTGGAAGGAGAACTACTGCATGGTCACCATGGTAACACTGGCTGCACTCATTGAACATTTGTCCTCCGCAAGCGAGCTGTCCATGCCGTGTTCGTCTGTCACTGGTTTAGCTTTATAGAAGCTCATTCACCCTAGTAGGATGTCTCTGCACATCTCTGTGTTGGTGTAGTGTGGCTACCTAAAGTTTTCTGGTTTTAATTGTTGAGCCACAGAGCTGGAATATGATGCTGTAGCCAATCTAAACTAAGAAAGCCGGAAAAGTCCATGACACACCAGTCGCCATGTGAATGTTTACATGACAAAAAAAAAAGATGATCTAATCCAACAGTCCTTTCAAACACATACCAAATTAATACCACACTATGAAGTTGTCAACAGGTGTCCTGAAATTTCCCCGCAATAAATAAATAAATGATGTAGTTTCTCTGCATTTTCTTTAGTGTGTATTAAAAGTGGTCTGTCGGGTTTATTAAACATTGTTTATAGCACAGCATGCAAATCTGTAGCGCCCTAGCGTCCCAGGCTGTGCCTGGAAAATCAGCCTTCAGGATTCCAACAAACTGGTTCAACCAGATACTGAGAACTCAAAGCTTGTTTCTGTTTTTCAGTTCATTTAAAGGAGAACGAGACTGAAAGGTCATCTGCTGTCAGAGAACTGTGAAAAACAATGTGTGCAGTCCCATGACATAGCATAATATTTCCTTCTAATTACTCCTTTATTTCCTCAGTTCGCCGTCCTGCTGTCCATCATCATCATTGTCGAAATTGCAACAGCCATTACTGCTTACGTCTTCAGAGACAGGGTGAGCACTGTACAGTATAGACCTGCACGGCACATGGGAGGCATTGAATTTACTTGATTTGGACACGCACATCGCTTCCACGCCAATTTTACTGATATGTGTACTTGAATTAAGTAAATTCAGTGCATTACTTTGTTCATAAGGGCCATGATAGATGTTTATTTGAGTCCAATCAAGAAGCCCAATCAAAATGAACATAGCAGATGAATTACCGGAATTTGTTAATGTAGTTAAATTTATTTTCCAAATCTAACTAAAGTATAGTGAACGTCAGTGAACTACCAAGTACAGTGAACTTCAGTGAAACAAGATTTTCAGACGATGCTTTTTGCTTTTACTTTCAGCTGACCGGCCTGGTGGACGAGGGTCTCAGGGACATGATCAAGCAGTACAATAATGCAAGCTCGGAATACAAGAAAGGACTGGACAAAATTCAGGAAGAGGTATTGTGGTCCACATTATCACAACAGTCAGCGGTGACCTTGATTTGTTTCAGTTAACATTAGGAATGTCATGGGGTGAACTTTGCAGTCTTCGGAATGTCACATGCGGGTAAAGAAAAACCCCAAAAACTGAAAATAAATAATGACAGTTAACATAAAATAACCGTATTAAAATGATTCCAGTATGTATATGACATCTTTGCTCATAATACATTATCTCTTAATTATATTTTCCCTTCGTCATTGTCGCTTGTTTTTGTTCACCAAAGTTGGTGTAGTGACTGATGTAATCTGAAACCTTTCGTTGTGGGGACTTTCTGCTTCTGTGGTTTTATTGTATTTTTTAGTATTGAGCAGGATGTCATCTTAAAATAATCTGCTAAGATAAGATAAACAGGTAAACAGGTGCTGTCCTGCTGCTGTGTTGACGAAGCTCTACGGGATGTTTGAGCTTCAAGGTCTCGTGTATAGCAGCTGTACTGTTGTGATCATCTCCACTGTGCAGAGCTGACAGAGCACCACACTGTTGTGTTTCTGTGTGAAACACTCCCACAACTTTAGATGCACGCGAGCGATTATTTGTAGCTGCAGCTTACGCTCCGGATAAATCCATGCTTTCAGTAGGCGTGGCCATTTTTGCGACGCATCAACACGCGTTATGCTAATCAACGTAATTTCGTAATCGCTTATGTTGAATACGTCAACGCGTCGCCCCAGTCCTAGATGCCACCCAAGTTATTTAAACTCACCTGCATGGACCAGAACAAAAGAATGAAAAGCAACAGGAGTTTTTATGATTATTTTCATTTCTATTATAAAGATTTTTGAAGTCATCAATGTAGGCCTATTCTAAATTTTAAATTTTGTTTGTTTTTTTGAATCTGGTCCAACTTTTTATTCATTCTTCTCCTCTGGAAATGCCAATTTGGACAAAAATTAAAACCTAATCAGTACACACTGTGTCTCAGACTGGTCTAATGTTTTAATTAACAGGAGTAATAGGAGATAGTTTTAATTTTCAGAAGAATCTTTATGATCAGGAATGTCTGGTTTACTCAAGACAAATGTACTTCTCACGCTTACGTGTTTGTTGAGTGCCATCTGTTGACATTCACATCCTGATTTCTGTCATCCGAGTTATACAGCCGTAACTTTATGCCCTGCCCATCACTCGCGTGTTGTCCTTGTGTCCTGGTCATGCTTTCTACACCACTGTTGGAGCTGGATATGTTTTTTCCAGTAAAGCTTCTGTAGTGTACTTCATAAGGGATTTGAAATTTCACAGAATTACCAGATTTATCGAATTACAGACAGTCATCCAGTCTTTCTGCATTATGGTCAGTCTTCCAACAGCGTTCACCAGGACGGGAGGACAGTCGTTATGTCAGGAAGAGTAAAGAAAGAAAATTTCACCCGTTTTTTTATTAACATAATAGAGAGTTAAACTGTCTCCTTGATCATTACCATCGTGTACTTTATGACGCATGTGTGCTTCAATAGCAGGGAAACTGTACCTTCATTAACTTGACTGGCATCCAGACAGTGGTGGGTAGTAAGTAGTTGCACTAGTTACTTAGTTCTAAGTACATTTTGAATGGATTTGTTTTTCTGGGTTTCTTTAAATTCTTGTATGTGTTTGATTGGTCAGACATCCAACTTTGGAGCTTCAGTTCCTCTGCCAATAGATGCTAGATAGCCTGCCTACTTTCACTGCAGTTCTATAAGTTTGTCCTTTAGTAGTTCTTTGGTGCTTTAGTGCACTTGGGTCTTGATTTCAAAGTGACAATGCTTAAGTACGGATTTAGACTACTCTACAGTATCTAAAGTCTTCTCTTTTCTGTGTTTGTAGCTGAAATGCTGTGGAGCACTGAATGCCTCAGACTGGGAGAACTACAAACCTGACCACAAATCTGTCCCAGACTCTTGCTGCAAAAACGTCACTGCAAACTGTGGTTCCAACGCCTTGCAAGACAGCAGCAAGATCTACACGGAGGTAAGATCTTTCACTGAATAACTTCCGTGAAGCTTTTCTGTCCTCTCTGTTAGTGACTCCTTCTTTGTAGTTAAAGATGACAACTCATCTGTTGCGGCAGAGATTGCATTAATCGTCCTGTAGTCTTGTGTGGGACCAGACGTGATCTCATAATAAAAACATCTGCGGAGAATCATGGAGAAGTGGGTGGGGAGTGTGAAATTTGTGTAGTAATCCAGGCTCACAAGGGGGCAGTGGTGTGTTTGTCAGCATTTGCTGACAGACAAGACGATGATGGGTGTAACATAGCTTGGCATGGCCAAACACCCTGAAGGAATTGAGCATGTAGGTGTGTTTCCTGAGTTCTGTTAGCTGACGACATTTCACTAGCTTGCTTGATTTCATCAGAGAAGACTCATGAAGAGAGAGCTGTTACGTAAACATTTTTCCAGGTTCATGATCACATGGTTTTGGCTTAAGGAACTCATTGACTTGAGTCATTGACTCCCATTCACAGCAGTTTCTCATTGAGAGATTTTTTTTTCATCAATACAAAAAACCTCTGGTCATTTTTGGGATTGTTGCTACTATTTTGTTCCCAAACACATATTTCTGATGAGCTGACTGAAGAAGCTAAATTTCTGTGTAACTTATATTCAGCCAGCTGGGACTACCCAATCAGCTGTTGTTGAACCAGGAGATATGAAAAGAGAGAAACAGGACAACACAAAACTTTAAATGTGCCATCTTGGTTAATCTTAATTTTACTTTATACTCTAGATATTAACAAAACATGGGCTAGAACATTGTAGCGGTGGGTTTTGTCCTTCCTGTACACAAAAATGTGGTGTTGACCTAAAAGTGCAAACTCTTCATGTCTGACAGCATTTCTTTTTTGCTTGTTTCAAAGAGCTGGGAATGAAAAATGATTATGAACTTTGAACATGCTCTTGTTATTGTCAGCTATGCCTTCTAAATGGTTAACCGTAGGTACATGTTGAGTAATAACTGTGTACTAATGACTCCACCTCTGTTTTGGGCATTTAGGGTTGTCAGCCTGCTCTTGAGAAAGTCTTAAAGCAAAACACTCTGTGGATTGCAGTATCAGCGCTGGTCATCGCATTCATAGAGGTAGGTGTAGTTATCAGTAGTTCAGATAAGCGAGATCAAGGCATGAGATAACATGTGGTAACGTGTTAAGGTGTTTTTGTGGTTATATACACAGCCGGTCAAACGTTTTAGTACACTACCAGTCAAACGTTTTAGTACACTACCAGTCAAACGTTTTAGATACACTACCAGTCAAACGTTATAGATACACTACCAGTCAAACGTTTTAGATACACTACCAGTCAAATGTTTTAGTACACTACCAGTCAAACGTTTTAGATACACTACCAGTCAAATGTTTTAGTACACTACCAGTCAAACGTTTTAGATACACTACCAGTCAAACGTTTTAGATACACTACCAGTCAAACGTTTTAGTACACTACCAGTCAAATGTTTTAGTACACTACCAGTCAAACGTTTTAGATACACTACCAGTCAAACGTTTTAGTACACTACCAGCCAAACGTTTTAGATACACTACCAGTCAAATGTTTTAGATACACTACCAGTCAAACGTTTTAGTACACTACCAGTCAAACGTTTTAGATACACTACCAGTCAAACGTTTTAGTACACTACCAGCCAAACGTTTTAGTACACTACCAGTCAAACGTTTTAGATACACTACCAGCCAAACGTTTTAGATACACTACCAGCCAAACGTTTTAGTACACTACCAGTCAAACGTTTTAGATACACTACCAGTCAAACGTTTTAGTACACTACCAGCCAAACGTTTTAGATACACTACCAGCCAAACGTTTTAGATACACTACCAGCCAAACGTTTTAGTACACTACCAGTCAAACGTTTTAGATACACTACCAGCCAAACGTTTTAGTACACTACCAGCCAAACGTTTTAGATACACTACCAGTCAAACGTTTTAGTACACTACCAGCCAAACGTTTTAGATACACTACCAGCCAAACGTTTTAGATACACTACCAGTCAAACGTTTTAGATACACTACCAGTCAAACGTTTTAGATACACTACCAGTCAAACGTTTTAGTACACTACCAGCCAAACGTTTTAGTACACTACCAGTCAAACGTTTTAGATACACTACCAGTCAAACGTTTTAGATACACTACCAGTCAAACGTTTTAGTACACTACCAGCCAAACGTTTTAGATACACTACCAGTCAAACGTTTTAGATACACTACCAGTCAAACGTTTTAGATACACTACCAGCCAAACGTTTTAGATACACTACCAGCCAAACGTTTTAGATACTCTACCAGTCAAACGTTTTAGATACACTACCAGCCAAACGTTTTAGTACACTACCAGTCAAACGTTTTAGATACACTACCAGTCAAACGTTTTAGATACACTACCAGTCAAACGTTTTAGATACACTACCAGTCAAACGTTTTAGTACACTACCAGTCAAACGTTTTAGATACACTACCAGTCAAACGTTTTAGTACACTACCAGTCAAACGTTTTAGATCATTACGTGTACTAAAACGTTTGACTGGTAGTGTAGGTTCAAATTAAAAGTGCTTATGAGCATCCTCATATACTTTCATAGTAGTCTGTTGATATTTTTGATTTCTCAGGTTTCACCCCGAACACTATTTTTCAGTCATTTTATATGAGCCTCCAACAAGTGGGCTGTTTTTTGTCTACACCAAAATATTTTTAATAATTTAGGCTGCTCCAAAGAACATAAAACTTTATTGAATTTTTTACACTTGCATTGATTTATCAACTTTTTAGTGACCATCACAAGTTGCCCTACAGTCTGTTATGTTTAACATCCTGTGTTTATGCTTTATTTGTATCAGATATGTACTTTCTTTGCATGTTAAAAATCTCAAATAGTTTTTTAATTATTTAGGGAATAACTGCGTGTGCCTCTTTAATGTTTCTCACGAATATTTGCCTTTTCTATTCTTTCTCTTCAGGTCCTGGGCCTTGTGTTTGCCTGTTCACTGATGAGAGGCATTCGCAGTGGCTACGAGGTGATGTGATCACAACCCACAGGCCTTTATTCGACTACCGCGAAAACAAAAACCCATCAGTTACACACTCGAGGCTTAAAAACTCCATATTTTGTAAATGCCTATGTTTGTGTTTGTTTGTTTAGCTAAAGTTAATTTTTTATGACTGTCTGACTGCAGACAGAAAATGTGCCTAATTGCTGATATAGAGCTGATCAGTCTATATTTTCTAATCATAGAAGCTCAGAGAAAGGTAGAGGTGAAGTACTTGTCACTGGCTTGTGTATTTGTACTTGATTAGTTTCTTTTGTAAACATATTCTCTTAGAGCGCTGAGGGTGCACTTTTATACTTCGCCTCCTTCAGACTCCCCGGCCTCTCATAAATAAAGAGCTGGAGAAAAACACTTTTTACTATCAAGAGATGAATTAAATGTTCAAATGCTTAACATATTTTAGAAAGAGAAATAAAGTTTTGCACTTTTCTCTCAACATCAACCCCATCCTTTCTCCTCTAGCGTTGTTTCCATACTTCAGATATCTCTCTTATTGGTTTACCTGTAACTGAGAATGCAGTGTCTAGACTTGCTTGTTTTGAAAGTATTGTGTTTCCATACTTGTTATGAAGTGAAGACAAAGAACAGAGCACAATGTAATGGCAGTTTATTTCTCCAGTTACTCCATATACTGTAACTGCATGTTGACTTATGTGGGGAAAATCAAACACAATAAATTCCAGAGGTGAAAAGAATAAAACAATACTACAACACTCCTGTGTTTTTCCACCTAATAACCATCTGCTGCACCTGTAGCAGTCTTTTCCCTGTACTTAGAAAAGAACAGAAAACCCACCCAAGTGAGTTTACATGCACTTAAAAACTACAATAACTGCAGAAATCTGATTATAATCTGATTATTAAGTCTTATTATTCAAGTGATCATGTAAACAGCATACTCTGCTTACTTATATTGGATTAGGGCTTAGAAATCTAATGAAAAGAGCTGGATTTTAGTGCAGTAATCAGATTTCTTTGTCTGCACCTGTTCGAAAACACCACAGTACTGAAAATAAGCGAGCAGCATTTAACAAAGCAGCGGTGGGATGGCATTAAAACACTACAGGCTTGATAAAATTAAGAGTATTTTTAGGTAACAAAGGCACAACATGAAGTTTGAGCTACTACCTGAATTGTGTAGACCTGGAATCTTCCCATAATCACAGTACCCAAGTCCAAGTCTTGAATAAATGTGATTTTCTGCTTTATCAGATATATATTAATATATTATGGGTATGTAAAAACACACACTTATAATAGAACCCAATGTGCTGAAGCAACTTACTCACTGACTTGGCATTTTATAGCTGGGTATGTTTAGAGATAGATTGACATGGATTGTAAGCCAGTATTCAATATTTTTCCATGTTTGTGTCTGCTAATGGCAATATAAACATTTACAACATCTAGAAATTGGGACTGGATTGTCCACCAGTATGGAAATAATATATGTATTATTATAAAACAGCAAATGCAGATACATTAACACAGAAGCCGACCATCGCCTGATCATTAAATACAACCTCAAACCTTGGTTTAGTGTTTTTAAGCCATGTTAACTTCTTTTCTGTTGTTTTATTAAGCACAGGAAATTAAGTGTCTGTAAGTTACATATGTGGAAAACAGATGGTGTTGAAAAACACAAGACTAATCCTTTAATATTGCAGAGTTATTTGGCAACACAAGTCTGTAATAGCACAGATACTGCACCCTAGTTGCACCGATGTGCAAGGCACACTGAAACCAAAACATGATGACTCATTACTGCTCAACACATTTAAGATATTGAATTGCAGCCCCAACAGGCGTTTACAGTAACTCAAATCAAAGTGTCAACAAATATCTCATGAATTCCTGTAATAATTCCATACGACGCTTAGTCACAGCATTACAATCAAACGTTTCCATAAGGATAAGAGCGTTCAAATGTTTTTGCTTCCAAATAGCTTTTCTTCTATATATTATAGCAAATCTCTGATTATATACATAGAATAAGGCCAACACTACTCTGACCATGCAGTTCATAGAGAAAGATAGATGCAGTATAGAAACGGAAGTCAGTGCGGATGGCGTGCCTTTCTAGCAGCGAGCCATCAAAAAAAAATTTAATTGAACTGTTTAACACTCAACACAGGAGGGAAGTGCTAACAAAGGAAGCAAGCTAAAGTCAAAACATAAAAAAAGAGTACTGCTGGAGCTTTATTAGGTAGAATAACTCACCTCCTGTAAACACGTCACTACAAGACTCCACAGTTACATCTGCGATTAGACGTATAGTGCTGATCTCACTATAACTAAATGTGCTGTAGTGTTGTGTCTTGCTCTAGAGGCCCGCCATGCTGTTCAAATGTGGAATGGATGCAGTTGTTCCATTTACTGTAGCGTAATAGTGTTTTCTTCCCGTGGCAACACCACTTCCACCTTTTCCTAATCTCTGTTCAAGTCAACAAAAGAGGACATGTCCGGCCCACCCTGTGATAACCTAAAAATATCAACCCTGGCGCCACTTCTCACCAAAATCGGAGCACTTCTTCATTTTCCACTCAAACCATATACAGAGTTGCACAAGTCAGTTCTGATATTCGCCACGTCACTTCCGCAGTAACAGCAGCCAAACGTCCCCCAGGCTCCTTTCTTAGGAGGTTTTGTGGTTCCTCCCGATGTTGGCCTCTCATGGTCCGTGGTGACTGGTCAGCTGCGTGGTGGCTTTGGGTAGTTTACCGTAAGCAGCACCATACTGTGCAAATACAGGGATGTCTCGGATTCTGGGTGGAGCGCGTTGAGGAAGGAAAAGAGAAAGAATGCCAGTGAGCAGGCAACAGTGACTGGTCAACTGCCAGCCCAACGTTCAACCGCAGTGAAACAGCTTCTTGGAAACGATGTGTTGCAACCAAAGTTAAGGCAACCTTCAGCTGCAAGAAGTGAATCTCATGTCTGCAGGTGTTTCACATTTACCATAAAGAGATTGTGTCCAAGTATAATGGCTAGATTAGAATCATAGTAAATGAAAAATGTATATAAGGTGCACCTTTTGCAACTGGAGAATGCCTCCATCTTTCTTTTATACCTCGCTCACCTTTCAGATATGTTGAAAACTGCAGCCACTGGGTGAGCCACTCTCGGCACTGAGCAGGGCTCACCCGTTCTACATTCAGCCCTCGCACATAGCACGCCTGAAAACAGAGACCACATGATCAAATGTTATCGAACTTGAAAACTTTGCAAATATTTGCTAATACTAGAGATAGAAGGATCGATCAGCTATGTATCGGTATCGGCCGATTTTTAATCAAAATATCTGCCAATATTTATCCAATTCAGCCGATCCCGAGAGCCGATCAGTGGTGTTAAACAAATGAGCTTAATTTCTGTATTTCCAGCTATTGTTTTGTTGAAACCCCCTCCGGCCAGGTCCTTGCAATTCCTATCTGAACCACTAGGTGGAAACACATACCCTTTCATTTTCCACAGACTGACTGAAGCTGCGCGACTCACGAACAGTTTGCGTTCACGGCATGTGTGGATAGAAAACATCGTCTGTCTGGCAGTTTGTTACTGTGACGCAGACTCACCCACTGCGTTTTTAAAATTATTTTAAAAAGTCTCGTTGAGGAACCAAGACAAAGACATTTAACACTAATAATCTGATACACACTTCAGAGACACCACACAGCTGAACACAGTGAGTATCAGTAAACAGCAGAGCTAGCACACACAGCTAACACAAAACAAACAACCCAGAACACCATACAGACCAGATCTGACCGGTACGAACAGAACAGCAGCAGAAACAGCCAGAGAGCTAAAGAACCACAGCCAGAGTGATTGAGTTTATAGTTCTAGATCAGCAGCTCTTCTCGGCTGTAGAAGACGTTCATTCTGCTGCTTAGTGTTCCACCTGGATCCACGCTCTGCTGTTCCTAGTAGAGATACTTTTCAGATGTGGCTTATCAAGCGGTTTACTCCATATTGACCAACTTCTAATTTAGTTACAAATATTATACTGTTTCTGATGAGCTCGTTAAAAATGGTAATAAACCAGTTTAGACCATGTTTCATGGCTTGCTTGTGCTAATAATATGTAGCCCTGCCGTGTCATCTAGCCCCGCCCTCGATCGGTATCGGCCGATCGTGCTGAAAGGTGATTGGCGATCGGAATCGGCCTCAAAAACGCTGATTGGTCCATCTCTACATTTAACACTACTAATCTAATACGCCGTAAGAGTACCCCACGCAGCTGAATACAGTGAGTATCAGCAAACGTGCAGCTAGCATAAAACAAACAACCCAGAGAACCGTGCAGACCAGATCTGACCGGTACGAACAGAGCAGCAGCTACAATTCAAGATCTACATTTAATGATTACAGATTTTTGTTTAAAATAACAGAGTCTGAGTTTAATGACTGCAGTTTTTACTGCGTTTATTTAATTAACTTTTTTCGTTTTAAATTAAGGGTCTGAATTGATTGCAGTATCTGGGGATATTTGTTTGATTTACTTTGTTTATTTACTGTTAATATTGCGCTGTTTCACATGAGCTCGTTAAAAATGGTAATAAACCAGTTTAGACCATGTTTCATGACTTGCCTGCGCTTATAACTACATGTAGCCCTGCCGTGTCATCTAGCCCCGCCCTCTATCGGTAATGGCTATCGGACAGTCGCCCTGAAAGGTGATCGGCGATCGGAATATGCCTCAAAAACGCTAATCAGTCCATCTTTCCCTAATACTGTATTGTTTTATTTATTTATTTATCTATTTTGTGTACTGAGTGCCTTGCTATCCATTTGCTGCTGTAACAGTGGGTGAATTTCCTCCACTGTGGGACCAACAAAGGTTTATTTTATCTCATCTTATGGTAAAGTACGCAGATTCAATGTTCTGTGTCACACAGAGGTGGAATTAGTTTTCCTCAGTGTTCCCGTGTACCGCATGTAACTTACTAAACTATAATTCACAGACTAACATTCCAAAGAAAATAAGAAAATAAAAGTAGAATGAATGAGTGTAGACTACCGGTCAACAGTTTCCACATTATTATGACCACTTCCTACTTTTGATGGTGGCAGCGTGTAGCTGGCAATGTTCTGAGGAATGTTTTTTTGGCATTCTCTGAACCCACTGATCCATGTGGAAGACACTCTCATTCGATTAGGGTCTGAATCCATCCTTGCAGATCCCGTACACCATACATACTGACTGACTTCCCAGACTTCCCATGGCTCCCGATACCTGTGACAACCTGGTTTCTGGTAACCAGAACCTTATTGAGTCTCCCAGTTCATCTAGCTGCTGTCTGTGCTGCACACGGCGGTTACTCTGGATATTAGCTGGTGGTCATAATAATGTGACTCGACTGTATAACTAAAAAAAAAAAGGCTTTGAATATGAGACAGCGTCTCATACCTCTCTGAGCTCCACATCGTTCAACTGGTGGAGGCCCAGGCGAACGATGGCACGGTCCAGCTGCATGAGCTCTAAGGCGTGGTTATTCAAGCGGTAACCAATCCAGAAGGCGGGAAGGCGGGGCGTCAGGAAGAGCATTGGGCAGAGGTGTCTCTGAGAGCAAACAGATACAAGCACAGATCAACACCACTGCAGGAAATACTGACTGGGAACTGGAACACGGCAGCCGTTAAGTGGAGCACTAAGACGGTCAGGGGTCACCAGTGGTGTAGCAGTGGTCACCAGTCCTGCTCCTGGAGATCTGAATACTAGCTAGATTGTGCTTCCAACATGCTGCCTCCCTCAGATTCAGCATCTGATGCAGCCAAAAATGCCTTCTGAAGGGATTTAGCTAGATCAGACTATGGTTGGACTCTGAAGAAAGGTAGATCCCTAGTGCCAGAGTTAGTGACCACTGATTTATAGTGTCAGTTAAAATGTATACATTAGCCCCCCACAGCCAATCAACCAAGACATGTTGGTTTGTACAAATTTTGCTTTTGTAGCCTTGCACTGGACGCACAAGGCTAAAGTAACTAACAAGTAAAGGAAGCTGATGATGCTGATTTTTGGCTACATAATTTACTGATACGGTTATATACCTTAGTGTAGTTTAACAGTTATAAGATAAACACTTTAGCTGGGGAAGCAGTCATATGGCCCAACATTTAGTATGTTTCGTGTACATATCTGTGACACTGATGCATAAACATTTATAAAATGCAGAAATCAGGACTACAGCTAACTGGATTATGCTGCCTTTACATCATGGCCATAGATGATGAACTGTTTTTTTATTATTATTATTAAACCCATGCAGATACCTAATACATTTCCATCTCTAGCTTTAACCAGGCCTGTGCTAATATGAACATACCATTTGGTCTGCGTACATCCTCTTGATACCTAGTGGAGGGCCAGAGAACAGGGGCCGTACAGCATGAACATCAGATACCACCGGGTGAGCACCACTTTGAACCTGTAAACACAAGAACACAGTCTTACTAGGGCTGTGTATTGTCAAGAACCTGGCGATACAATACGCATCGTAACACAGCGGTCACGATTTAATATATTGCAATATAATGCGATACTGTAAGCAAAGTGATATTGCAATTTTTTAAATCCTACTATTAAAATACACCACTATATGAACAGGTTTGCCAATATTTACAATAGCATTGCGCTCTTGTGCTGCTTGTTAATGTTGGAGTGGAGCTGAAAATGGATTACAATGCTGCCATCTAGTGGGTAGAGATATCGATACAGTATCACGAAACATAATATCCCTATATTTAATATTTTCTGACACCCCTACGTCTTACAGAGTGAACTGCCATATATATATATATATATATATATATATATATCTATCTATATATATATATATATATATATATATATATATATATATATATATCACAGAGCTGCGCTACAGACAGACTCAGGAGATCCTTTGTCCCGAGAGCCATCAGACTCTTCAATTCCTCCCAGTGGGGCCGGAAGAGGGAGGAGGACAGATGAGGAACAAGTTCCTTAATTTAAATTACAGTTTCTTTTTATTTGTACTATAATCACATTACTGTACATCTGCACTCCCGGACACTCTCCACACTTTACTGGACATCTTATGTCAGCACTCATAGACACTACTGACACTTTACTGGACATCTTATGTCAGCACTCATAGACACTATTGATACTTTACTGGACATCTTATGTCAGCACTCATAGACACTATTGACACTTTACTGGACATCTTATGTCAGGACTCATAGACACTATTGATACTTTACTGGACATCTTATGTCAGCACTCATAGACACTATTGATACTTTACTTGACATCTTATGTCAGCACTCATAGACACTATCGACACTTTACTGTACATCTTATGTCAGCACTCATAGACACTATCGACACTTTACTGGACATCTTATGTCAGCACTCATAGACACTATCGACACTTTACTGGACATCTTATGTCAACACTCATAGACACTATTGACACTTTACTTGACATCTTATGTCAGCACTCATAGACACTATGGACACTTTACTGGACATCTTATGTCAGCACTCATAGACGCTATTGACACTTTACTGGACATCTTATGTCAACACTCATAGACACTATTGACACTTTACTGGACATCTTATGTCAGCACTCATAGACACTATGGACACTTTACTGGACATCTTATGTCAGCACTCATAGACACTATCGACACTTTACTGGACATCTTATGTCAACACTCATAGACACTATTGACACTTTACTGGACATCTTATGTCAGCACTCATAGACACTATGGACACTTTACTGGACATCTTATGTCAGCACTCATAGACACTATTGACACTTTACTGGACATCTTATGTCAGCACTCATAGACACTATGGACACTTTACTTGACATCTTATGTCAACACTCATAGACACTATTGACA
The DNA here is from genome assembly GCA_021613375.1 of Megaleporinus macrocephalus. Taxonomy (NCBI): domain Eukaryota; kingdom Metazoa; phylum Chordata; class Actinopteri; order Characiformes; family Anostomidae; genus Megaleporinus; species Megaleporinus macrocephalus. The sequence goes on from CM038718.1 coordinate 35,674,714, forward strand.
CTTTACTGGACATCTTATGTCAGCACTCATAGACACTATGGACACTTTACTTGACATCTTATGTCAGCACTCATAGACGCTATTGACACTTTACTGGACATCTTATGTCAACACTCATAGACACTATTGACACTTTACTGGACATCTTATGTCAGCACTCATAGACACTATTGACACTTTACTGGACATCTTATGTCAACACTCATAGACACTATTGACACTTTACTGGACATCTTATGTCAGCACTCATAGACACTATGGACCCTTTACTTGACATCTTATGTCAGCACTCATAGACGCTATTGACACTTTACTGGACATCTTATGTCAGCACTCATAGACACTATTGACACTTTACTGGACATCTTATGTCAGCACTCATAGACACTATGGACACTTTACTGGACATCTTATGTCAACACTCATAGACACTATTGACACTTTACTGGACATCTTATGTCAGCACTCATAGACACTATGGACACTTTACTTGACATCTTATGTCAGCACTCATAGACGCTATTGACACTTTACTGGACATCTTATGTCAACACTCATAGACGCTATTGACACTTTACTGGACATCTTATGTCAGCACTCATAGACACTATGGACACTTTACTGGACATCTTATGTCAGCACTCATAGACACTATCGACATTTTACTGGACATCTTATGTCAACACTCATAGACACTATTGACACTTTACTGGACATCTTATGTCAGCACTCATAGACACTATGGACACTTTACTGGACATCTTATGTCAGCACTCAGACACTATTGACACTTTACTGGACATCTTATGTCAGCACTCATAGACACTATGGACACTTTACTGGACATCTTATGTCAGCACTCAGACACTATTGACACTTTACTTGACATCTTATGTCAGCACTCATAGACACTATTGATACTTTACTGGACATCTTATGTCAGGACTCATAGACACTATTGACACTTTACTGGACATCTTATGTCAGCACTCATAGACACTATTGACACTTTACTGGACATCTTATGTCAGCACTCATAGACACTATTGATACTTTACTGGACATCTTATGTCAGCACTCAGACACTATTGACACTTTACTGGACATCTTATGTCAGCACTCATAGACACTATTGATACTTTACTGGACATCTTATGTCAGCACTCATAGACACTATTGACACTTTACTGGACATCTTATGTCAGCACTCATAGACACTATTGATACTTTACTGGACATCTTATGTCAGGACTCATAGACACTATTGACACTTTACTGGACATCTTATGTCAGGACTCATAGACACTATTGACACTTTACTGGACATCTTATGTCAGCACTCATAGACACTATTGACACTTTACTGGACATCTTATGTCAGCACTCACAGACATTATTGACACTTTACTGGACATCTTATGTCAGCACTCATAGACACTATTGACACTTTGCTAGACATCCTGTACATTTGCACTCCTGGACACTATTTGACACTTTGCTCTATATCCTGTACATTTGCACTCCTGGACACTATTTGACACTTTGCTGTATATCCTGTAGATTTGCACTCCTGGACACTATTTAAACACTATTTAACTTTTATATACCTTATTGTTTTTTTGTACTGTGTTTGTAACTACTATTGGCTGCTAAATTTCCTTCGGGATCAATAAAGTATCTATCTATCTATCTATCTATCTATATATATATATATATATATATATATATATATATATATATATATATATATATATATATATATATATATATGTAAATGTACTGGTTCTCATGACAATTTGGAAACAATGAAAGTCGTTTATCGCAAAAAATAAAAAAGAAATGCGATTATATGCACCCTTTAACTGAAAAAGCCAAGAATTTAGGGGCATGTAGCTCGCTATGGTCAGTAAAGGCAGAGGGCCAGAAGGCTGAGACTCACTTTACTGCAGAGGTTAACAAGGTGGCTCTTCAGGCGGTGATCTTGGACACTCGAAACTGTTCTCTCCAGCCCCTTGAGTACGGCCTGGTGGTGCTGGGCCCTCTGCGTATGGTACACTGCCTGGAAGTCCACCAGCTGCTGTGATGTCCAGAAGTGGCGAATCAGGAGCTGGCGGGGAAAAAGGTACCTGGTAATAGGAGTGGAGGGGAGGAGGAGAGGAGGAGGAGAGGAGCAGGATGAGCGCAGGATGGATGGGTGTGTGGAAATTACAGGGAGCATTGGAGACGAGGATGATGAAGCACCAAGACTGCACGAAGGAGCAAAGGAATAGACTCAGACAGTGCAGTATCATTCACAACCACTGGCTTAGGAGAGAGGAAGATACACTGCACCCTCTACTGGCCAGAGCTGAAATTGCTTCAGTATGTTAACACGATTAAAAACTTCCTGGGATATATCACTACTGCCACTGATCAAAGACAACTGAGAAAGGTTTGTTTATCAGTAGTGGTCTTGTTTGAGCATGTTAGAGGTGATCCAGTACGTCTCAACTTCCTCTGGTCAGCAGCAATGCAATGATAAATGAGGCAGTTTAATTTGAAGGCGTTCATAAACAATCCATAATTAAATGATTAAATGATGCAATCAGGGACAGTAGGAGTGGTCCGTAAGAGAATATGGTGGTGACAGAAACCAGACGTCGGAGGTTCATAAGCCAGATAAATGTAACCGTGCAAGTTAAAGCCAACGGAGTCGCTCAACAACGGCCAAAGTCAGAGACCGTCTTCAATCAGACCGCCCTGCCCTGTGAATACACATGTATACCTGTTTCTGTTCAATACTTACATAAGACCAAAGACCAAGTAGTTGGCAAATGGAGGTATTGAGATGATCACCAGAGGAATGGCTTTGATCATGTCTCTGCGAAACTGTAAAAGGAGAGAGGGATACTTTATTTAGATATACAGTCATATGCAAACGTTTGGGAGCCCCAAGATATTTTAAGTGAAAATAGGTTAACACATCCTGTACATCAGGGGTGTCCAATCTTTATTCCAGCAAATTGTTTTAAGGCTGAGCAATTATATATATATATATATATATATATATATATATATATATATATATATATATATATATATATACACATCATGAAGAGCTGAATTTTATTTTCAGTGTTGAGAAATACTGTTTTTAAACAGTGTGTACAAATACAAACATTTAATAAAAAATACAAGCCATTTCGAGTCATCTGTGCTAAGTCCAAGTCAAGTCTCAAGTCATGAATACCAAGTCAAATTCAAGTTGAGTCTCATATCAATGTTCATCAAGCAAGTCTCAAGTCCTTAAAATCGCGTCATGTGACTCGAGTCCCTCACCTCTGATTTTATATATATATATATATATATATATATATATATATATATATATATATATATATATATATATATATATATATATATTTACTATACATTTAGAATGAAATGTTGTAAAAGCTCCTGTAGGTGTCCCAATACTTTTGTCCAAGTAAAGAGAATTACAGGAGTCGTTTGCCACAAAACAAATGTTCAAGTGTATAAGCATGTCTATATGTCATTACTCAGCAAGTCATTGTGGTTAGCTTGCACCACGCTAACTGGAGCTAATTGGTGGGGTATAATCTTCCATTGTTTCTTAGCTACATTAGCTTTGTAGGTGTAGAGCCAAAACTAAAGAAGCAAACTTCAGACACCAAACAAGACTTTACTGATCGTCTACATTTGGGGTGAAGATTGACGAACTGTCTAACATTAATGCTGAACATCTCACCTGCCTGAGCTTCTCCATTTCACGATAAGGCAGCTCCTGGTAATCGAGGCTGTTAGTGATCATCCGGGTTTTGATTCTGTTGACTTCTCTGGCATCCTGGAAGAGCAGTCGAAATCCTACGAAGAGCATCAGCCACAATAAAGTACTGTCAGTATAAACATTTCCAGAATATGTTCCAGTGTAAAACACTTTTTTAAACTAGCATGTAAATAAAAGTTTTTAACAAAATAATAACATTATACAGTTTTATATTCGAGAAAACACGCTTTCAAATATCAACACTACAAATATAAACATGTACAGGTTCACTGCTGGGTTTGTCAGTTATCAGACACTGTTATACTCCAGACCTCTATATCAGTTATCAGACACTGTTATACTCCGGACCCCTATATCAGCTATCAGACACTGTTATACTCCAGACCTCTATATCAGTTATCAGACACTGTTATACTCCGGACCCCTATATCAGCTATCAGACACTGTTATACTCCGGACCTCTATATCAGTTATCAGACACAGTTATACTCCAGACCTCTATATCAGTTATCAGACACTGTTATACTCCAGACCTCTATATCAGCTATCAGACACTGTTATACTCCAGACCTCTATATCAGTTATCAGACACTGTTATACTCCATACCCCTATATCAGTCATCAGACACTGTTATACTCCAGACCTCTATATCAGTTATCAGACACTGTTATACTCCAGACCTCTATATCAGTTATCAGACACTGTTATACTCCAGAACTCTATATCAGTTATCAGACACTGTTATACTCCGGACCCCTATATCAGCTATCAGACACTGTTATACTCCAGACCTCTATATCAGCTATCAGACACTGTTATACTCCAGACCTCTATATCAGTTATCAGACACTGTTATACTCGGGACCTCTGTATCAGTTATCAGACACTGTTATACTCCAGACCTCTATATCAGTTATCAGACACTGTTATACTCGGGACCTCTGTATCAGTTATCAGACACTGTCATACTCCGGGTCTGTGTATCAGTTATCAGACACTGTTATACTCTGGGTCTCTGTATCAGTTATCAGACACTGTTATACTCTGGGTCTCTGTATCAGTTATCAGACACTATTATACTCCAGACGCCTGTGTCAGTGATCAGACACTGTAATACTTAGGGTCTCTGTATCAGTTATCAGACACTGTTTTACTCCGGGTCTCTGTATTAGTTATCAGACACTGTTATACAATGAGCTCACCTTTCATGAATGTGTGGTAGAGAAGATAGAAACGAGGAAAGCGCCGCTGGAGAAATCTCTCGTACTTCTCATTGGCCCATTTCAGCTTTGACACTATGTTTCGTCCAATGCCGTGCCTCGCTTGGGAGGGTGAATACTGCCTCGTTAAACATAACCTACAGAACAATGAGAAACAGGACATGACACTGGGAGACGGTTATGAGCGTTACAGGCGCACAGAGAAGACAGAATTAGTAGTTGCTGAACTCGTCCTTCCTCCTTCATGAGTTATTATTATTGACCGCTCCACCCAGACAACAGAACCCATTCACAAATCAGCTCCACCCCTAATCTAACCACTTACTGAGCTGTAACTGTACCTACATTCTCTTTTCAGTAACTGTATTTCACTCCACTGCTTTGAAGTAAAAAGCTAAATATCCTATACCAGGGGTCACTAATAGGCGGACATTTACATTTACATTTACAGCATTTAGCATCTCTATCTAGTACAACAGGATTAAGTCCAATCTACTCTTATACTCAAACACTGCCATAAACACAGGGCCAGTGCTGATACCTAGAAAAAAGACAAAGCAATACCTAGCAAGACTGGAACACCTACAGAGAAGAGAATAAACACAAGACTACATACAGTACAAGTGCGATATTTAGCCAGTGCTCCTAGAAGATCAAGTACAATTACAGTTTATACCAGTACTTTAGTATATTAGTGTTTATAAGTGCTTTACAAAGAGACGGTGGTCTTCAGTCTGCGTTTGAAGACCGTGAGAGAGTTCGCTGTTCGGACAGCCAGTGGAAGTTCGTTCCACCATCTGGGCTCCAGGACAGAGAAGCGTTTTGTTGCGTGTCTCCCATGAATCTTAAGTGATGGCGGGTCAAGCCGAGCCGTACTTGAAGCGCGAAAGGCTCGAGGTGCGGTTCGACTTTTGACCATTGCCATAAGTTCAGGAGGAGCTGGTCCATTCTTGGCTTTGTAGGCGTCAGAACTTTAAACTGAATGCGAGCAGCTACAGGAAGCCAGTGAAGGGAGGGACCAGACGTTGTCCAATGCGGACCCAAAATGATAATCTACTGAAAAGGATTTAATGTTGACAGTATTTTATTTTAAGCGGCGGAGCTTTTATTGTATTTACGGTAGATTTACGGTGGCGCAGTAACCTCACAGACCAATCACGTGCGTAGTAAAATCACCAAGCCAATCCCAGCATCATCAGACGAAGGTGGGGTACACCATGGACACGTTGCCAGTCCATCGCATGGCCAACACACTCTCACACCTACGAGCAGTTTAGAGTCAGTGATCAACCTAACGTGCATGTGTTTGGACTGTGGGAGGAAACCGGAGTACCCTGAGGAACCCACTCAAGCACGGGGAGAACATACACACTCCACACAGAACAGCCTGGATATCTCATGTGTGTGAGAATGGTCCTAACCAGGAATGCACCGATACCACTTTTTCCCTTACCGATACCAGCTTTTCAGGTATCTGCCGATACAGAGTACCGATATCAACTCTGACTTAAATGCTAATAATAATAATATATGGCTGTAAATCCTGATATTTATAGTGTTACACTTTTTATGTTGTATTTTGTGCCAGCTTGCCTTCTTTGTTTTTGCTTGGATGAAGTCACTGTGTTCTTTGATGTGGTTTCGCCACACGGCGGACATGCTGTTGGCTTCAGTCAAACGCCATTTAGTGGTGTGCATGCACGTCAATAAGCTTTATGGTATGGGCGCTCTCTATTGCTGATACCGATACTGTGTGTAAGTGCCAGTATCGGCGCCAATACCGATACAGTATCAGTGCAACACTAGTCCTAACACAATTTCAGCCTAGATATAAAGTCCTGGCTGGACAACCAAGAGCTCACTTCTTTTACTAAACAAGAGAAAGTGTGGAGGAATACAAGAGAGAGATAAACTGTTAAGATGTAAAACTCAGTTAACAAGACTAAACATTTTATTTCCATTTGTATTATAAATAAAAAAAAAATTCAAAAGCATTTTAAATGTAGCCCATGGTTTTACTTAAAGAGATGAAAAAGTATTTATTCAGTTCAGCAATCAAACAGTAAATACACTGAAATCTACTGAACGGTGTGTGTGGTGTGTTGGTGTTTCAGTAGCTGATGGTATAAGATGCTGATACTAGACTACTTCAGTAAACAGGATACACCACTGAATCAGAACACACATTAGAAATGATGAGGGTCCAGACATTGGCCTGAGGAAATCCCCTCTAACTGGACCTTACTGAACTCTAATTAAATACTCCTGTCCTATACCTACTTTTACTAAACCGCTCCCTTAAAGGGGAATCCCACCGATTTTCCCAAATAACCTGCATAATTAAATGGTGTAGGTGTAAACAAGACTATTCAGAGTGATCTGGTGTGAAATGCTCTGTTTAAGAGAAACCTAGAGACTGAATGGTTCTCAGTGGTGCAGATAGGAACACCTACAAAAGCCCCCTCACAGAAAGTCGTTATATGAAGTTGTTTTAATACACTGCCTGAGGAGTGGGCAGTCGTGGGCTGGAGGTTATGGAACCAGCCTTGTGACCGGAAGGTCACTAGTTCGACCCCCTGAACCGACAGGACATGACTGAAGTGCCTTTAGACTGTGAAGTGAGGCATCTAGTGCTGCCCACTGCTTCAGACAAGGGTGCTCACTGCCCCCTAGTGTGTGTATGTGTGTTCACTAGTAAGTGTGGGTGTCTCACTGCATGGGTGTGTTAAATGCAGAGGTCAGATTCTTCTGTGTGCAGCTCTAAGTTCTAAATGATGACTGAGATGACCTAAAACCTAGTACATCAATTAAATTCACAGTGGATGGATTATGCATATTACTTTAGATGTATCACTATTTAACCATCATCAGTATCACCTATAAAACCAAAACCTCAGAAGACACAGGTAGGTTCACCGGTGCTTCCGGACAGTAAATAACATGTGCATATTTCTGTTGTAGACAAGACCCCTGGTTGCCATCACCACCACAGCAGTGTTTTGTTTTTTTCTGTTTTTTTACAAAGAACCATTTCACACCAAACCACACTTGCTGAGTGACTCATCACCCATTTTATTATGAAGAGCTTTTTTAAATAATAAAAATAAAAATCGGTGGAGTTTCCCTTCTAGTACATTTGAATGTAATCATGGCTGTACACTGAACACAGTGGGAATCTCTGTAGGAAAATCGTGTTCGCCCAAAACAAAAACTTAGACCTTGAAAGGGTATAAAAATACATTTTAACCATAACAGATAGGGGCGTGTGAGTGGACCTCCAGGGACAGGCAGAGAAATAGACACCCTTGAGCTGCGGTAATGACAAGAACTAGCAGTCCAGGCCTCTGGATTTGGGGTAGAACACATGATAAATAAGCTGGTTTCACACACACACACATATACATATATATATATATATATATATATATATATATATATATATATATATATACACACACACACATATATATAGACACTACTGTGTGTTCAGTGTTGACTACCATCCCTAATAAATACAAACAAAATGGTATGACAACAACAGCAACTCCTGACAACTGAAACAAGTGCAGAACAAAGTGAATTAATGAAGAAAGTGATAATTCTTATAACACAAACACATGTGATCTGACAGCCACAGAGCAGCAGCCCCCTCAGCACAGCGGCGTTAGCACGTACATTCCTTCAGCTTTACGGTTTACAGGGTCGACAGCGAGCAGACCTTCCTTCATAAACAGTTTACCTTACGTGAGCAGCGGTCAGTTTAGGAGTGCCGAGCCCCGCCGTGACCGCAGCAGGTCTCACTCCACACAGAAGAGTCACTGAAACCCTGCGGCACATACTCATGTAGTAGGACGGCGCCATTTTGCACAGGACCGCAGCCAACCCGGGGTGGGCGTGGTTCACCAGCGGAATGCGAGTGGGCGTGGCTACTGGGCGAATCCCCGCCCTTGTCACTGTGACGCTCGTTTCAAAACTCAGAGGAGCAATTTGATTGGACAACGTTCCTCTTGTCGTCTCTAATGGGTTTTATAATATTATAGATACACAAACCCCCCAAAAAACAATATCACGCCCTTTTCCCTGTAAATATGTGATATATTTGCACTGGGCGAACGTTTGGTTTGAAAGCAGATTTTCACAGGATAAATATTACACACAGAACCCAGAAAACAGAGTAATGTTGTGACAACGTTGTGACAACCTATTGTTTTGGTGCCAAAACTTAACTCTGAAAGTTGTGACAACGTTATCTGAAAACCTTGTGAGCACGTAGTGATAACATTGCCAGCATGTTGTAATGAATCAATATTTTAAGTATTGAAGTTGTGACAGCCTTGTTCAGACATAGTAAAAAAGACCACCTTTTAACAACATTGGATGTTATGCTTGCAATCAAAAATGCCACGTTTAGAGGATCAGAAAAAATATATATACAGTAATATTTTTTAAATATCTGAGAAGCTGCATCTAACCAGTCATATTACATCTTTTACTAAACCCCTCCCTCAAATGGGAATTCCAAAAATAACCTCCATAATTAAATATTTTAGATGTGAACAAGACCATTCAGAGTGATTTGGTGTGAAATGCTCTATATTTTAGAGAAACTTGCAGAGTCTGAACTGTTACACATATAAAAGCTCCCCTAAAGAAAGTTATTATATAAAGTTGTTTTGATACAGTGCCTGAAAGGTGGGCAGTCATGGCCTTTAGGTTAGGAAACCAGCCTTCATGTGACTGATGGTCTGTTATCTGTTTTTAATATGTTGTTAAATAAAAGTCATACACGTGTAGGTTAGTAACTTAGTAATAGGCCCCACCCACCCTGCGTCACAATGGAACCGCCCATCAGGACGGCTTTATTTGGGCTGCAACGAATATTCGATTAGATTTTACAAATATGATAAATGAAATAACCAACAAACGATATCTTTGATATAGTTATCATACATGCTTTGACTACTCTTTGATTTGTGAAACTAAATCAAGATACATACAGTTTGCTGGTTGTTTGATTGATCAAATTTATAAAAAATCTAATCGCATATTCGTTGCAGCCCTAAATAAAACTGCTAGCCGTGTAGAAGAAGCGCGTATCAGACGAACCGCCACTTTGACGCAGGGTGGGTGGGCTTATATTTCTCCCCTCCATAGCCTCTGCGTGACCACGTGACGCGCCAGCAGCTTAATAAAGCGCGTGCTGGGAGAACGCACGCCATACAGGTCACGCTGGTTACTGACGTCACACGCTGATAACATTCAAAAACCGCGGTGGTCGACCGACGAGCCAGCTCTGTAGTTTAGCTCAAGCTCGCCAACTTCAGCGTTTTGGGGCCGAAGCTGGACCCGCGTGTCGTTGTGATCGTTTGTCTGATCTCATTTTCGGGTGGGCACTCTTAACGCGTGTGGTGGTCGCGTCTTTTGAAGGTACACAAAAATGTCCACCATCAGGTTTGGTTCCAGTCTCGGTCCTGCGAATGTTGCCTCTACAGGAGAGGCTCTGAATGGACACGAAGACGCAGGTAATAGCTCCACTCCAGTAAAGAGACGTGTAGGAACCTAACAAACATCAGCTCATCACTCCATCAGCATCACAGCGACAGGAGAAGTGAAGGCCAACTGTTTTCAGGGCTCTAGGTCTAATATGAAATACTGAAGCTCCAGTAGATTCTTGTCCCTGCACTTTAAATCTGGTCCCTGCTGCCAGGCAGAGGTGGACAGACTCCATTACTTGTGTACACGTCTGGTTGAATGTTCCTTCAGTGCAGGTAAAATTGTGGAGTAGTTGGTTTTAAAAATAGTGTTAAAGTACATTTTTGTGTTGTCTCAGTGTTTTTACAGACCCTTATGACTTGGTCTGCTGATTGTACTGCCTTTGTATGATTTTACTAATAGTACTGTGTCTACTGAACAAGTGCCAGAACTTTAAGTTCTTTAACAAGAACTTTGATCAATAGTAACTCTTGGTATATGTCAGCAGTGGATTCACCCAGGACCCCACTGGTTTCCAAGCTTTATTATAGGGTCACTGTCTGAAAACTTACAATGTAAGTCAATGGAGTCAGATTTTTTTCCAACCTATTTTGGAGCGTTTTTATTGGTCCATTCATCATGAAATTGTCACACAATGTAAAGAGCAGAAGCAGCAGTGTTCAAATGATTTTTGGGGGAAAAAAAAAATAAAAATATATATATATATATATTAGTACACACACATACTTGTGATTCATATCTGCAGTGGTGAATATGCATGTATAAGTAATAGTGGTGTAAGAAAATATCGAATATACTGTATCGATTGTCAAAAACACTGTATCCATACACAGATTCCTGGCAGACAGTGACTCGTTGTGTTTAAACTAGAGATGAAAAGATCGAACGGCGGTATTATAATCGGTATTGGCCAATTTTTAACATTTTTTTTTAATCAAAATATGTGATCGGTGATCGGCCAATATTTCTCCAATTTAGCCGATCCCGAGAGCCGATCAATGGCATTGAACAAATGAGCTCAATTTCTGTATTTGTGTTTTAAAGGTAGTTACAGTCAAAATACGTTTCCTTAAGGAAGTTCCCTAAAGTAAAGATACTGCAATAGTGTACTTAAATACAGTAATCAAGTCATTGTACTTCATTACCACCCACCCTGCTGCCAGTACGGCTGATTCAACTAATAAGCACTAGGGATGCACCGATACCACTTTTTCCCTACCGATATCAATACCAGCTTTTCAGGTATCTGCCGATACGGAGTACCAATACCAACTCTGACTTAAATGCTCGATATATGGCTATAAATCCTGATATTTATAGTGTTCCACTTTTTATGTTGTATTTTTTTATGTCTTATCCTGAATAAGATATAATAACATTGAAAGAACACCATTTACTGGTTAAGTAACTGCACATTAAAAAGTTTCAGAGCTATTAAAAAAAAAATTGCCACAATGCAGAAACACGTGCAGCCATTTAGTCAGTAAGCTTCATGGTATCGGCGCTCTCTATTGCAGATACTGATGCTGTGTGTAAGTGCCAGTATCGGCGCCGATACAGTATCGGTCGGTGCAACACTAATTAGCACATTAACAGCCCACTATTGAGTTAAATTGCCAGAGAAAGCTGACGCGTGCTGTAGGGGGGTGCCATATCGTATCGTACACAATAATATTGCCAACATTTTTAAGTATGGTAAACGATATTATACCCAGAAATATTGTGCCATATCACCCATCTCTAATTATCACATCAGGTACTACTTTTACTGTTTTTAGCAAAAGAAAAATTCATACTTTTCTCATTTCTCATTATATATCTACTAGAGACAGATTTTATCTCTCCAGTATCATTCACTTTACTTCAGTCCTGGATATATGGAGATATTTGGAGTGCATTATTTAGTATCGTGACATTCTGGACCATTGACTTCTGTTACAATCTGATAAATTCTTGTATTTTTTAATATCTGAGTTAGTGGTGTGCCATATCATATGTAATAACATTTATTTCCATGTTGTTGCAGTAGTGTATTCTTGAAAATATTTTTTTTTAATTCAATGTTTTGTTATATCACCAAGAGTATCGTTATCACAAAAATACCATAAAATATTGTGATATTGTAGGGCCATATCGCCCACCCCTAGTGTGCAGGGCAGTGGGCCTCCAGAAACAGGTCTGAGGGGGTCTATCAGGAAAATAATGAAACTCAAAGGTGAATTGGGCAGTCAGTGTAAAAGACTTCAATGGAACATACAAGGTTGGAATGACGAGGCTAGCACCTGAAATTAGTTGCATGTGACTGATTGTAATGGACCCCACGTCTGTACCATTTCTAATTTTGAAACCATTTTAAAGAGATGTATCTGCTGGTCATTGGATGCTTTTCGTTAATATCAGGTGTAGAAAGAAGGTTATGTTGCCTAAAACGAATCAAACGTTTTCCCACTTTTACAGTTGAGCCGTCTGATCCCTGCGATCCCAACAAGCTGCTGCAGTGCCCTTATGACAAGAATCACCAGATCAGAGTCTGTCGCTTCCCTTACCATCTCCTCAAGTGCAGAAAGGTTAGTGCCAACCCAGCCATGACTTATCAGTTGTTCAAATTCAAAAGTTTCCTCTTTGGTCAGACAGGAAGTGGCCAGTTCACAGTTTTATCACTTTGATATTCAGTAGTTCTTTTATTTTTTTATTTATTTAAATTTCCTTTTACTTTTCTGTTATCTTGATTTTTATTAATACTTTTATATTTATGTTTTACTACTATATGTCTACTTTTATTGACTTATTTTTCATTTTTGTCTTATTCCTGATTTTAGTTTCTAATTCAGTTTTTGTTTTTCTTTTATAATGTATCTTAATTTTCTCTGATTCTTTTGCATTTAAGTACTCATTAAAATTCATTTTAATTTATTTTCAATCCCATTTTTGTTTAATAATTGTAAGGCTTGGCGACATTGTAAACGAGGGTCTCCCTCAATGTATTACAGAGTAAAAATAAAGGTTGATTGATTAGTCACTGTAGCAGATATGCCTACCGTATATCATTCCAGATACACTCGGGCTGACTCAAAATACATTAACGTGACCCTACAGTGACTGTCACTGCAGTGCTGAGGTTGGTCTACCACCCAGATAAAATTTGCTAATCTTCTGTTGGTCCCTTAGCTAATTAATCACTACAATAATGTTGGGAATAAGTGGTGCTGAATCAGATGGGCTCAGACTTTTTTTTTTTTTTTTTTTTTTTTAAATTACTGTGATATACATTTCATAGCATGGCAGGTTCTGTGGTAAGCTGTTTTTGTATATTAAAATTTGTACAATTGTATGAATAAATAAAAATAACAACCCATGCGATGATAATGACCTTGCTCACTCTGTGTTTCTGAGTAGTTGAAAACTTTTGAGAGCAGCCTGCTGTAATAATGAACGCTGGAGCCATTGCTTTTTTCTGACCACCTCGCAGCCATTAAATATGGGAGTAAGAGTAAAATGTGCTCACAGCTGAGGAAAAAAACCCTACCATCCACACGTCTGTGTGTCATTTAGTATTTATATTGTGCTCTAGGGGTGAAAAGATCAAAATATTGAATATGGGGAAATTGATTCATGATACTTTATCGATTCTCAAAAACACAGTAGCAATACACAGATTCCTGGCAGACAGTGAACCTCTGACCACTAGATGGCAGTGTTGTAATCCATGTTCAGCTCCACTCCAACATTAACAAGCAGCACAAGGGTGCAATACTATTGTAAGCATTGATAAACCTGTTCATATAGTGGTGTGTTTTAATAGTAGGATTTGAAAAATCACAATATATCACTTTGTTTGCAATATCACAATATATTGAATCATGACTGCTGTATCATGATACATATTATCACCAGGTTCTTGCCAATACACAGCCCTATTGTTAAATACATATATATCAAATTACTATTTTTATTATTAAATAATTTTTTTATCATTTTAGAATCACCCCAAACTAGCGAGTGAGCTGAGGACATGCCCCTTCAATGCGAAACATTTGATGCCCAAACATGAGCTGTCCCACCATATTGAAAACTGTGAGGACAGACGCTCAATCACTGTTGACGACGGTAAGAACTCTCCTCTCAGCGACGTGTCTGTGTGCTTTGACTGCTAATTCTGTCGAAGCTAAATGAGCTCTGTTTGTGTTTGTGATCTCCGTCGATGCGGTGTTGTAGAGGCCAACTCAGAGAAGCAGCGGAAGTTTCAGGTCCCAGTCAGCACCTGTACAAACCCTGCGAGTGAGGAGGACTGGGATAAAGGTCAGTGCTGTTCTGGGAGTGCTACACTCTTGTGATCCATACATAATTGCAGGTAAAGAAAATGAGATCATGCTGTTTATGTTGCAGAGGCTGATGACCATGCTGCTACGTTTGTGTGGGGAGTGTCAACAAATCAGCTTGTCCAAAATAAGTAAGTCAGCTTGTGTTAGTTCTGTAGTGAAGGTATTGTGCAGGGGTCAAGACTATGTTGTGATTACAGGTAATTGTTTAGACCGTTAGCGTATTTATGCATGCATCATTGACGTTGTGTGTGACCAATAGCAATGCTGCAAAATGGTTAGGAAAAAAAAAATCTGGTTCTATTCATTTGCGTTGTATGTTACCGTAGGTTGTTGTCTTCTCCTCTGTGTGTGTGTGTATATATATGTGTGTGTGTGTGTGTGTGTGTGTATGTATGTGTGTGTGTATATATATATATATATATATATATATATATATATATATATATATATATATATATATAAATATATATATATATATATATATATATATATATATAATGGATCGGCCGATTTTTAATCAAAATATGTGATCAGCCGATCGATGGCGTTAAACAAATGAGCCTAATTTCTGTATTTCTAGCTAGCGTTTCATCCAGGAAGAGGAGCCCTCCGGCCAGCTCCCTGCAATTCCTATCTGAACCACTAGGTGGAAATACATACAGTTTCAGTTTTGACAGACTGACTAAAGCAGCGGCCTCGTGAGAATAGCATGCACTGGTAAAAAGCATGTCCGTCTGGCAGTGTTTTACCGTATGTGACTCAAAAGACATTTAACACTACTAATCTGATATGACACTGCACACGGCTGTACGAACAGAACAGCAGCAACAACTCAAGATCTACATTTAATGATTGCAGATTGTGGTTTAAAATAATAAAATCTGTGTTTTAATGACTGCAGTTTTTACTGCATGTATTTAATTAGCTTTTTTTTTGTTTTAAATTAAGGGTCTAAATTGAATGATTGCAGTATTGTGGATATTTGTTTGACTTTGTTTATTTGCTGCTAATTTTGTTTAGAATATTATGCTGTTTCATATGAGCTCGTCACAATGGTAATAAATCAGTTTAGACCATGTTTTATGACTTGCTTGCACTAATAACTACATGTAGCCTGCCGTGGTGTATACCCCACCCTCAATCTGTGTCTGCTATCGGCCAATCACGCTGAATGGTGATCGGAATCAGCTTCAAAAACACTGATTGGTCCATATCTATATTATATCTCCTTTACCATATGTAATGGAAAAGGGTTCTCTGACACTAAGCATTGTAAATGCCATAAAACATCTCAGACCTCATTCAGTTGTTAGGTAGCCTCAGATAGACTTTGATTGATTATTTATTTATATATATATATATATATATATATATAATTTTTATTTTATTTATTTATTTTTAATTCTCCTCTTTCTTTCTTTTCTATTTTTAGGCCTGAACCAAGAATCACCAACAATTTGACCCCAGGGCTCCGTGCACCGCGGACTCTCCCATGGAAACTCTGTGAGTTTGGACATTAATCCTCACCATATTATAGATTAAGTGGTACGTGGGCTTGTCTCTCGAAGCAGGATCGTTTGCCAAGGTTCTAGCTGAAGTCGTCCTTGCACGGTCTGAGGTGCTTTTCCAGGTGTGGAGCGATTCAGCACTCAGATTGTCTGGTAGTGTGAAAGGTGAAGTCAGAGACTGGAGCTCTGGATTAATCAGAGGCCTTCTGGGAGCTTCATCTGAATCCTGTAGTGTGAAATGAACCACAGCATTACTGATTCTGACAACAGCCTGTATCAGAAACATGTAGTCCATATCAAACATGTAATGCTTTGAAGTGCCATGAAATCACCAATAAGGCAATTATACAGTGTTGTTTTATGGTATGCGATGTCTTGGGCACCCCTGGTCAAATTTCATGGTTTCTAAAACTGTTAATGTGAACGATCCTTGCAGTATTTCAAAGTGCTGTACAAAGAATAAAGGAAAGGTGCTGTATAAGTAAACTTACCTAAATACTTTTTCACATGTTGAAAGTGTAAAACAAAAAAGGGGTCTGTTAAAGTTCTGCAAGATCAAACATTTACGTTTTGTTTTATTATAAATCAACAGCAGCGAAAGGAGCTGCTAGTTTGTCGTTGTGAATTTTTAGGGGTACATACTGTTTGAGTATTTGGGTTCTTCATCACAAGTTGGCTGAAAGCTTTCCGGGATCTGATATCTTGGATGAGCACCTGAACCAAACCCTGTTAGATCAGTGCTGTGCTGTCTGGGTCGTTCACCTGGAAGTAAGCTGTCTGCTGTGGTGTAGTGCTGGTTGGTCCTGCAGCTGATGAGCGCTAGGAAAGTTGCTTATTGAGTGCTTTCACAGCGTTGGCGTCTACACAACCAGAACTCTACGTTTTCAGGTTGTGTTGTTGGTTCTACGTGGTACCTATCATAACGGTTCCGGGTTCAGGTAAACAGGACAGGTTTCTGGCAAGTCACAGGCAATCATCTTCTTCGTCTAGTGTCCTGCCTCTGCTGTGTCTTCTCCTTCTCCTAAAAATGCTTTCAGTGGATTAAATAAAGCATACCCAGATATTCTCCTCCTTGTTCTGCTGCTTCTTCTCCTGATGCTACTCCGTGTCAGTTCCCTGCTCCTTCTCCTTTTCCTGCTTCTCTTTCTGCTCCTTCTCCTTTTCCTGCTTCTCTTTCTGCTCCTTCTCCTGCTTCTCTTTTTGCTCCTTCTCCTTTTCCTGCTTCTCTTTTTGCTCCTTCTCCTTTTCCTGCTTCTCTTTTTGCTCCTTCTCCTTTTCCTGCTTCTCTTTTTGCTCCTGCTCCTTTTCCTGCTTCTCTTTTTGCTCCTGCTCCTTTTCCTGCTTCTCTTTCTGCTCCTTCTCCTTTTCCTGCTTCTCTTTTTGCTCCTTCTCCTTTTCCTGCTTCTCTTTCTGCTCCTTCTCCTTTTCCTGCTTCTCTTTCTGCTCCTTCTCCTTTTTCTGCTTCTCTTTCTGCTCCTTTTTCTGCTTCTCTTTCTGCTCCTTTTTCTGCTTCTCTTTCTGCTCCTTTTTCTGCTTCTCTTTCTGCTCCTTTTTCTGCTTCTCTTTCTGCTCCTTTTCCTGCTTCTCTTTCTGCTCCTTCTCCTTTTCCTCCTTCTCTTTCTGCTCCTTCTCCTTTTCCTCCTTCTCTTTCTGCTCCTTCTCTTTTTACTCCTTCTGCTTTTCCTGCATCACCTCCTAAAAACAATAGTGGGTTAAACAAAGCATACCATGATACATTGCTCCTGCTGCTGCTCCTTCTCCTAAAAATATTGTGTTGTGTCGATTTAAAGCAACAAAGCGTACCATTATAAACCCCATTACTGCTCCAATGACTCACTGTAATGACAAACAGCCGGTGTTGTGGTTGTTGTTGTGTACTGTTGTAATGGTTTACAGGAGATGTGTTTGTTGGGTTGGTGAAATTTACCCGGAGAAACAAACAAAACGGTTCCTAAAACTCAGTACCAGCCGTTGCAAGTGTCTCAGGTTTATGAATCAGCCAGTGATCATGTCGAATGACCTCATTTATAGTGATGAGTTCACTGTAATAATAGAAAAGAATCCTGAGAAAGATTGAATATGAGATCCGGTCTCACATTCAATCAGTCTCATAGCTGGTAGTTTATTCTGTCAGATAATGAGCTGTGATGACAACCTAACAAGATTCTCTGAGCTAATGTTTCTGCCAGTTGCCACTGTTTGTTTATTCTTCATCTTTGGTCTCCTGTTACTGTGATCCATGTAGCTAAATCCTATTTTCTCCTCAGTTACACTCGAGCTCAGAGTCCTTTGGGATGCAAATGCTAATTAAATATTAGAGAAGGAGTTGAGACAGAGATGCAGTGATTTGATAAACGTGTAGAGCCCTGTGGACAAAGAGCTCTGCAGCTGTAACGACTGACAGCTAGTTTTAGTGTCTCGCAACATGAGCTGCATGCATGCAAGTTTCACCATGTACAGCCAGCCGCAGGTTCTGTAAGGTTGAAACCTGGTCAGGAACTTCATGTGTATGTTCTTGTGCCCACTGCTGTGGCTGGAGCTCGAGCGTTCAGGTGCACTAGATGGCAGCAGAGGGCTGGGCTGTCTTTAGCTGAAGGCGTTTGCAGATTGTTTGTTTATTTATTTACTTGCGTGACATTTTATATTTGTTTTAATTGCTGCTTATTTTGTTCTTAAGTCTCGTCTGATCCTTTTGACAGGAAGGAGTCGCTCCCTGCGCAGTTGAGGACGTTCACTCACCGTTGTGGCACCGGATGCATTCTTATTAGTAAAGTTTTAACTTCACCTTGCATGCCTTGTGACCTCACTTTGTGTTTGAAGTACTTTCTTTTAACCAGTGCTGTGTTTTTTGGTGTAGTTGTTTGTAACTTTTCAACATTTTCTTAACGTTCTAATCCTGTTTTGAAACTTATCGATTGTGAGCCTGTGTGGAGCCGAGTCCTTTACCCTCATTTCGCTGCCTGCTGCTTTAACCGGTGCTATCATGACGGTGGGCCCAGAGTAAATAGACTTTTGCGGGAACGCTGCGTTTGAGTCTTTCCCTTGTTAAATAAAGATTTAAGTCTGATGGCTCTGACGTGGGAAAACAAACAATTACGACGGAATTGCACTACCATTATGTTTGTGTGAGCTGGCATCGGTTTCTTTTTCAAATAAACACAGGAAGTTTAGCAACATGGTCCGCGTCTCGCTGCTAATTTTGAATCTCAGTTGGGTCCAGATGGTTCTCTCTGCCAGGAGGTTTTCTTTCTTGATGCTTTCATTATCTAATATCTAAAAAAAAAAAAAAAAAACAAGCGTGTCTTTTACTGGAGAACCTGAAAACATTCTTAGCTTTTAATGGAAGTTGATATAACATTGGGGTGTGTCTGATATCGCCTACTAGTCAGTAGGTATTAGATTCAGTACGTAGGCAGCTTCAGTAGCTAAGTTTTAGTATCCATACAATGTGACACACTAAGTCCACCATCTTACCAACGTCCTGTGACTCAAGACGTCAGCCCACCACCGTAAACGTCCCACTATTCATTTAAAAGCCTCGTTTACTGACCGATTTAGATACTGTTTGTGACACAGACCTGAGGTTTTTGTCTAAATCTGTACTCAAACGGAGTCTAACTAGCTTGGAGCAGACGAAACGGGAGGAATTTAATCAGTAGTGATGTGCGGATCGATACTGAAATATCGGTACCTCAGATACCAGATGTTATCCTCTAAAATCGATTCTCAGATCAAAAATATCAATCCTTTTGATACTTGTCATTTCAGGTAATGTATATCATTAACAGGAACACCGTGGAAAGTAACTGAACTATTGACATCTTGTCTAAATGATACGCGGCTGTTGGGAACTACTTTTTTCTTCCACCTGGCTAAGTGCGTGATGCGTAAGCACAGCGGCTCGCTGCTCAGTCAGTCACTCAGTGTGGAGACACAATGGCAGAGCGTGAACGGAGTCATGTGTGGAGCTATTTCAGATATTTCAGCTCCACAAACAGCCAAGACGAGATTTGTAATGTTTGTGGGAAAACGGTAAGGAGTTGTAGCAACACCACAAATGAGTATAAACACATAAAACAGCACGAAAAAGAACTCCGGAAGGGAGGAGGAGGAGGAAACCCTTCAGAGAGAGCGCCTTTTAGTGTTTAAGTAGCGCATATAGTGTTTAAAGTAATATTACCTCATGTCTCTGGTGTGGCTGAATATAATAAATACATTTTGTATTAACTGTGAAAGAGACGCTATCCACTTCTTCAGAGTTTGTAAACAAACGTGACGTCGCAGAGCGGGCAGCGCTGCTTAGCAACAAGAGGTTAGCGTTTTCCCGTTGACTCAGTAGCCTAGCGCTAGCAACAACTATAGTTTAACCTCGCCCGATGATGCACGTGACCCCGACTAGCCAGATAAAGTGGCAGATGATGGATGAATAATAAAGTAATGTTAATTATTAATATATACGATTTCTGTTATTCTTTTTTCATTATAAAATATGGCTATTAGTAATAATAAATACAGTTGTTATTATAACAAATGGCTCATGTCTGCTACATGTAGGTAGGGTATAAATAGACTTTGTCACGTAGGTGATTCCCCATTGGTATTGGTATCGGCGATATACTTTCCCTGTAATTACCTGGTATCGGATCAATAACAAATTTTGCAGTATCGCACATCACTATCGGAGAGCTCACCAGCAGTAGCTACCAACACACAGCCAACTTACCGCTTTTGAATTCATCTACGGCTTTAGGTATATCATGGGATAGCACAGTGTGTAGAGGTTACATACATAATAATGGCTGGCGATACAGGTCAATCAGGTACCGTTCGCCTACTGAGTATTCTGACACTAGATGCGCTCGCCTACTGATCTTACATACTGAATAGTAGGTGATTATGCATCCTTGCTTTCTTCCATGTTACTTTGGGTCCTCTCTGTTGGTCCATTCATAGTAAAGTTATAGCACAATGTAAAGCTTAACTGAAGTTTTTCAGTTTATGCTTACGAAATTAAAAGAAGATGCAAAGAAAGTAAATGCACAACAGAAACTACAAACCTAGTTCCAAAAGAGTTGGCACACTAGCTGCAATGCAAATTAAGTCAAAATGTAATGGCAAAAAAAGAAATCCACTTTAAAAACTGGACCAGGTTGTGTCTTCAGTGTTTTTAATTGAACAGCAACGAGATATATATATATATATATATATATATATATAATGATAATCCCACCCTTTCCTGATGTGTGTCTCACGATTGACGCCAGGCTTTTAAATGTACAAGCACAGAAATGTGTGTATGATGTTGGGTCAACAGAGAATGTTATATATTAATTAATGAAATGAGTAAATGGGTTAAAGGAGCAACACGTACCCTCCAGTGGTGAGTAAGGGTATTGCAGACCTCCCTTCTTTCCCCAGAACCTACAGTGCCAGACAGGTTTTCTGCTGTGCCCTTGGAACCTATTAGCTGTCCTTGTTCTTTTCTTCGATGGCAAGGATTCACCCTGTTTGTGCTGGGCAATAAGTGTGATCCATTCGTAAAACTTTACACTCCTCGTACTTTATACGACTGCTTAAAGTGAATCCAAACTCCTGCCTCAATTCAGTGTTCTGTACTATTCATCCACCCTAGCAGGAGTTGCTATAAAAGAATGCCACAGTGGGCAGAGCATAGCTGAGTCACGTGTTTTCAGAGGCGAGGAGATTTCTGCAGGACCTCTCGTGCTGAGTAACGTATCAGCCCGACCGGACTTGTCTTCGGTCATAGTGCATAGTTGGGCGATTACTGTTCTGAGCGCGCGGAGCTGTGCGACTGGCCGAAAGAGTGCAGGGTTAGGTCGTGGGCTTGGAGGAGGGAGGCTTTAAAACCCCTGCAGGCTTCTGTCTATTGTGAGACTGTGAGAAATTGGCCCCAGTTCATTTGTACTGGAACAGAAGCGGCAGTATCCCTCAAACGAAAAGCATGTTTTGAAGTAAATCCATTACTTTTTCGGCCAAAGCGCTGTGGTGGGTTTTTATGAGTGGGGTTGTACGCTGCTTGCTGATTAGAGCTGCTTATTGTAAAATACTCTAATACCAGTGCTCCTTCAAAATAAACACAGTGTACTTTTGATATAAAATTCAGGATTCTGTGGCTTAAGGGTGACCCTGAGGGGGTAATATAGAATTCTATCCTGCCTGCTTATCCTATAAACAGAATCAAAATACAGGTCACCCTTACAAATCCCTTTTAACTATAAAAGTTTGGTCTCTTGCTGGTGGACAGCCAACGGGAGCAGTGCGTTGGCCCGGACAACCAAAACAAGAGCAGCTTGTTGACGGCAGGAACACAGGTCCATTTAAATCTCCCGCCATCAAGACAATCCAGTAGGGGAAGAAGACACAGATGGAGTAAGTCATCCAGCAGTTCACCTGTGAATGAATAAGAGAAGAACATAATAATAAATGTACACGTTATATTTAGCTTCCAGCAAAGTTTGAATGAAAAATGTAGATTATGGATATGAAAACACTCATCAGACCTATCTGAGAACTGTGTCTGGGCGTGGCTTGTGAGCAGCTTGATTGACAGCTCTCTGTCCAACACTCCTAGTTTGCTCCACCCCTCATACAGACCGACATAATTATCCAGCTTTTATGGAGGGGACAAAGTCACAGATGAAGCGATGCACAAATGATAATGATAAATATGTAATGGACTAGTGTAAGGTTTTCAGAAGTGTCCCAGGCAAACTTATAGTGACAATGCTATGCAGAACCCACCGGGTGAACCAGTTTTCTATAGTGCCACCTTGAGGCAGAGCTGTGTTGTTATGAATACCAAATACAGACTGCAGCTATTGCGGTCACAATTATTAGATAACCGTCTAATTGCAGTTACTTAGGACTACAATATGTTTTCCCATTTGTTAGATTTTTTGCAACAAACAGAATGTTGGATGGATGTGCTGGCAGTGTAGCTACAATAGTGTAGTTCAGGGGTATGTAATTCAGTAAGGTCCAGTTAGAGGACATTTCTTCAGGCCAAGGTCCGGACCGTCATCATTTCTAACTTGTGTCATGATTCAGTGGTGTATTCTGTTTACTGCAGTATCCTAGTATCAGCATCTTATACCTTCAGCGACTGAAACACCAACATATCCCAGTATATTTCAGTATATTTCCTTATTTATAAAGCTCCAAATAAATGTTTTTTTCCTCACTTCAAGTAAGAACAAGGGCTACATTAAAAAAAAAACAATGCTTTTTAACAAAAGTGCATCTTAAAGTGTTTATTTATAGAGAAAGTAAATAAAATATGCGTCTTCTTGTTATCTCAGCTTCACAGATTAACATGTTGGTTGTACAGAGCGGTATTCTCCAAAACTAGACGAGCAGCTCCATTCCAGAACCGTTCCTGTTAAACACTGTTCACTTTTCTGTTTTTAGAGCTCGTTATTCTCTCTGACTCGCTTTAGTCTCCGGCTGCTGCTTCTCTCTTCATACCTCGCTTGTGTGCGCACCGCATGCCCCAATCTGCACAGATCTGATTGGCTAAGGAGCCTTTGGTGAACTTACAGCGTACGTGATTGGTCTGTAAGTTTACTGCACCGTAAAGCCCGTATACTGTAAAGACAAGAAACGGCCAGCTGCTTAAAATAAACACAGTCTAAATAAAATCATTCTCAATAGATTATCAGTTTGGTCCGCATTGGACAATGTCTGGGTCCGGACACGGACCACGGTCTGCCTATTAGTGACCCCTGGTGTAGTGTATCACTTAGACTGTACAAGTGTTAGCTATTAAACATAGCTGGCAAGCAAGTTAGCTAGTTGCATGCACTAGAAAATTAAATTGTAGATATAATTATTCAAATGACATTTAATTGTCAGTTAAAATATCCTGCCTAGCTGTGTTTTTTTTCCGAGTTTGTATCTGAGCATCTGTTTTTCTATAATGTTCAGCTTAATGCAATTAGTTTATTTTGTTAGCCTCTTCCCCGACCAAAGAATTTAGATATTTGCAATGTTCAGGGTGTCCAAGCTGTTTTTTAGGGCTCCTCCAGGACCTCCCTGGGATTTCTCAGCTTGGTTTAATGGCTTAACATAGACCCCCATTGGTGCACTTTGTAGGTTTACAGTTACCGCCTGTAACCCTGTTGCTGCACATTTGTTCACCTGTCTACGTCGTCCATTAGAGCAAAGCCACCACCATAGGACCCCAAGGGACCAGATCTTAGATAAGAGGTGGGCCGTTCTCAGCACAGCATTGATATTGATACTGATGAAGGACTGTACATGGAAAAAAAAAGATCTAAGCACGTCAGGGTGGTGGAGGAATAAGCTCAGTGTTTCTGATGAACAGGCCACTCAGCCAAACGGATGTAATAGAAATGCGGTCTCTCCTCGCTGTGTGAGGAGCAGTGTGAGATTATTCTGTTCCGTTTTTACTGTCACACTGGCTGACTTAGGCCACTGCCATGGTGGGGTAAAGCCCACATCACTGTCAATATGAATTGAGCGTGAGTTAGTGTGGCACTGCCACAGGTCAGCCCCCTTCGCCTCGTCTCTCCTGCCTCATTTAACCCGCGCGGACAGCTGGCTGCACCAGCTGGCCCCTGCTGGCTGTGCTGACAACAGATTTGTGCGAGTGTATGTGAGGCTCGGCAGCGTTTAGCATTTCTTTGAGTGCGCTGCTGCTACCGAGCAGAACTTCAGTCCAAGATAATCAATCGCACACTCGTTTCTGTTCACTTCTCTTTACCTTGACCTGTATGTTGTGTACGAAGGGAAGTCGGGGGATGGGTGTGTGGATGCTTCTCTCTGCCTTTAGCTTCTTTACAGTCAAGTAGCTAATGAGTACCAAAAGCACAGTTCATTATATATTAAGCGTTTATGTAACCATACAGTTTTTTTTTTCTTCTCCAGACTTCCGAAGCAGCGCATGAGATTTCTGAAAACTAGCTTGCATGTTAAGCTACTAAAGCATTCCCGGCTGTTTACATGCTTTAGTTCAGTTTAAAAAGGCTAATGTTGCTAACAGTGAATGACAGTGAATTAGCACACAAATGGTGTCCTACAACATGTACCAGTTAAAAAATGTAACAAGATAATTGTTTAATTAACTTTTATCACTGTTTTCAATATTGTGCCATTGTATATACACCAATTAGCCATAATATTAAAACCTCCTCCTTATATCTACACACACTGTCCATCTTATCAGCTCCACTGACCATCCTGGAGCTACACTTACAGACTGTAGTTCATCTGATTTACTGCATACATTGTTTATCCCCTTTTACCCTGTTCTTTAATAGTCAGGACCCCCACAGGACCACCACATTCCCAGTGTTTAAACACCTCAGTGTCTCTGCTGGACTGAGAATCGTCCACCAACCAAAACTATCCAGGCAACAGTGTCCTGTGGGCAGCGTCCTGTGACCACTGGTGAAGGACTAGTGGATGACCAACAAAGACTGTGTAGCAACAGGTGAGCTCTGACTTTACATCTACAAGGTGGACCAGCAAGGTAGGAGTGTCTAATAGAGTGGACAGTGAGTGGACACAGTGTTTAAACACTCCAGCAGCAGCACTGCTGTATCTGATCCACTCACACCAGCATGTCAGTGTCACTGCAGTGCTGAGAATGATACATCTCCCAAATAATATCTTCTCTGTGGTGGTTTTATGGGGGTCCTGTTCATTGAAGGACAGGGTGAAAGGGGGGTAATAAAGTATACAGAGAATCAGATGAGCTACAGTCTGTAAGTATAGAACTACACAGCTGGTAAACTGAACAATGTGTGTAGATATAAGGAGGGGGTGTTAATGTTATAACTGATTGTTGTAAGATACAGCACTGTGCAGAAGTCAGAGACCACCATTCACAAGGTTCAGATGTTTCTCAGGAGGAGAAAGTAAAATGAGAAGATGGGCCTGGTATGCTTGGTAGACCTACCAAAACGGTCCCTGTCAGATAAACAGCACTGATCTTTGAGAAAGAGGAGAACATCAAGCTCCACTCCTGCTTCAGGTCTGTAAACACCCACAGGGGTTTCTGTCCATCCTTCCACTGTGAGAAGACTCCTTAGCGCTATGGGTCTGAAAGGATGTGTAGCTGTTCAAGAAACCCCTCACTGGGAAAAGGAGATACAGAGACACCAAACAAAGAAGCTGCTCTCAGAACACATCCAGAACCTCAACATCACTGAATGTGTTTGGGATTCCCTGGACCACATGAGATGAAAATTGCAACCAGCATGTATGACTGAACTTTGGCGTTGGGTGAGTTGTATTTCGAAGTATCCATGAATATGTATGTGTAATATCTCTTTGTTGAATTTTGGCACATGTCTAGAACCCACTTTGTTCTATATGTTGGTAGCCATGTTAGCCAGCAAGTCTTCTCCTATAACAAACCTACTTTCAAAACCAGCAACATCCTGTTCAGCATGTTCTTCTCAAGTGAATATTCTGTGTTTACCGTAACCTATTAGTCGCTGTCAGGCTCTTGGCATTCCACGTTGAGAGAAATTGTCTTTATTCGTTGTAACAGCCTGCCCTTTGGGAAAGCCACACTGCACTTGTGTGTCTGCATCAGAGCAAGACCCTTCAGTTCTATAGTGGGGGGTGGGGATGAGTGAGCTTGGAACCATGCAAAACCACTCCATTAAAACAGTGACCCGTCATTTGGCTAGAGATTAGTAGGTTCTTAGAATCATAAGACGTGACGTGTCAGAAAGAGGACTGCAGCATGTGATGAATTTAGCCTGTTTAGCTCTTTCTTTGCGATGCAGAAGATTATTCATAAGTACCCTGAACCCCCAGCCCAGACTGCAATTTCATCAACTCTAAGCAGCGACTGTCACAATATGTATTATTGCATTACTTACTAAGTGTTACTAAGTGTGTGCGCGCATATATATATATATATATATATATATATATATATATATATATATATATATATATATATATATATATATATATATATATAATTTTAAAACTTAAAACCGTTAGTCAAATATATCACCAAAAATTAAAACACCTTGTTTTTCTCTAATGTTTCATCATCATAATGGATTAAATCAGAAGATAAACAGGCTCTAAACTGTAATACCTGATTAGGTCACTATGCTCTACTGTGTGAGGAAACAGATATTAACCAATAGTATAGTTTTAACTCACACTACCACCACCTCCCCATTCTTTGACATTGTTTGAATGGATGGGCAGAAATGGCCCAAAATACAGGGAAGAAAACCTTAAAATTGAGGATTCACAGTTTTTTTATTAATCCAAAGCAGTTTGGTGTGAAATAATTTATTGTAGAGAAACTAACGAGCTCGTTTCTTAGCAGTAGTTTCTTTACACTAGTGATGAATGTAACCAGGGGTCACCAAATCTACAACATCAATATATATATTTTATTTACTATCAAAAGCACAAGTTAACCTACATGAGTCTTTTTAGATCGTCGCTGTCTAATGAAAAACCTGTATCCTCATTTGTGTCCATTTTTATTTTTCTATGTTATTTGGACACAACAGCTGCTGTTTTCATTGTGGGACGTTTTCAGGATGAATGGACCAATAGAAATGCTCTAAAGTAGCTTGGAGAGAATTCTGGTTCCATTGACGTACATTAAAGATAAAGAGAGTTTTTGTCCTCTTCTGTAAAGTTACTATTTTAGAGATACTTGTTTTCCATTGGACAGTGACGATATGTGATGATAATACTTCTTATTCTGAAATTTGGGGTGTAGTTTGCCTCACAACATGTAGCTCTCCATGATATTTGGTTTAAAATACATTTTAGACATAAACCTTGTTGCAAAACTCTCCAACACCAAAGCAGTGCATTCAACTCGGTTACTTTGTCTAGATTAATGCATTTCACATCAGACCACTCTGAATGTACTTATTTATATTTTACCAACTAAATTATACAGAAACCTTGCAATTTTGGTGGAATTACCCTTTAACATTTTAAAGTTAGTTTATTTGGTGCTGTCGAGATCTTTGGTGCTTTGAGGTCACAGCATTAAGGAATGGGATCTTCAGTGCATAAAGAGTTTAATTGACCAGATAATGTATTCTGAGCCATGGGGGGGTTGAAGACTTCCTGAAGGTTCTTCAAAGCTCAGCGGAGTTCAGGTTGACAGTGGGTTTGCCTGGTGGGGTAAGTGTGTGTGTGTTTGAGTGGGGGTCTGGGCTTCTTAAATGCTGTATTGTGTCACAATGATTTCAGTCAAACTGAAAGGAGAATTAAGCAGCTGTGTAATTTAACAAGTTGTTAAAAAGCAAAAATACATAACATGTCCATCCAGTGTTCAAAACTGGATGGACTGTATGATTACTGTTGGATGTGTGAATGTGAGAGAACTTGGCATAATAATAATAATAATAATAATAATAATAATAATAATAATAATAATAATAATAATAACAATAATAATAATAATAATAATAATAATAATAATAATACATTTCTTCCACTGTGCATGTTATGAAACATGTCAGCATGTGACCAGACACTTTTCATATCAGTTAACCCTTTAGAGCCTGAACCATGTAACAATTGTCCGAAATTTTGAATTCTTTAAAAATGATTATTAAACTTTGAAAGTGATTATTAGACCTTCAATAAATAATAATAGTAATAATAAAAAATAATAGATAATAACAAAGAATAATAATACTAATACTACTACTACAGCTACTTCATACTACTGATAATAATAAAACAATTAACAAACTACACTTGTTCTCGACAGTAAAAAATCAGTACAAAAAAAATTGAATAGATAACCACTAGAATTATTTTTCATTTGTAAACTGTCAGGTGAAAATGTTCCCCCTTTTCCTGCCATACAACACAAGCTGAATTTCTAAAGGTTTCCCTACATGGATATTCATTTTTATTTTATTGAAATAAAAAAAAAATCTAGTTACATGTCAAATATTATACTTTAAATATTTTGTAATATTTTGTGACATATTTAGCTTTTTACTGCAGCTCTACGAATAATACACTAGCAACCATTAGCACTGTGCCCTGACGACTAATCTAGCTAGGTATGTTAACATGGTCATCTAGTGTCTCATTATTATGAGATATTAAGTCTTAACCGAGTCTTATGAATAAAGTACTAATTCCTAAAAAGGTCATATGTGTGATCTCATAATGAGATACTGGGAATTGTGACACATTATAATGATATACTTTTGGAATTGATTGGAAAATAGATTGGAATGCTATTTTCCAAATAGAAAAAATAGATATTTTTAATAAATAGATAATTGAGATCTTATTGTTA
Source organism: Megaleporinus macrocephalus (assembly GCA_021613375.1). Taxonomy (NCBI): domain Eukaryota; kingdom Metazoa; phylum Chordata; class Actinopteri; order Characiformes; family Anostomidae; genus Megaleporinus; species Megaleporinus macrocephalus. The sequence continues at coordinate 35,704,345 of CM038718.1, forward strand.
TATTAGCTCATAACAATGAGTTACTAAGTCATTACTGAGTCTTATAATTGGGCACTAATACATAAGTATTATAAAGACATAATTAAGATCAACATAATTGAGATAATAGTGGCACCGTGTTGTAGTGTAGTGTCTCCTCACAGTAAGATGATCTGGGTTGGATTCCCGGTCCGGGTCGTTCTGTGTGGAGTGTGTATGTTCTCCCCGTGCTTCAGTGGGTTTCCTCCCACAGTCCAAACACATGCATGGTAGGTTGATCGCTCACTCTAAACTGCCCGTAGGTGTGTGTGTGTGTGAAAGTGTGTGTTGACCGTATGGTGGACTGGCGTTCTGTCCATGGTGTACCCCACCTTCGCCTAATGACTCTGTGATTGAATCCAGCCCCTCTGTGACCCCTACTAGCAGGATAAAACAGAAGATAATGGATGGATGATAGACAGTTGAGATACTACATCACGTTTGACAGTAAGTAAGATTTTAGAATGGGAGCAAAAAGCCCCAAAACAGCTTCAACAAATACTTCAAGTAAAACAATGCAAAGCATCAAACCTTAAGAATTAATTTCTCACCTGTTCTTCTACCGTTTACATGAAAATAATCATTAAGCACTGTGGTGTAGCAGTGTGAGTACTACTGTTCTGAAATGTCAAGCATTAAGTCATTAAAACAGTGTGACTTTAATCAAATATATATATATATATATATATATATATATATATATATATATATATATATATATATATATATATGTATATATATATATATATATATTTTTTTTTTTTTTTTCCCCTAGACTTCACATTTCCCATCGTCCTGGCCATCGCCTAGACATGACATTCTCCAAGTGGTCACTTATCTCATATCTCACCGCTAACCTGCCTTCAACAGCTATTACAGCTGTGCGAAGCTTATCACGGGAGAAAAGCAGGGAGTCTATTATTGTAATATTCTGCCTGTAGCTCCGGCTGTCAATTCCCATTGCAGTCTGGTTATGCAATATTTTGTCTGTTGTACGAACGCTGGGGATGTGCCACGGTGCGGCTGTGCTTTGAATGCCTTTCGCTGTCAATCATGTTTTAGAAGCGGTGGGCCGAACAGAAAGGATAGGAACGGGGGGGTGAGCGCCTGTCGCTTCCTGTTCCTTGCACACCACTGGAGCCAGGGGACGTCCTATCCCGCTTCTGAAGGAAAGGTATTGCAGCTGTTGCTCCCAAATGCACCGTTCGCGGGCCAAGGCTCATGGGACGGTTAACGGTAGCCGTTGAGGAGAGTCAGGGGACCGGACGGGGGCAGAAAAACACACCCCGACGTCCCCACAGACTGCAAACTCAAAAACAACAGCATTAGGCAGCTTGAGTTAATTAGGGCAAGGATAAATGAATAAGTCCAGTGGCTGGACAGAGCGGTGCCTCTTGTCTGCTGCCTGGGCCTCTCCGAACATGTGACCATTGCGGTGGGAAAGTTCCATTTAAGTCCATAATATCAGCACTGGTTCCATTTGTTTTACCAGTATGTCACAATGTCTGCAACACTGAAGCCACCAGTCATGGTAACTGAATAAAAGTCACAGCAGTGGAGGCCGTTGTATCATATTTGGTGGTCATACTTAACCGTGAGTCATTTATCAGCTCCAACTGTGACTTAAAGTATGACAAAGTGCCCTTACCTCCATATCTGGACATCTTTGGTGCCAGCTTGGCAACCGTATTCACGTTCTAGCTTCTTTACTGTGTTTAAAACCCTGGACTCTGCAAATTGTCCTCATTTGAGTGCACCCATGCAGTGGCTTGAGGTCACTTGCGCCGGGAAGCCCTAACTGCCCCTAACGCACACACCAGAGCAATTGGCTCTTACATAACATTTCTTACTTAATACTGTCTATAAGAAGAAGACAAGAAGAAAACCAAGCCGTTTAATCATTCATCTCGTTACAGTGATGTAATGTTATAAAGTGAGTAGTGAGTCCTACATGATTCTCATAATTAAATAATAAGTAATAAATAATAAAAGTCTCATAGTTATGAGATACTAAGTCATAATTAGTTCTTACATTGAACTTCTAGTTCAAGGTCATTAATAAGATAGTACCTCATTGTTATGAAATACTGTCAATTGTGACATATGTATCTCTATTACAAGATATTAAATCTTAACCGACTCATATAAATGAGGTGCTAATTTATAAATATGTCATAACTGAGTCTTTTAAATTCATAAGTAGGAGGTTTCACTTATAGGACTCTTCTGATATATTGTAATGAGATGCTGTCACAAATTCCTACCTCATTTATAAATTTATAAGAGTCAATTATGACCTATTTATGAATTACTATCTCATTTAACACTCAGTTAAGGCTTAATGTCTTGCAATATTATATATATATATATATATATATATATATATATATATATATATATATATATATATATATAGTGGGCATGGAGTGTGTATGTTCTCTCCGTGTTTGAGTGGGTTTCCTCCGGGTACTCCGGTTTCTTCCCACAGTCCAAACACATGCATGTTAGGTTGATTGGTCACTTTAAATTGCCCGTAGGTGTGAGTGCGCGAGTGAATGTTGGCCATGCGATGGACTGGCGAACTGTCCGCCCAGTGAAACTGGGATTGGCTCCAGCCCCCCCGTGACCCCAACTAGCGGGATAAAGCGCCAGATAATGGATGGATATATATATATATGTGTGTGTGTGTGTGTGTGTGTGTGTGTGTGTGTGTGTGTGATAAGTTGTATAAATAATTCACCAATTAATTATGATTGGGCTAATAGCAATGCTTCAAAATCACTTGGACTAAAATCTCTATATTAACTTACATTCAATATAGAAAAGGTTTTTGGCCTCTCCTGTAAAGTTACTATTTTTTATATAGATGTTTATTTGTGGACAGTGATAATTGTTTTCCAACAGTGTAGCCCCTTTAACTGTTTTTATTCCTCTCAGACAAACACGTAATCTATCGCAGGGAGTTTAAGAGAGCATAACTGCCCGTCCAGTTAGTGTTCTTCTCCAAGTTTCAATTGAACTGAGGGCAAAAAGATGAAGAAAAGCTATTTTTCCATATCAATTCAAACCTTAAGTATTGACTTCTACCCTGTTGTTCTACCCTGTACATAAAAATAATCATGAAACACTGCAGCAGTGTGAGTGCTACTGTACTGAAATATCAAGTATCATGGCGTTTAAGCAGTGCGATTAAAAGTCACAAGTCATAAATAGGAGGTCACAATTGAGAATTTGTGACAGTATCTCATTACAAAATATTAGATGAGTCTTATAATTGAGACACTAATTCATAAATAGGAAGTCATAATTAAGAAAGCATCATATGAGATGCTGTCACATGTTAAATAATAGTGTCTCATTATTATGAGATATTACTTATTCATAATACTTATTCATAAAAGGGTCCTATTTGTGATCTCATATTATGAGATATTGTGAAACGTGACTCATTATTATGAGGTACTAAGTCATAACTGAGTTCTATGATTGAAATGCTATTTCCCAAATGTATTCATTTATTTTAAAAAAGGTTGTAATTGAGATTTTATTGTTATGAAATACTGTGAAATGTGACATCATAACTCATTGTAATGAGCTAACAAGTTGTATAATTGGGACACTATTACAAGACATGATTAAGATCATTTTAATTGAGATACGATGTTCCGTTTGACAGTAATTGAGATCTTTGAATAGAAATGTTATTATGAGATATTATTCATATCTCCAGTAAAAGATACTGAGTCATAACTGAGTACTATGATTGGGACCAGAGGTCAAAATTAAGATAGTATCTCATTATCAGATGCAGTCAAATGTGACATTGTGTCTCCTAATAATGAGATACAGCCAAATATAGCATAAAAGTATTTTATTGAGAAATTCATAGTCATAATCATGAGACAATACGTCATAATTTTGTTATTGCTTTTGTATTAATATAACTTAGTAAACTGCTTTGTTAGTAGAGTTGACTTATAATAGGCTTAAATGTGAAGAAGCATTTCAGGGCAGCACATTAAATGATGAACTAAACCTGGTCTGTTTGAATCTCTATTTAGAGGTTGTGAAAATGGTTCCTTGCTGCATCTGCCTCACACGATCACATCGTCCGCCTGGCTGGTGTGTACGCTTCAGCGCTTCAGCGCTTGACAAATGTCATGCATGCCTAATCTTTTTTTTTAGAAATGGATCTAACTGCATTTACCACTGAGTGATGGTGAGTTTGCAAAACTGTGACCCGAAGCTGCCTCACAAAGTGGACTGACGTTAACAGAAAAGGGCTGATTTCAGGGAAAAAACAGTGGAGGAGTGGTTTTCTTTCCTCACACTAGCCGCTCCAACTGTTCTTTTTGCTGGCTAATGTACTTTTGTCCATTTGTATGTGTCCTACAGTGCCAGAAACCACTTAACTGACCACTTGCAAAGTTCTGAGAAAGTCAGGTCTCCCTTAGTTGTTCTGTAACTTCTTCACTCCCTTGTGAGAGCATTAAAAGTATATCCATCCATTATCTTCTGCTTTATCCCGCTAGTCAGGGTCAAGGGGGCTGGAGGTGGTAGGAGCCAATCACGGCGTCCACCATGGACAGTTCGCCAGTCTTACACCTACAGGCAGTTTAGAGTAAGGATCAACTTTACATGCATGTGTTTGGACTGTGGGAGGAAACCAGAGTACCTGGAGGAACCCACTCAAGTACAGGGAGAACATACACACTCCACACAGAACCACCCAGACCGGGAATCCAACCCAGATCATCTTACTGTGAGGAGACAGTGCTGACCACTACACCACCATACTAACCACTACACCACCACACTAACCACTACACCACCATACTAACCACTACACCACCATACTAACCACTACACCACCATACTAACCACTACACCACCATACTAACCACTACACCACCATACTAACCACTACACCACCGTACTAACCACTACACCACCATACTAACCACTACACCACCGTACTAACCACTACACCACCACACTAACCACTACACCACCATACTAACCACTACACCACCATACTAACCACTACACCACCATACTAACCACTACACCACCATACTAACCACTACACCACCGTACTAACCACTACACCACCACACTAACCACTACACCACCATACTAACCACTACACCACCATACTAACCACTACACCACCATACTAACCACTACACCACCATACTAACCACTACACCACCGTACTAACCACTACACCACCATACTCACCACTACACCACCGTACTAACCACTACACCACCATACTAACCACTACACCACCATACTAACCACTACACCTCCATACTAACCACTACACCACCATACTAACCACTACACCACCGTACTAACCACCACACCACCATACTAACACTACACCACCATACTAACCACTACACCACCATACTAACCACTACACCACCATACTAACCACTACACCACCGTACTAACCACTACACCACCGTACTAACCACTACACCACCATACTAACCACTACACCACCATACTAACCACTACACCACCATACTAACCACTACACCACCATACTAACCACTACACCACCATACTAACCACTACACCACCGTACTAACCACTACACCACCGTACTAACCACTACACCACCATACTAACCACTACACCACCATACTAACCACTACACCACCGTACTAACCACTACACCACCGTACTAACCACTACACCACCGTACTAACCACTACACCACCATACTAACCACTACACCACCATACTAACCACTACACCACCGTACTAACCACTACACCACCATACTAACCACTACACCACCATACTAACCACTACACCACCGTACTAACCACTACACCACCGTACTGACCACTACACCACCGTACTGACCACTACACCACCGTACTAACCACTACACCACCGTACTAACCACTACACCACCATACTAACCACTACACCACCGTACTGACCACTACACCACCGTACTAACCACTACACCACCGTACTAACCACTACACCACCGTACTAACCACTACACCACCATACTAACCACTACACCACCGTACTAACCACTACACCACCGAACTAACCACTACACCACTATACTAACCACTACACCTCCATACTAACCACTACACCACCATACTAACCACTACACCACCGTACTAACCACTACACCACCGTACTAACTACTACACCACCCCACTAACCGCTACACCACCGTACTAACCACTACACCACCGTACTAACCAATACAACACCATACTAACCACTACACCACCGTACTAACCACTACACCACCGTACTAACCAATACACCACTATACTAACCACTACACCACCATACTAAGCACTACACCACCGTACTAACCACTACACCACCGTGCTAACCACTACACCACCGTGCTAACCACTACACCACCATACTAACCACTACACCACTGTGCTGACCACTACACCACAGTGCTGACCACTACACCACCGTACTAACCATTACACCACCGTACTAACCACTACACCACCTTACTAACCACTACACCACCATACTAACCACTACACCATCATACTAACCACTACACCACCGTACTAACCACTACACCACCGTACTAACCACTACACCACCGTACTAACCAATACACCACCATACTAACCACTACACCACCATACTAACCACTACACCACCGTACTAACCACTACACCACCGTGCTGACCACTACACCACAGTGCTGACCACTACACCACCGTACTAACCATTACACCACTATACTAACCACTACACCTCCATACTAACCACTACACCACCATACTAACCACTACACCACCGTACTAACCACTACACCACCGTACTAACTACTACACCACCCCACTAACCGCTACACCACCGTACTAACCACTACACCACCGTACTAACCAATACAACACCATACTAACCACTACACCACCGTACTAACCACTACACCACCGTACTAACCACTACACCACCGTACTAACCAATACACCACTATACTAACCACTACACCACCATACTAAGCACTACACCACCGTACTAACCACTACACCACCGTGCTAACCACTACACCACCGTGCTAACCACTACACCACCATACTAACCACTACACCACTGTGCTGACCACTACACCACAGTGCTGACCACTACACCACCGTACTAACCATTACACCACCGTACTAACCACTACACCACCTTACTAACCACTACACCACCATACTAACCACTACACCATCATACTAACCACTACACCACCGTACTAACCACTACACCACCGTACTAACCACTACACCACCGTACTAACCAATACACCACCATACTAACCACTACACCACCATACTAACCACTACACCACCGTACTAACCACTACACCACCGTGCTGACCACTACACCACAGTGCTGATCACTACACCACCGTACTAACCATTACACCACCGTACTAACCACTACACCACTGTGCTGACCACTACACCACAGTGCTGACCACTACACCACCGTACTAACATTACACCACCGTACTAACCACTACACCACCTTACTAACCACTACACCACCATACTAACCACTACACCACCGTACTAACCACTACACCACTGTGCTGACCACTACACCACAGTGCTGACCACTACACCACCGTACTAACCATTACACCACCGTACTAACCACTACACCACCGTACTAACCATTACACCACCGTACTAACCACTACACCACCTTACTAACCACTACACCACCATACTAACCACTACACCACCGTACTAACCACTACACCACCGTACTAACCACTACACCACCGTACTAACCACTACACCACCATACTAACCACTACACCACCGTACTAACCACTACACCACCATACTAACCACTACACCACCATTATAACCACTACACCACCATACTAACCACTACACCACCGTGCTAACCACTACACCACCATACTAACCACTACACCACCGTTCTAACCACTACACCACCATACTAACCACTACACCACCATACTAACCACTACACCACCGTTCTAACCACTACACCACCATACTAACCACGACACCACCATACTAACCACGACACCACCATACTAACCACTACACCACCATACTAACCATTACACCACCGTACTAACCACGACACCACCGTACTAACCACGACACCACCGTACTAACCACTACACCACCGTACTAACCACTACACCACCGTACTAACCACTACACCACCATACTAACCACTACACCACCATACTAACCACTACACCACCATACTAACCTCTACACCACCATACTAACCACTACACCACCATACTAACCACTACACCACCATACTAACCACTACACCTAACCACTAATCACCACCATACTAACCACTACACCTAACCACTAATCACCACCATACTAACCACTACACCACCCTACTAATCACCACACCACCGTACTAACCATTACACCATCGTGCTGACCACTACACCACTGTGCTGACCACTACACCACCATACTAACCACTACACCACCATACTAACCACTACACCACCGTCCTGACCAGTACACCACAGTGCTAACCACTACACCACCATACTAACCACTACACCACCATACTAACCACTACACCACCATACTAACCACTACACCACCGTGCTAACCACTACACCACCGTCCTGACCAGTACACCACAGTGCTAACCACTACACCCAATTATAAGACTCAGTTATGACATATTATCATTACAATAAGTAACTATGTCACATTTCATAGTATTTCATAAAAATAAGATTTTAATTATGACCTATATTTAAAAAATATATTTATTTTAGATTTATTTTTAGATTTTACCACCGTACTGCCTTATCAAAGAATAATTTAATTTAATTGAAAAATTAAATTTAGAATCCATTTTTTTACCCCACAAGGGTTACCCAGGTGAAAAAGGTACACTGAAGTATACTTCTATACTCTTTATGCAATTATGATTAATGTAAAACCAGCAAACTTTTAGTCACAAGCCTGGTTCCCTAACCTCCAGTCCAAGATCTTTCTGCAGCCCAACATAAGAGGATAAAGAAGTAGCACTGCTGCCCCCGTGGCGTATTCTAACCTCTTGTCCAACATGTTAAAGGTGCTGCTTCCAGTTAGATCATTTAAGGACAGACAGCCAATGAAAGTAAGAGTAATACAACGATGCCTGAAACTCTTTAAGATCCCGCTGCCACCCATCAAAGAAAATTTATATAAATAAAAGCAGAACAAGAGTTAACATTGGCATGACTTTCCACTGTTTGAGACCTGCTTAGTGAGTACAGGGATGTAGTTTGATGCTGGATGTTTCTTCTAGACTGCTAAGGAATGAAGTCGTAGGAGGGACTGTGCATTTCCTTTTCTCTTACAATAGAGTGGACACCACAACTGTCTGTTTGGAGCATGAAGTTGGCAGGTTAGAGTCATTTTACATATTGCTCCTTTAAAGGCGAAAGTCAATGAAAGCTTTCCTTTACATTCAGAAATACATTCTGTAGAAACCTTGTTAGTTTAAATCTGGTAGGCTTTATTTATTACTTGGAAATCTCTGGACGTTGTTATTGTTAGAAAGATTTTCTGCACTTCATATCATATTTAACCCTACATATGCCAAGCTCAATCACTCAGTATACTCTAATCTTCTCCCAAGGAAGCTTCCAGAGAGGAGGAAGGCTTGTGACATATTTGGCACACAGATTAAGACTAAATTTCAGTGTTTAAAGGAGATTCCCCACTGGAAAGCCTTTTTAGTTCCAGACTAAGACTAATCCGTCTTGGGCAAACCAGACTGACCCATTTCGGATGATGGAGATTGATAACGGAGGATGGGGTGATTAAAATGAGGAGCTTTGTTCCGGAGAGAAAGAGAGAGAGAGAGAGAAACAGTTCAGCAAGGCTTTTTTTGGGCCACGTCCCCTGCGGCATGTCGGCAGACTCTTGATTTTGTTTAACATGTGTCAGGACTGCATAAAAATACCAATCACTTATGGGACTTCGAGCTGTCAGATATTATTGTAGTGCAGCAGATTTATTAACACCGGAAGACTGAGACTATTTTTTTACTCCCCTATAATTGCACACAGTAGCCGGCTGCAGTTATAGATATTCGTATGGGGGTGGCACTTGATGGAAATGGGCAAAAACCACCAGCGCTATGATTTTCTTCCCCTAATGTGTCAGTGTCTAGGAGTCAAGACTAAATTATAGGAGAAATTAGATAAATATATAAAAAAAAACCATTTAAATGAATTAATTACACAAAATTAATAATCAAAATGAGATAAGGTGATATCCAATCAGTTACTAGCTTCTATATAACACAGGTTGTTTGTCTAGAGACCGTCTTTAGTTGATGTAACTGTGCTTCATCCACAAATACGTCCTTTCCTGTGAAATATTTGCAAAAATCTATTACAAACATAAAGAAATCCTCACGTTGATTCTGCAAAATGAAGGGAAAAAGTCCCAAACATCGTATCAGTAATGTTTTATTAGTAGTAATTCCTTCAGTATTTTTTTAAGCATTCTTTGTTCCAACTAAAATATATTTATAAATGTACTTTAAGTGTATTTACAATGTATTGTTTAGATATGGTTATTAAATTATAAGTATTATTAGTATATTTCTTATATTTTATTAATATACTAAGTTATCTTAAAGGTGGATTCAAATATAGTCCAATTTGACACAAAGCTTATTTAAAAAAATTACAGAACTGGTAGTAGAAGGTGTACTTAAGATGCACTTAAATATACTTAATGGTGTCTCAAAAAAAAATACTGGCCCGTACTGGCCTGTAATATCTTAAGAGGCGACAGAGAGTCATTGTACTGTTATATAGATAGATAGATACTTTATTGATCCCAGTGGGAAATGCAAGATCTCTGCATTTAACCCATCCGTGCAGTGAAACACTCACATATACACAAACACCAGTGAAAACACACACTAGGGGGCAGTGAGCACCCTTGCCTGGAGCAATGGGCAGCCCTACCACAGCACCCAGGGAAGCAGTCAGGGGTTAGGTGCCTTGCTCAAGGCCACTTCAGTCCTGTCCTGTTGGTTTATGGGATCAAACCAGCAAACATCGTATCAGTAATGTTTTATTATTGGTAATTCCTTCTGCCAACTAGTTCCCTACTGGCTTTTTAAATCACCAATAGAGCCAAAGAACTACTGCAATATAAGGTTCAGCTCAGCTTTTTCAATGCTTTGTTAAATTGAATATGGTTTTGATCCAGCCAGTCTCAGCTGTAGTACAAAAACCATGCTCAGAAGTGGATTTCATAAGATATTAGTTTAAACATTACAAATTAACTAGAATTATTGATGGAAAGGGAGAAAATAACAGTAAACAGTAAGCAGATGTAATTGCTAACGTCGAGGGTGGACAACTGGACTATGCTTTTGTGGCTAAGCCAAATTAATCCGGTTGGAATTGACATTAATGCATTTGCTGCATTTTAACATTAGCTTGGGTGCTCAAAATACATCGCCGCTGTCCTGAGAAAAATTTGAACATGACAGCTCTTCTTTATGTCTTGTGAAAGATTCATGATGAGTGGACCAATAGAAATGTTCCCGAATCACTTGGAATGAAACCTCGTTATATTAACTTACATTGAAAGTTGGTCGCTCTTAAAAATATACTATTTTGGATTCACTTGTTTTTCTTTGAACAGCAATGATATACTTTTTACTGGTCCTAATCAGGGATCGATGCTTGCTGGGCCAGTAGGGCCAGTGCCACAAGGACAATCTAATGAAGATAGAATAATAAAAACCTCTAAACTAAAATATGCATACATATAAAGGTGCAGGAAGTAATAAGCAATTTCACCATCATCGAGAATGAATCGCTTGGACAACAGTGGATCAACTCTGTTTAGAGTGCACGTCAAGTCAAGTTTATTTATATAGCGCTTTTTACAACGATGTTATCTCAAAGCAGCTTTACAGAGTTTTAAAAACAAACAGTTACAACATATATCCCCCAGTGAGCAAGCCAGAGGCAACAGTGGCAACTCCCTCAGACTGGAGGAAGACACCTTGGGAGGAACCAGACTCACAAGGGGAGACCCATCCTCCTCTGATCAAACAGTATTTACAGTTTAATAAACTAAACACCAAAGAAAAGAGTCTCTGTTTGAAATCTGGATAGCAAAGTTTTAGAAGCTGCACAGATAGAGGCAGTCTCTGACTGAGGCAGTCTCTGGCTGAGGCAGTCTCTGACTGAGGCAGTCTCTGACTGAGGCAGTCTCTGACTGAGTCTTTATGTAAAGTGGGCGTGAGCTGAAACAGTCTCATCCTATCTCAATGCTGGTGCATCTGGATGGCACAGTGATGTAACTGAGGGTGTAGCAGTTGACACAAATGGACAGTAGAGCTGGCTGATGATGGGTAAGAAGGAGGCATGATTTGCTATTTTCAACTTCAGTTTTCTGCCCACTATGTTTGTGTTATTCGTGAAAGTGGCAAAGCTGGAACAGCCTCCAAAGACACTAGTGCCTGGGGGCCTTGCAAGACCAACATCTACGCCTGGTTCAGACCTACCATTTCGTTGCTGTCAAAAGAAAACCAAAGTACCTCCAAAATAATAACTTTACAGGAGAGATCAAAAACATTCTTTCAATGTAAGTTAGAGGCAATATTTCTATTGGTCCATCCATTATGAAACTTCCACACAATATAAAGAACAGCTGCCGGGTTCAGATGATATACATATATCCAAAATGAGGATTTACGCCTTTAAACAACAAGCTGGACTGGTCAGTTAACACGGCACTTTACAAGAAAGACCAGATCAGACTCTACCTACTGAGAAGACTGAGGTCTTTTGGAGTGTAGGGAAAACTCCTGAGGACCTTCTTTGACACCGTGGTGGCATCTACCATCTTTTATGGAGTGGTCTGCTGGGGCCGCAGCATCTCTACGGCAGACAAGAAGAGACTTGACTAACTCATTACGAGGGCCAGCTTTGTCCTGGGAAGCCCACTAGACCCAGTGCAGGTTGTAGGAGACAGGAGGATGTTAGCCAAGCTGGCATCCATGCTGGAGAATGACTCCCACCCCATGTATAAGACTCTAGCAGCACTGGGCAGCTCCTTCAGCGACAGGCTGTCTCTTAAACGACTCTTAAACTCTACACACTGCTCCCAGCAGACCACATACACACACACACACACACACACACACACACACACACACACACACACACACACTTAAACTCTACACACTGCTCCCATCAGACCACACACACACACACTTAAACTCTACACACTGCTCCCATCAGACCACACACACACACTTAAACTCTACACACTGCTCCCAGCAGACCACATACACACACACTTAATCTCTACACACTGCTCCCAGCAGACCACATACACACACAATCTCTACACACTGCTCCCAGCAGACCACATACACACACACACACACACACACACACTTAAACTCTACACACTGCTCCCATCAGACCACACACACACACTTAAACACTACACACTGCTCCCATCAGACCACACACACACACTTAATCTCTACACACTGCTCCCAGCAGACCACATACACACACACTTAAACTCTACACACTGCTCCCAGCAGACCACATACACACACACTTAATCTCTACACACTGCTCCCAGCAGACCACATACACACACAATCTCTACACACTGCTCCCAGCAGACCACATACACACACACACACACACACACACACTTAAACTCTACACACTGCTCCCATCAGACCACACACACACACTTAAACACTACACACTGCTCCCATCAGACCACACACACACACTTAATCTCTACACACTGCTCCCAGCAGACCACATACACACACACTTAAACTCTACATACTGTTTCCAGCAGACCACATATATACACACTTACAGGAAATATATATATTTTTTACAGTGTAACATGATGTAAAATATTTTTCACTCCTTCTGTGCAATTAAGAGACAAGGTGCAATTATTGTAAACATATTATTAAGAGTTCTGATTTAACTGTACTGTTTATATATCTATTTTTTGTACTGAATACCTTGCTCTCCCTTTTCTGCTGTTACTCTGTGAATGTCCCCCACTGTGGAGCTAATAAAAGATTATCTTATCCCTTATCTTATCTAGAACACGTCCGTGTGTAAGGCATGGAAAGCTATATGACATAATTAGCCTCAATAACAACAACATACCATCATCTTACACATCAGCCTGATCATCTCTTTAATACCGCAGAAAGTTTTCAGCTGTAAGTTGACTTGCAAAGTTCATGAGCGGGGACGCTTCTTAAACCCAACATGTCCGTTTATTACGTAAAGCTTTTTGTTCAGTTAGGACAGGGACGTCTGATTGAGTTGACTTTTTGTCGTTACTGTCATAGCAGCGTTTACGGTGGAGAGCAGTGTCTGTGTGTGTGTGTGTGTTTTGTTTTTCTTCCGCTCTGACATTTCCCCTGTTCTAGTGCCTTTCTGCAGCTCTGTCAGCTCCTTATACCACATCAGTCCTCAGCCCAGCGCTGCTGCCTGACAGCCTCCACCACCGGGAGTGACCTTTTCCTCCGCCGCTTTTCCCTCACTCCTTCTTTCTTCGCAAGTAAAGTCATCGTTGAATCAATCATTCAGTACCGCTCGGCAGGGGAAGGCCCGGGTTGTAGTGGCGGCAGCGGGCTCCCAGGAGCACGGCCCCATTCACTCTCCATCTTGATTATTGTGCTTTCCTTAGACAGTTCAGTTTCTTTCACGGACCAAGACATTCATATGTTCGTTGACATTCAAGACGTTCGATATTTATAGAACCAAACCAGCTGATTTACAGAGATAAGCAGTGCTTTGGACTGAAAAAGGAGAAGGTGGGTTCAGTAGGGGGTGAGGTTAAGCCGCTACCTTTATTTTTTAGTGCTGATAAAAGGCCTTTCCAGCCAGACTATATGTCCAAAAGTTTATGGACGCCTACTCATCCATTTCTTATGAAATGAAGGCTCTTGGGGAGTTTGTCTTCTTATGATGCCGGAACAGCTTCTACTCGTCCAGCCACATTCAGGGTTTGAATTGAGGAGTGTGTGTGTGTGTGTGTGTGTGTGTGTGTGTGTGTGTTTGTGTGTGTGTGTGTATGTGTGTGTGTGATGGGGTCTTCTTTAACTGCCACTACCTTGAGTTGGTGGACTATTGGCAGTCCTGCAGTGACACTTGGGTGTTTAAAACTCCAGCAGCACAGTTGTGTCTGACCCACTTGCACCAGCACAACACACACTTACACTTACCACCATCATGTCAGTGTCACTGCAGTGCTGAGAATGATCTACTACCTCAATAATACCTGCTCTGTATAGTTCTGTGGGGGTCCTGATCATTAAAGAACAGGGTATTAAAGTATACAGAGAATCAGATGAACTACAGTCTGTAAGTGTAGAACTACAAAGTGCTCCTATATGGTCAGTGGAGCTGATAAAACAGACTAGGGTTCATAATAAGGGGCTCAGTAAGTGGACATTTCTCATTTTACATATTGCTTATTAGGGTTAATCTTGATTATGGTTGCACATTGCAATGTCCAACTATGTTGTTATTTGTTATCCGACAAACACTGTTTCATGTACACTGACTCAGCGCAGACCCCCGACCAAACTGTAGTGTTGGTTTGACTACATCTAAACACTTATCAACATTACTTCAGCCATAGTGCAACTGCCATACACTAGCATTAATAAAAGTAGGAACACTGGTTGTTCTTCAGAGCTACAGATGATGTTAGCCTGCTGTTTGCTGAGCGCCAAAGCCCAGCATTGCCATTAACGTTATTATGATTGACTCCAGAGGTGGTACTTTGTTACTGTACTGTACTTTGTTACAAGTACTTTGTTACCGTAGTGTACTTTGTTACAAGTACTTTGTTACTGTACTTTGTTACTCACTACATTTCAAAAGAAAAATCTGTACTTTTTACTCACTACATTTCAAAAGAAAAATCTGTACGTTTTACTCACTACATTTCAAAAGAAAAATCTGTACTTTTTACTCACATTTCAAAAGAAAAATCTGTACTTTTTACTCACATTTCAAAAGAAAAATCTGTACGTTTTACTCACTACATTTCAAAAGAAAAATCTGTACTTTTTACTCACTACATTTCAAAAGAAAAATCTGTACTTTTTACTTACATTTTTAAAAAAAGAAAAATCTGTACTTTTTACTCACATTTCAAAAGAAAAATCTGTACTTTTTACTCACTGCATTTTAAAAGAAAAATCTGTACTTTTTACTCACTACATTTTAAAAGATAAATCTGTACTTTTTACTCACTACATTTCAAAAGAAAAATCTGTACTTTTTACTCACTACATTTCAAAAGAAAAATCTGTACTTTTTACTCACATTTTAAAAGAAAAATCTGTACTTTTTACTCACTACATTTCAAAAGAAAAATCTGTACTTTTTACTCACATTTTAAAAGAAAAGTCTGTACTTTTTACTCACTACATTTCAAAAGAAAAATCTGTAGTTTTTACTCACATTTTAAAAGAAAAAACTGTACTTTTTACTCACTACATTTCAAAAGAAAAATCTGTACTTTTTACTCACATTTTAAAAGAAAAATCTGTACTTTTTACTCACTACATTTCAAAAGAAAAATCTGTACTTTTTACTCACATTTTAAAAGAAAAGTCTGTACTTTTTACTCACTACATTTCAAAAGAAAAATCTGTACTTTTTACTCACATTTCAAAAGAAAAATCTGTACTTTTTACTCACATTTCAAAAGAAAAATCTGTACGTTTTACTCACTACATTTCAAAAGAAAAATCTGTACTTTTTACTCACTACATTTCAAAAGAAAAATCTGTACTTTTTACTTACATTTTTAAAAAAAGAAAAATCTGTACTTTTTACTCACATTTCAAAAGAAAAATCTGTACTTTTTACTCACTGCATTTTAAAAGAAAAATCTGTACTTTTTACTCACTACATTTTAAAAGATAAATCTGTACTTTTTACTCACTACATTTCAAAAGAAAAATCTGTACTTTTTACTCACTACATTTCAAAAGAAAAATCTGTACTTTTTACTCACATTTTAAAAGAAAAATCTGTACTTTTTACTCACTACATTTCAAAAGAAAAATCTGTACTTTTTACTCACATTTTAAAAGAAAAGTCTGTACTTTTTACTCACTACATTTCAAAAGAAAAATCTGTAGTTTTTACTCACATTTTAAAAGAAAAAACTGTACTTTTTACTCACTACATTTCAAAAGAAAAATCTGTACTTTTTACTCACATTTTAAAAGAAAAATCTGTACTTTTTACTCACTACATTTCAAAAGAAAAATCTGTACTTTTTACTCACATTTTAAAAGAAAAGTCTGTACTTTTTACTCACTACATTTCAAAAGAAAAATCTGTACTTTTTACTCACTACATTTTAAAAGAAAAATCTGTACTTTTTACTCACTACATTTCAAAAGAAAAATCTGTACTTTTAACTCACTACATTTTAAAAGAAAAATCTGTACTTTTTACTCACTACATTTTAAAAGAAAAATCTGTACTTTTTACTCACTACATTTCAAAAGAAAAATCTGTACTTTTTACTCACTACATTTCAAAAGAAAAATCTGTACTTTTTACTCACATTTTAAAAGAAAAATCTGTACTTTTTACTCACTACATTTCAAAAGAAAAATCTGTACTTTTTACTCACTACATTTTGAAAACAGACTCGTTACTTTAGTTTTAACGATTTTTTTATTTCCCTATTTATGTATTTATTAATCAGGCAATTTTATTTCCCAATGAAGCGCAAATTATAATCCTACTGGATGTGAAGGGGGGGGCTGTGTTTGGCTTCTTTGACAGCTTTCAGGCCTCAGCAGTGAGCGCTTGGAAAGGAAAAGAAAACAAACTAACAAGACACCTCTTGGCGAATGAGATGCCTATTGTGTCTCCCAAAGAAGCAAGAGCTCATGGCCAAGAAACCTGAGTTTCTCAAGAGAATTATTTTTAAAGAAATACTTTTACTTTTATACTTTAAGTACATTTTGGAGCATGTACTTTTATACTTTTACTTGTGTAAAAAAATGTAGTCATACTTTTTTCAACTTTTACTTGAGTATTTCTTTTACTAGATTCTTAGTACTTTTACTTAAGTAAGGAACTCATGTACTTCTACCACCTCTGATTGACTCATTTCATTTTGAACTAGACTTTAAGAGACGTTTCTTTGAAAAATAGCTTTTTTGCTGCCGTCCTCACCCGCTTCTCACACCCATGTGCCTCCCACGTTGTACCCGTTGCACAGTGAGTCTCACATATGACTGGAAAGCTTTCCTTTCAGTTTTGGCAATGCTAACAACCAAACGTAGCTACAGAGTCTCACGTGACAGCAGGGAAAGACACAGCCAATCACACTGGCCATATGACTCGAGTAGAGAACGTGATTTAACCCCTATTGCACCTCTAGGTTAATGAGACTTTGACACTATTGTCTTTTTTTTGGCGGGGATCAAATTATTGGTGGGGACAGTTCAATAATCGCTGGACACTGGTGGGGACACGTCACTTCCGTTCATGCTAATTCTACACTCTTGTTTTTTATCCATGCCAATTCATTTTCAAGCGCACCCAACCATTATGTTTTGGTTAAACCTACAGCCTCCAAACTGCATGTGCTCACCAAGGGCAGGACCTGCACTCCTCTACTTGTCGTTTATTCATCCCTTGCTCCTCACACTTCTGCGTTTCCTTCAGGAAATGCACTTTTCCAGTTTTATGAAGCTGTTCCACAGTTGAACTAACCACATTGAGATATTCTCAAAAAGCATGCCTTATTGTGTAGCAGATAAGTTCTGTATTGTAAAAACAGAATTCCTGAATATATTTATGGAAAGGTCATATGTACTGTGCAAACATATCCCATATTTATCATCTCATAGTGACCCTCCACCACCGGAACCCCCAACGACCACAATACCAACCCCAATGACATACCAAACCCTGGAGCTGAGCCATCCAAATCCTCAGGGGCCTTTTCTGTAATGACAGACTGGATAACCCTGGATCATGTTGTTTAGGACGACTATAATCCAGAGTGACTACAGTACTAGGTTGTACTACACTCTGTATGATATGCGGACACACAATGTACAGCTTACAGAGTTCCACGGAAATGCTGTGAGGCTGCCAAGATTACAGTAACGATCAGGCTAAATCTATGTACATACATATGGATGGCTGTTTATAGTTTGGTCAGCTCTGGATTTAGGTCAGTCATATAGCGTGAGGCTCTAATCCCTAATTTAGATTATTGTCTTTTGCCTTCCATTACATATATCTCCACCACCATCTGTTTTAGTCTCTGATTAAAGGTAAGGCCTCCGGCACGTTTTTTACCCGTCACATGTGTGGCCATTTGTGGCTTAGCATTGCATGCATGTGGCCCTACCTCTCAGTCTGCCATGACCGAGTTAGGACAAATGTTTCTGAAATATTTCATGAAATTATGTAACCTTATACCGTGTGTGTTTAACAGGATAGAAGTACAGTTCCTCTATGTGTCCAAACAGGATTGTTCTGTCCAGGGAAACGCAGAGGGGACTCTTTAAAGCTGGATGTTTTGTTTATGTCCCTATTATGCCATAGGTTCAGCATGCAGTTCCATGAGGAACCTAAAACCACTTTAAGGGTTCCTCCTACATGATCCTCTATTATTTGGAGGTTCTGTAAACTTTACAAAGGTTCTATAAAGTCCCCTGATACAGTTAGGGAACTGAAATTGGTGGCTTTTCCGATTCATTTCAGAATTTCCAGACTTTTATGTATAATTGCGATTAAAAATAGTTGTATTTAATTGTGGAGAAACATACAGACTTATATATTATATATAAATAATTTATTTTTCAGTAGTGGTAAATGGAACCAGGGGTCACCATAATACATACACAATTGGACTTACTGTCTCAAACCACCAGTGAACCTACATGTGTCTTCTGGGTTTTATATATAACGTTGATGATGGAAAAATAGTAACAATCTGAAATACTACACTTTCTTTTGGGACAATTTAGCCCATAGCCCCCTGTATGTACCCCTCTGCTATGAATAGCTTAAAAATACACTTAAGGCCAGAGCTCTATCATAAAACCATCATAAAACAATGACACCAGGTAGCATATATCTATCTGTTTAATGTAATAGTTTTCTGCGAGGTAGAGGCAACTCTTCGGATATCTGGTTCCCATCACCACCACTGTGAAAAACTCTGACTCGGTTTCTCTACAACAGAGCTTTTCAGTTCAAGCTCCTTTGCATGAATGACTTTGTTTACCATTTAATTATGCAGAATTCTTCACCTTTAATGGTTGGCGGGAGGGTGCTAATTGCACTGGGGCCAATGATGACGCAAAAGCATTAGAACATAGTTGAAGTCTGTTTGAGGCTGTTATTAATATAGCGCATTCATAATACCCATACTCAAACTGACCCAGCACAACCTGCCACATGATATATTCATTGTTTATAACTCTACAATCTTAAATAATGTAAATATCCAAGGTGTCAAAAGTATTCACATTCATTACTCAGGTAGAAGTATAGATACTAGGGTTTAAAAATACTTCTGTAGAAGTTAAAGTATCAACTCAAGCTTTTTACTCCAGTAATAGTATAAAAGTACTAAACAGAACTACTTACAGTATAAAAGTAAAAGTAATGTTGAACCAAAGAGGCCTATAGTGCACTAGCCCACCTACCCCAAAAAATTATAGCCATAATGACTATAATGTTATATTAAAATGTTAATGTTGATAAATTTGGGATGCGCTAGGCTTCCTGTTTCAGCCACATATACGCCCATTGAAAATGAATGTAGTTTAGTACAATGTAAATATATTAAAGAAGCATATCTGTTACTACTGAACATTAACATGTGTTTCATGAAGAGGAAGATATGATGACTAGTTGTCTATAAGTATTGTAATGAAGTTAAACTTCAGTCATGTTATCAATATTTTTTACTGGAATGTAAATGTACATGAATGAAAACAAGCTGTAAATGAAATAGGAGTAACGAGGCTATGTTTAAAATGTAAAATGATTTAGTTAGTGTGTAGCGTGGTTGAAGATGTTTAAATTAGGGAAAAACTGGGAGAAAACTGGCCTCCAAACAATTCGATTTTCAAAAAAAGAGACTGACTAAGCGAAAGACTAGGCTGGAATAAATCTGGGAGAAAAAGAGATAAAAGAATGGAATCTCTGATAATGTTATTTAAGAAAGATTGTAGGCTGTAGCCTTATGAATTTGACCCTTGAGTTAGCTAGCAAGCAGAGAAATAAATTCATCTCATGCCAACAAGTTTGATCAGTATTTTTACACCTCACATCAAATAAGCCTTAAAACGTTTGAAGCTCACGCAATAAAATCCTATCATTTACTGTATAATTCAGCATGGTTCCTTCTCTTCTGAGGTTGTCTTGGTGTCGTGCCGAATTCTGACTCCCCGGCTGGAACTGACTGCCCTTCGAGTGCCTGTGCATCATGCAGGCGTATAGATGCTACAGATTAAACTTGAGATTTCAGTTATTCAAACACTGAAACAACAGAAATTGTGAGTGTAATCTACAGCATCTGTATACCAATGTGGTGTGCATGTAGACACTGGATTCTGTACCTGTAGCTCATGAACATATGCATGTGTACAGCTGTAGACCAGAAAAACTTAATAATTAAAAAACTTAAAAACTCAAAATAATTTTAGGTTTTTCTGAATAATTGTGATGTAAATAGTTCAAAACTGTGATGTGAAGTGAACTACTTAATTCTGGAGAAACTTACAGCCTCTGATTTCTTTACAGTGGTGTTGATGGGAACCAGGGATCACCATGTCTACAACACATATATACCCATTCGCTTACATGGGTCTTCTAAATTGTTATATGTATTGTTGATGATGGAAAATAGTAATAAATCTAAAAAACTATAAAGCCCACTGTATATGTACCCCTTTGCCATGAATGGCTTAAATACACTTTGTAAGCCAGAACTATCACAAAACCATCATAAATAATGTGCAATGCAGACATCAGGCAGCGTATATCTAACTATTTCATCTAATAACATCTAATAATCTGTGAGGGAGAGACAGCAAACTCTTCAGATGTCTGGTTCCCATCACCATCACTGTGAACACCTCTGACTCAGAACAGTGCTCGTGAGGGGGCCTCAAATATATAACTGTATAACGAATTACTCTTTAAGAAGCTCTTATTTTAAGGCTGCAGGGAAACAACTGTGTCTGGTTTTTTCATGTTGAATTCAGAGATGGTTACAGCTTATCCACTTCTTTCTAAGTGGACTGAAGTGGTTACTGCTGACTTTTACATATCTGTAATTTGATCCATGTGTACATCAGCCATTCGCCTTCAACCAGGAAAAATCGGAGTGTAAAGATCTCAGATCTCTCGTTCCACTTACATAATGAAATCAATAGGGTCTCTCGTTCAGATGATCTGTCTCTCTCGACTGCCGTGATAAGGCTTCTGCACACATCTTTTCACAATTATAAGCAAGACGAGTACCAACAAATCACCATTTTTAAGGCTAAACTTTCAGAAAACACTTTGCACAAAGGGCTCTGTATTCAACTAAAGAAGCTCTTGACCTGCATATTAGTGAACCTGGTTTACTACAGTACATATTTTTAGGTTCTTAGAAACCTAAAAAATATTATATATAATAACATGTTTTTAGTTAGTTTTAAAAAACAACCATTTATACTTTCTTTTTTCATGGTTTTCATGGTTCTGTAGATTGCTATTGCTTACATGAAAGGACTTTCAACCCTTTTATTAAGGAGAAAATGTAAGGGTAGTTTTCAGGGTTCATATAAAGTTTTGTTGGACCGAATGGACAAAATTAGGGCCATTTGGTGATCATTTTCATTGCATTGTGGGACGGACTGCTTGGAGAGACCTGTAAGCATCAATAATCGCAGCATTCATACAGAAACATTCACGGTACCAGTTGCAAAAAGGTGATGAACAATGTTTAATAGTGATCATTATAGGATCAAACGTATCATCTCCATTTCTGTCATTATAAACAGCTGCTCTTAATACTGGGTTTACATTTTATAGTGACCAGATCAACAGATTTTTTTTTTTCTTCTCCTGTGAAGGTTTTTTTTGGAAAATCAACAGCAACGATATGTAGCACAGTACGTACATGCCAGATTAATGCATGGAGATATATTTAGCATTATTGTGATTAAATACATCACATTAGTCTTTTCTGAGCATTGTGTGGATCGACTTCCTTTCTCATTACAAAGTGATAATTAGTCTTGTTTAATTGGATTATAGGACTGAGCAGTATGACAGCCTGTTTCACTATCATAATGAATTATGTCACTATACAGTATACTTTTCTGGACATATTGTGCATATGAAAGTAAAGGTAGAGCACTGAACAACTCCATGTTTCATTATAGAGCGAAAGTAGTCCCAGTTAACTGGATTTAGTGCCACACGGTCTGAAAACCATTGAATAAAATAATTGTATTCATTGTATTAATAGTATTTTTAAACTTTTTTAAAAAAAATAAAGCACTACTGTTTTTTTTTTTTTTTTGTTCAACTGCAGTGCCTGAAGTGACCCCTGGTTGTCTGTTGGTCCCATGTGACTCCTCCATCATTGGCTGGCTGCTCACCTGCCATAGTGGCGCTGATGCCAGCTTCAACAGCAACAATTTTTTTTAAAAATATTTATTTATTCTTCTTTCTAGTTTGGTACACACGTGAACTGAGACCTTCCACCTGATTTGCTACAGCACCACCATAAAGCTGTGTTTCTAGTTAGTTTAGATTAACACAGGCAAAGGCAGAAGCTCACCAACTGGTGGGTGAAGCAGCTAAACTATGATTTTACTCAGTTTCGTATTTGAACGTCTAGTTTAATGTCATGATGGGGCAGTCCATACAAATCCAGCCTTGTGTCACCAGTTTGATCTCCTGAACTGACAGGACACGACTGAAGTGCCCTTAAGCAACACCTAACTGCTCCCCAGGCGCTGTGTATATCGCTGCCCACCAGCCTGGGCAAGTGTTTCACTGCACGGGTGGGTTAAATGCAGGAGTCTCATTTCCTCTATGTGCAAACACAAATAACAAATAGTTCTAAATTCCCCCCAAACACAGACATTCAGGGGGTCCAAGAGGTTTAATTAGTGGACCTCCAGGACCCCATTGTATTTCACACCTTGTCTGATTATTTACATTTTTAGATTTGATGCAACTTGTTTTAAACAAACCATAGAAGAAGTAAACATTGTGATACTTCTCGTGTATCTTGCCAACTTAGCGACTTTTCAGACCCTCTAGCAACTTTTTTTTTTAAGCGACTAGCGACAGATCTAGCGACTGTTTCTGGTGGTGTTGGAGACTTTTGGAGACTCTGAGGTGAACACACATGATCTTCAGTTACTGTCCTCAGCGAGCAGCAGGGGCTGCCATGAGAGCAGAACCACCCCACCCCACGACCCACTACACTCACTGTGCATGCCCAAAGCCACCGCTGACCCCGCCCCCTATCTACAGAGCAGGATGTAAATATAAATGTGTCTTAGATAGATAGATACTTTATTGATCCCAGAGGGACATTCTTCAGGGTGACACGGTCATTTCCAATAAATCAAAAAAGAATCCACAAAATAAGTTCATTTATTCAGAGTTATAACATATTTAGAGTGTTTTTTACTCACTTTTTACTCTCCCACAACGTTATTCCTTCAAATACACGCAAATAGACCATTATGCAAATTAGGCGATTGCGTCATTTAGCGACTTTCAGGACAGCCAATAGCGACTTTCCTCACTGAGGAGTTGGCAAGTGTTTATATTTGCCATCCAGCTCGCTCTCCACTCCCCAGTCCCAACAACTGACCACATGAGTTCCAGCCCACAGCGTACTTCACGCCATCGTTTCCATATAAAACATCTGACATCAACACAATTACTGCCAAAAGTAAGTAAACTGAGAGACAAACTTGTGTTGATGGGTTTTATTCATGAAGGAATGATACACACATTTAAGGTACATTCCCAAATTTTCCTGACCTTTTATAAACATGCCCTAAAGGAGTCTTTGTCCAGAAGGTGGGTGAACCTGCTGAAGGAACCTGAATATAGCATTCCAGGAAGGCTCCAGGAAGAACCTCTATCTAATTGAGTGAAGGTTCTTTAAAGGTTCCTGCAAAATTTCCTCACAGGATCTCATCTACAAACTCGGTTCTCTGAGGAACCACACGTGGTTTGGTAGCATTAAGAGCTTACTTGTAAAAGGAACTGACTGAGAACTAGCAGAAGGTCTATTTTCATGGTTGTTTATTAAAAAAGCATCACTCTTACTTCAGCATGCATTCGGTATTTCGGCAGTCCTGAACCGAGGAGGACGCTAAAGCTCAGCAGGTATGTGTCCATGTCCTCCTCCTCCTCCTCCTCAAGCTCCGCAGAGAAGAAAAGTTCAGCCCTGCTCAGCTCTGGGAACGCTCCTTCTGGATCTTCTCACGCTGCGATCATGATGATCTCCGCTTCTTTGGAGGGTCGCCGGTCGTCGGCCAGCAGGTTCATCATGCTCTCGGACTTGATGAGGAGGTTGCAGCCGAGGAAGAACACGCCGAAGATGACGGTCAGAGAGAGCACGCAGAGCACGGCGATCTGCACGAGGCGCCCGAGGAACTGCTCGCGCTCGTCCGCCAAGGGCACGCGCGACCCCGCCATGGCTGGAGCCAACAGTCCGTGAGACGCGTTCATCCCGGAAAGCTGAAAGACTGTCGGAGTTAGCTCGAGACCCAAACTTCTCCCAACTTTGGGTTTTGCCCTTTAAGCGCTCTCTGCCGTGCGCGTGCGCGTGCGCATGATCCAAGACGCAATGGAGGGTCTAGCCGTGGGGTGGGGAGTTGGAGGGCGCGAGGTGGTCCTTCAGCTGTGGGGTGTTTGCTCCTTCTGTCATTAGAGCCGCGGCTGTAGTGGCTCTAGTGAGCGGGATGTTGGGAAAATGCGCGTGAGTGGCGCGGGGAGGCGGGAGCCAATCAGAAAGCGAGATGAGAAGCGAGCTCTCTGCTCAGTTAGCTTAACTCTTAACATCTTAGCTGAACTCGCGTGTTCACGTGTTCATAACGCATCGGAGAACTTTCATGGAGGTGCCATCGCTGTCTCCAGGGTCTGTAGACCTTACACTAGATGCTGGGGCATTGCTGTGAGGATTTGATTGCATTCAGAGGGAGCAGCAGTGAGGTCCGTTACTGACGTTGGAAGGTTCTGGATCACTCCACTCCTCCACAGCCCAGTGTGAGTGGCGAGGGCTTCATACCCTTCAACAAGATCCTCAGCATTGGGCATGGTGGTGACCTTAGGCTCATGTGGGGCTGCTCCAGAGCGTCCCATTCAATTGTTTTTTTTTTCTATGATTGAAAACCTGTGTGGTCATCAGCTACACTCTGAAATAGCTGAATACACTAATTGGAATGGGTTTCTTTGGAAAATATTGAATACTAGTCATCCAAACCCAGCCCAGGTAGCCTGCTCCAACTAATGACCACCCAGATATTGACTACTTTCCTTCAACACTCTCAAATAGCCAGTAAGCAACTTTTCTTATAAGCAAATTTATTGCTGCTTATTAATAAATATAAAAACAAGATTTCTCTGTGAAGCTGCATAAGGAATAAAGTAAGGACTAAACAGTAAGACTGTATCTAAGCTCTCCTCCTAGAGTTATCTGGCTAATTGATAAATCCTGCCTCCCATGAGGCCAAAGGTGCCCAGACAACCGCCAACAATAATGCTTGCCAGACGAAGTCAACAGAAGCATTAGGGCTATTGTATAATCCAGCAGTGGTAGGTGTTGTGACCCTATTGGTTTATTAAAAAGTTGCTTCTTCATTGTCGCTGCTCAATTTCAGCTGAGAGAAACCTAATTAGTCCAACTTTAGAACATTTACACTTACAGCATTTAGCAGATGCTCTTATCCAGAGCGACTTACAGAAGTGCTTTGTGTTTAGTCAGAGTATGAGTATCTCTATCTAGTTTTAGGTTTATGTCCAGACTACTTGAGCTCAAACACTGCCATAAGCAAGTGCCAGTGCTGATACCTAGAAAGAAGACAACAAGATATAAGATTAGACACAGAGCAACACCTAGCAAGACTGGAACACCTACAGAGAAGAGAATAAATACAAGACTACATACAGTATAAGTGCAATACTCAGCCAGTGTTCCTAGAAGATCAAGTGCAGTTGTGGTTTATCAGTAGATTAGCGTTACAAGTGCTTCACAAAGAGACGGTGGTCTTCAGTCTGCGTTTGAAGACCTCGAGAGAGTTCGCTGTTCGGACAGCCAGTGGAAGTTCGTTCCACCATCTGGGTGCCAGGACAGAGAAGTGTCTTGCCACGTGTCTTCCATGAATCTTGAGTGATGGCGGGTCAAGCCGAGCCGTACTTGAAGTGCGTACATGTGTTCTAACGCAATGCAATTGTATATAGTTCATTTTTGAATGACATTATATGACATCATTTGCATAATTTTATTTTGCAATTAAATTTGAGATCCACCCACTTAACTAGTTCAAAATGTCTATGTCAGAGCACAGGCGAATTCTGAGATCACAAACTAATGGAAATGTAAAAGGAAATCCATATGGTAAACTGTGTGAAATGCGCAGTTGTATGCTTTTCTTGGTCTAGCACATGCATCCTAACCTCGTGAAGTGCTTGTGAATGATCCTGTGAGTTAATATAGGGGCAGTCTTTGAGGACCAAAGCTGAGATCCTATGTGTTAAAGCAGGAAAACAGGACAATACAGCCTTCAGAATAATGTGAATAATGTGTTACTAAATACTAGAGAGCCAGAGGTGGAGAGGAGCCACAGTGAAACAGGGATGTTCTTTAGCTAATGACCACTAGATGGCAGATGTGTATAACTGATGGCATACATCAGACACAACTGGTGCCCGTTTCGTTGGTCTGCTCAGCAGTAGCAACCAATCATAATTTCAGACTGTAATCACCTTGATTTTCAGATTACAAGATGCAACCTGTTATTTTACAGCATGTGGTAAATAGCAGTGGCGAAGCATGACTGTTAGAGCTCAGCCTTTAGTTCAGGGCATAAGTGGGAAAAATAATAAAGTTTCTATAATAACATTTATTTCTGCTAGTGCCCCTATGGAGTTCTAGTAGTATGTTAGTCCTAAACTAATGGTAATTCATATGAGTGCTGTCTGGCCGTTCTAGATTAGTCCGACTTCTGTACCACCACCCAGTACTAACTAAACGTCTGAGATAGCAGACTGGTTACTTTTAGACACAAGTATACACCGGTACTCCTCTAGTACCCCACTAATTAACCCCACAATTACCCCATAAGCACATATATACAGTTATTGACCACAATTATTTACAACATGTATAGTCTATCTAACTGCAAGTACAGTGCTGTTCAAGGTTCCACACCTCCTACGTATCCATGGCCAGCAGCAGGTTGCTACAACATACCCTGTAGCAGTTTTAGAGACTTCTTTAGAGACTCCACTGCCAAAGTTTTTTGAGTTTTTCATTTTTTAACATCTGACTGAAATGTATTGGTCAGGCTACTCATTTCCACAGTCAGTGTTGGATCTACAACTACAGAATAATGTTTTTTTTTTCTAATCCTATGGCGTGATTGGTTGATTCTGTTATGTTGTTCGTAATCTAAAGCTGACTCGGGCCATCTATGTCAATACAGCTTCTAAAGACCTAGCCAATGGGATATTTGCATGTACCTAAATACCACAAAGAAAAAAAATCCTTATTGGATTTCGCATTGGGCATGTTAGTATCCAGCATTATTGAGAATTATTGAGTAATATTACTTGTAGAGATCAAATGCAATGAGCACAACAATTATATTAGTTCTTCTTTGAAGCTCTAGAAGGCCTTCAGTGTTGTCCACTCCACTGTAAGGGCTAAGATCAGCTACTGAGCCCTATACATAATCAGAACCCAATACACACTGAGTTTAAATTTGAGTAAATAAGCAAATACTTCAGAGACTTTGATTGGATAATCACTGCAATGGTTATTATCTTTCAGCTGACGACAATTCTTTTAACCCTAACTTATGCAGCAAGTAGATTTTTAAACAACCACGTGGGAAGACTATACCGTGTTTCTGAACAGTTAAATTATTGGCATCAAGCAAAGACAATTAAGTCTGGAATTGGGTTCAGAACTGTCCAACTGTCCAACACATTATTAGAACCTGGAAGGCTAGTGAGGAATCATCGATTTCATGGAAGAAACCTTGAACGAGTTGATCTTAGGTCAGTTTGGATGTAAGAAAGCTATTTGTTATTGAGACTAATCAGAGAAGGACTCTGGACTCTGATTGGACTCTGTAGCAATGAAAAAAGCTCATGTGGTCTGATGAGTTCAGACTGATCCTAATCCAAAGTGATGGGCGCGTCAGGTTAAGGGGGCAAGCAGATGAAGTGATGCACACATCCTGCATAGTGCCCTCTGTACAAGCCTCTGGAGGAAGTGTTATGATTTAGGGGAACTTAAGTTGCTCAGGTTAATGGTCAGCAGTGTTAAGTCAGCTGACCATTTGAATGTACTGAATGACCAGATTATCCCATCAATGGATTTGCTCTTTCCTGATAGGGTGGGCATATTCCAGGACCACAATGGTGAGATTGTGAAAGAGCGCTTCAGGGAGCATTGGGAATCATTTTCACACACGAATTAGCCACAGAGTCCTGAATTTATCCCCAGCAAGAGTCTTCATGTTACAAATTATATATAAATTATGGTTTTAATAATCCATTGATAGAGGTTTTCTCTCCTTGAACCCTAAACCCAAATTTTCCAGTTATTGATCTGAATTATTGGGCCCATTATACCGTAACCACTGTGAATTATTCATTAGGACATAAAATTTTGGTGTTGTCCAAAGAAAAACATGTATCTCCAAAACAGTACCTTTATAGGAAAAGCCAAAAACCTTCTTCACTTTCAATTTAAGTTAATATAAAGACATTTTATTGCAAGTGATTTTGAAGCATTCCTATTGGCCCATCCATTATGAAACATTCTCAGGGTCCAAAAATGATATAGAAAAGTGAAAAATCTCCAATAAATAGAGAAACATATGTAGTTATGAGACTGATGAACTGAAGTGCTGTCCCTCATACCAGCTCCTAAAGAACGTGAGTTAAAGAACGTGACCAGCAAGTAACACATCCGCTTAAAACAGCTAACCAAAAATCAGATTATCCCATATTCTAGGCCAGGCTGAGGCGGTGGTCCCTGTTAGAGGCTTGTTTTAGGCTGCAGGTGAGAGAGATGGTGTCAGTTACAGCGCCAAGTGGGGTGATAATCCTGGGGGCGACAAAGCTCGCCAACACACACTCCATCAAATCCAAAGTGGCATTATTGATTTCATGTGAGGAGCGCCTATTTTTAAACCCAAAGCGAATGTCGGAGGTGTTCCAGTGACAGTTCCCACCCACCCACAGCCCAGCAGAACCATTTAGCAGCTGTAAATCACAAATCCCCAGAACATTGCGTATGGGCCAAGATATTATGCACCGTAATATGTCTGGTGCTGTATTCTGTGTGTGTATGTGTGTGTGTGAGAGTTTGTGTGTTCATTTGACTGTTTCCACAGTAACAGAAAGATATGAGATCACGGGTAGTCACGTTTTGAACTGATAGAATAATTCATGCACCACACAGAACAGGTTTTACGTACAACAGATTTTGCGGCCCTTTATTTACATACCATATGATCATGGGAGAAGGATTTCATGGTCAAGCTAGAAGCAGGACACCATAATAAATATATATATATATATACACCAATCAACCAGATCATTGAGACCACCACCTTGTTTCTACAATATCTGCCTGTTTATCAGCTGAACCCACCACACAGGAGCACTTGGTAGTTCTACAATTACAGACTGCAGTCCATCTGTTAGCCCCCTTATACCATGTTTTTCAGTGGTCTGGACCCCCACAGGACCACCACAGATATTATTTGGGAGGTGCATCATTCTCAGCACTGCAGTCACACTGATGTGTTGGTGGTGTGTTAGTGTGTGTTGTGCTGGTGTGAGTGGATCATTCTCAGCACTGCAGTCACACTGATGTGGTGGTGGTGTGTTAGTGTGTGTTGTGCTGGTGTGAGTGGATCATTATCAGCACTGCAGTCACACTGATGTGGTGGTGGTGGTGGTGTTGTGTTAGTGTGTGTTGTGCTGGTGTGAGTGGATCACAGAGGTGCTGCTGGAGGTTTTAAGGAGGTGCATCATTCTCAGCACTGCAGTGACACTGATGTGGTGGTGGTGTGCTAGTGTGTGTTGTGCTGATGTGAGTGGATCAGTCTCAGCACTGCAGTGACACTGATGTGGTGGTGGTGCGTTAGTGTGTGTTGTGCTGGTGTGAGTGGATCACAGAGGTGCTGCTGGAGTTTTTAAGGAGGTGGATCATTCTCAGCACTGCAGTCACACTGATGTGGTGTTGGTGTATGTTGTGCTGGTGTGAGTGGATCACAGAGGTGCTGCTGGAGGTTTTAAGGAGGTGCATCATTCTCAGCACTGCAGTCACACTGATGTGGTGTTGGTGTATGTTGTGCTGGTGTGAGTGGATCACAGCAGTGCTGCTGGAGTTTTTAAGGAGGTGCATCATTCTCAGCACTGCGGTGACCCTAGACATGGTGGTGGTGTGCTAGTGTGTCGTGCTGCAATGATTATTATGGGTCAGCTGACTGCAATCCTTTTAACCCTAACTGATGCAGCAAGTAGCTTCACATTTTTTAAACAACTGTGTGGGAAGACGTATCCTGTGGTCCTGGGATAAATGTTCTGTGTTTCTGAACAATCCAATTATTGGCATCAAGCAAATAAAACAACTAAGGAGAAGCAGAAAAGACTGGAACTGGGTTCAGAACTGTCCAACACATTATAAGAACCTGGAAGCATAGTGAGGAACCATCAACTTCATGGAAGAAACCTTGAATGAGCATGATCGGAGGTCAGTTAAACACTTGGTAAAGCTGAAGTGTGATGTACAGTAAAACTCACAACTATGTTAGTGAAAGTAAGGGCGGTTCCAACCCACCAGAACTCACAGGACTGGGCCTGAACACCTGTGTGGACTTTTTAGTGAGAACAATCAGAGAAGGAAAAAATTGGACTGAAAAAAGGTCATGTGGTCTGATGAGTCTAGACCAGACCTGGGCATTGTACGGCCCGCAGGCCACATCCGGCCCTCTAGCAATCTCTGACCGGTGAAAAGTAAATGTGTAGCTACGGCACCTACTGCACTGTGATAGGTCCAGGAAAACAAGGAACGAGTTTGTTGTGTCAACGAATGAGCTGAACAGCTTTCAAGAAGTTAGCTTCTAGCCCTTAAAGACTAAACACGCAGAGAAAGACAAGAATGTGACCGATGCAGACCGGTTACGTTCTTGATCTGTCACGTTCCACTCGTCCAGGGATGCAGCAGCCAGGACCAGCTTTGTAACAACCCACTCCATTGCAAAAAGCAGTAAGGCGTTCTCTGATGAGGAGTTCGTCAAAGAATGTTTGGTGGACTCTGCAGCGCTAATTTATTCTGAGAAAAAAGAAGTGTTTGTAAACGCGCCCCTCTCCAGGCGAACAGTAACGAGACGGGTCGAGGACATCGCAGGGAATTTGGAGCTTGAGCTTTAAAACAAAGCGGATAAATTTAACTTGGTTTTCTTGGATCTTGACGAGAGCTGTGATGTCAGTTACTTATCTTTGTACGTGGGATAATGATGACGGAAGAGCTGGCAGCTATGGAAAATGGAAAAGTTTACAAATGTCAAAGATGTAATGCTGTCCTCCACATTTTCACTGATTCATATATATATATATATATATATATATATATATATATATATATATATATATATATATATATATATTGAGCCGGTCAGCAAGCCATCAACTGCTGATGCTTCAGATACTAAACTAACCTAGAATGTTGTTCCCTTTTATACTCACTTATTAGTAGAATGTTTTTCAGCTGTGATCACAATTGAGAAAGAGTGTCCTAACAACCAATTAGTCCAATAACATCCTTAACTTGGATTGGTGGCCGTACCAGGAGATTTAGACAGAGGACTGAGAATTACTGATAATAGGACTATATGCTAAATAAGCCTCTATACAAAAATAGACTTTAATATAAACATTTTTATTCTTTATTCTTTAAAAATCATCGGATACACTTACATTAATTGTGAAATGTACAATATTGTTTGTGCATAAACATTATATATATATATATATATATATATATATATATATATATATATATATATATATATATATATATATGTATGTATTGGGTAGCCGTGCTGTTTTTAAAGGACGTGGATCGTTCTCAGCACTGTAGCACTGTAGTGATGCTGACATGGTGGTGTGCTAGCGTGTGTGTTGTGCTTGTGTGAGTGGATCAGACAGGAGTTTTTAAACTCTGTGTCCACTCACTGTCCACTTTATTAGACACGCCTACCTTGTTGGTCCACCTTGTAGATGTAAAGTTAGAGACAGTAGCTCATCTGTTGCCACACAGTTTGTGTTCCACTAGTTCTTCATCAGTGGACACAGGACGCCGCCCACAAGACACTGCTGTCTGGATAGGTTTGGTTGGTGGACGATTCTCAGTCCAGCAGTGACACTGAGGTGTTTAAACACTCCAGCTGCAGCACTGCTGTGTCTGATCCACTCACACCAGCGCAACACACACTAAGACATCACCACCATGTCAATGTCACTGCAGTGCTGAAAATGACCCCCCCTCCCTAATAGTACCTGCTCTGTGGTGGTCATGTAGGGGTCCTGACCATTAAAGAAAAGAGTAAAAGGGGATAAACTAAGTATACAGAGAATCAGATGAACTACAGTCTGTAAGTGGAGCTCCTGTATGGTCAGTGGAGCTGATACAGTGGACAGTGAGTGTAGATATAAGGAGGTGGTTTGAATGTTGTGGCTGATTGGTGTGTATAAATGTAAGGGCTTGTGCGTGTGAGCATTTTCTGTGTTTGTGTTGTGTTTTGTTAAAGATCTTTATATGAGCTCTTATCAGAAACATACTTTACCCAATAAATGATTGTAATTCAAAATTCTCATTTCGATTCAAATGTCAGATTTGCTTAATATATTCATAAAAAAATGCAATATAAATAAAAAAAGACTTTGACTGGCACCAATATCTTTCTTCTCTTTATGCCTTCAAGCCACAAACCAGATCAGCTGGTTTGTAATAACGAGTTACAGGAATTTTCAGCACCCCATAATCATTTCCACAGAATATTAAAAAGTTCTCTTTAAACAAATACAGTCTGACATCCTTCAACTCACTTCCAGCCAAGCCACATTGCTTTGTTTGTTATTCCTCATTTAAAATATTTAGTTCATCGCAGACTTAAAGGGAAACTCCACCGGTTTTTCAAGCATTCTACATAATTTAATGGTTCAGTCGTTCAGAGTGCTTTGTTTTAAAATGCTCTGTTCTAGAGAAACTTAATTAATTGTTCACACTGGTGCTGATAAGAACCAGACATACACCTTTAAAAGCTTTCTTATAGAAAGTTATTGCATGGTTATGAATATGGTTTGCATCAATCATGATGGTTTTGAGGTTTAGGCTTTCATTAATTTAATTTTATCCATCCAACTTTGTCTATTTTACCAATATTGACATTACATATATAAACTCAGACACATGTAGCTTCACTGGTGACTTTAGATAGTTGTAAACATAGATGTTAAAAGTATTCACATTCATTACTCAGGTAGAGGTATACGATTCAAGATTCAAGAGTTTTATTGTCATATGCACAGCAGAACAGACAGTTACACTGTACAATCAAATTCTTACTTTGCTGTTCCTCCATTCACCAATAGATAAGATAACAAAAAAGAAATAAAAAATATATATACAACATATATAAAGCATAATAATATAAGTTGAGGTAAATAAAAGTATTTTTTATATAGTTAAAAAATAAAAAAACAAAAGTTATGTGTGCTTTTATGTGCAAGTATGAAGAGCAGCAGCCATAAAGTGCAAGTTGCAAGTAACAAATGTAAACAATAGTGTTTTTCTGCGAGTAGTGAATGTAAACAGTATTGTATGTGAACAGCAGTACAGTGAGTGTAAGGTGCAGTTTAAATCAGACCAGTTAAAACCAGTTCAGAAAGGAGAGGTTGGAGAGGAAGTGTGTGAGGTGTTCAGAAGCCTGATGGCCTGTGAGTAGAAACTGTTTGTCAGTCTTGTGGTCCTGGACTTCACACTCCTGTAACGTCTGCCTGAAGGTAAACGTGTGAAGAGTGTGTGCTGGGGGTGTGTACTGTCCCTGATTATGTTGTGGGCCCTCCTGGTGACCCTGGTGTGGTAGATGTTCTGTAGTGAGGGGAAGGCTGCTCCTGAGATGGACTGTGCAGTTTTGATCACACGCTGGAGAGCCTTTCTGTACAGATACTAGGGTTTAAAAATACTTCTGTAGAAGTTGAAGTATCAACTCAAGCTTTTTACTCCAGTAAAAATGTAAAAGTACTGCTTTCAAAACTACTTTAAGTATAAAAGTAAAAGTAATGTAAGAAGGACAAGCGCTTAGGCTGCAGCACAGGGGTCTATAGTGCACTAGCCCACCTACCCCAAAAAATCATTCTTCTAAAATTCATAATGACTATAATGTTGTATTAAAATGTTAGTGTTGATAAATTTGGGATGCGCTAGGCTTCCTGTTTTAGCCGCATATACACCCATTGAACATGAATGTAGTTTAGTACAATGTAAATATATTAAAGAAGCATATCTGTTACTACTGAACATTAACATGTGTTTCATGGAGCAGAAGATATGATGACTAGTTGTCTATAAGTATTATAGAGGCTATGTTTAAAATGTAAGGAGTAGAAAGTACTGATAATGGAATGTAAATGTAAGGAGTAGAAAGTACAGATAATGGAGTGTAAATGTAAGGAGTAGAAAGTACAGATAATAGAGTGTAAATGTAAGGAGTAGAAAGTACTGATAATGGAGTGTAAATGTAAGGAGTAGAAAGTACTGATAATGGAGTGTAAATGTAAGGAGTAGAAAGTACTGATAATGGAGTGTAAATGTAAGGAGTAGAAAGTACTGATAATGGTGTGTAAATGTAAGGAGTAGAAAGTACTGATAATGGAGTGTAAATGTAAGGAGTAGAAAGTACCGATAATGGAGTGTAAATGTAAGGAGTAGAAAGTACTGATAATGGAGTGTAAATGTAAGGAGTAGAAAGTACAGATAATGGTGTGTAAATGTAAGGAGTAGAAAGTACAGATAATGGAGTGTAAATGTAAGGAGTAGAAAGTACTGATAATGGAGTGTAAATGTAAGGAGTAGAAAGTACCGATAATGGAGTGTAAATGTAAGGAGTAGAAAGTACTGATAATGGAGTGTAAATGTAAGGAGTAGAAAGTACAGATAATGGTGTGTAAATGTAAGGAGTAGAAAGTACAGATAATGGAGTGTAAATGTAAGGAGTAGAAAGTACTGATAATGGAGTGTAAATGTAAGGAGTATAAAGTACTGATAATGGAGTGTAAATGTAAGGAGTATAAAGTACTGATAATGGAGTGTAAATGTAAGGAGTAGAAAGTACTGATAATGGAGTGTAAATGTAAGGAGTAGAAAGTACTGATAATGGAGTGTAAATGTAAGGAGTAGAAAGTACTGATAATGGAGTGTAAATGTAAGGAGTAGAAGTAAATAGTCAGCTGTAAAATAATTACTCCAGTAAAGTATAAATAACCAAAATCTCTACTTAAGTAAGGTAATAAAGTAGAAATACTTGACACCTCTGGTTGTAAACATAGTGACCCCTAGTTCTCTCCCCAACACAGTAAAGAAACAAAAGTCACTTCTCACGGACCAAACTGTGAAATTCCCCTTGAAGCT
Organism: Megaleporinus macrocephalus; assembly: GCA_021613375.1. Taxonomy (NCBI): domain Eukaryota; kingdom Metazoa; phylum Chordata; class Actinopteri; order Characiformes; family Anostomidae; genus Megaleporinus; species Megaleporinus macrocephalus. The sequence continues at coordinate 35,741,382 of CM038718.1, forward strand.
AGACACCGAGAGACAAAGATTTCACAAACCCTTATAACCTTCACTGAGTCACAAAGTGGTCCAGACTTCTATTCCTCATTCATATAAGCACAATAACAAATTTGTGATAATCATGAATTATTTTCAATAATTTTCCATCTGATTACTGAGTAATACATCAGCAGTCAACTCAACACTCTCCATTAAACACCAGCACTCTAATAATAGCAGTTACAGCAGTTACTGCAGAACGGTATCTAGAACAGTATGAAGGGGGAAGCATTCTAAAGCAGTGTTAATGAAAGAGAATAGTCTAGAACTGAATGAAGGAAGAGGAGCATTGTTAAATTTATGAATATGGAGATCATCTTGAAACTGTCACAATCAAGGAACGCATCTAGAACAGTGTGAATGGACTAAACACTTTAGAACAGTGTGAATGAACTAAACACTCTAGAACAATGTGAACGGACTAAACACTCTAGAACAGTGTGAATAGAAAGACCGTTCTAAAACCATGTGAATGGAGAAAAGCATTGTTGAGTGATGTGAATGGAAAACAATCTAGAACGATAAGGATGAGTGGAGCACATATTTTAAAACAGCATGATTGGAGGGGAGCAGGAGAAGAGCAGTGCCAATGTAGTGAAACGCTCTAGAACACTATGGGAGGAGAGTTTTGTTTAGCAGTGTCAATGCAGGAAAAAACATTCTAGAACAGTGTGAATGTGGGAGAACATTCTCAACAAACGTGAGTATGGAAGAACATTCCCGACAAGTGTGAATGTGGGAGAACATTCTAGATCACTATGAATGTGGGAGAATATCATAAAACTGTGAGAATGTGGGGGACCATTCTAGAACAGTGTGAATGTGGGACAACATTCTAGAACAATGTGAACAAGGAGAGAACATCCTAGAACAGTGTAAATGCAGGAAAGAACATTCTCGACAAATGTGAATGTGGAAGAACATTCTAGATCACTATGAATGTGGGAGAATATCATAAAACAGTAAGAATGTGGGGGACTATTCTAGAACAGTGTGAATGTGGAAGAACATTCTAGAACAGTATAAATGTGGAAGAACATTCTAGAACAGTATAAATGTGTAAGAACAGTCTAGAACGGTGTGAATGTGAGACAACATTCTAGAGCAGTGTGAATGTGAGACAGCACTCTAGAACAGTGTAAATGTGGGACAACATTCTAGAACAGTGTGTATGTGGAAGAACATTCTAGAACAGTATAAATGTGTAAGAACATTCTAGAACGGTGTGAATGGGAGACAGCAGTCTAGAGCAGTGTGAATGGGAGACAGCAGTCTAGAGCAGTGTGAATGGGAGACAGCAGTCTAGAGCAGTGTGAATGGGAGACAGCAGTCTAGAGCAGTGTGAATGTGAGACAACATTCTAGAGCAGTGTGAATGTGAGACAGCAGTCTAGAGCAGTGTGAATGGGAGACAGCAGTCTAGAGCAGTGTGAATGGGAGACAGCAGTCTAGAGCAGTGTGAATGGGAGACAGCAGTCTAGAGCAGTGTGAATGGGAGACAGCAGTCTAGAGCAGTGTGAATGGGAGACAGCAGTCTAGAGCAGTGTGAATGGGAGACAGCAGTCTAGAGCAGTGTGAATGGGAGACAGCAGTCTAGAGCAGTGTGAATGGGAGACAGCAGTCTAGAGCAGTGTGAATGGGAGACAGCAGTCTAGAACAGTGTGAATGTGGGAGATTATTGTTGAATAGTGTCAGCTTTCTAGAATGTCTCAGTAATCACACACGGGTAGGGTACTTCAACTTAGCATCTGTTGCGGTTTGGTGAGAAATCAATGTTCCTTTAGCCTTTAGGATCGTAAAACTAAAGAAACTGTTGGCCGTGTAGTTTCTAGGCCCCATGTCCAGAAGCAGAGGGGTCACAGGCTTTTAGTAACCCCTCTGTGGAGTTGAACGTCATCTCCAAATTTTGAGGCCAGTGAAAGAAGAATTCGCTGATTCTTGTGACTGTCCATGAGCTCAAGGCTCCTTCTGTTGTGTGTGTCGCTCACGTCTGTACTGTGGGAGCTGTACTGTGTTTCTTTATCATCCACTCTAGAGTCTGTGTGAATGGCGTGATTGTTTGGGAGGGAGATGAAGGGGAAGCAGGGCCAGCTATGATAATAGCCAGAGTGCCGGCGTGTCATCAGAGAGGAAGAACTTTCAGCTCTTTAACAGAAGAACCATGTTAGCTTTTCCTCTGCTCTCACTGCTTTACCACGTCACTTTAGCCTAATTCCCTTAGCGCCCCTTATTTCCTGTATTGTAGTGTTTCTTGGTCTTGGAAGGCCATTGTCCTGCACATGTACACAGATGTACACAACTTTCTCACCAGATTAGCAGAACATGATCAGCGTCCTTCTTTCCCTCAGCTTAGGCGTAGCCACCTGCTAGCTCAAAATGTTACCAAACTGGTAGCGCGGAGGCTAGCATGTGCTTCTGATTCTTTTCAAACAGCAGCTAATGCAACAGAGAGCTCAACACGCTTGGATAAGAATGCTAACTGGCAATTCTTTTATGTCAGCTAACAGACACCTGCGTTGGGTAGCGTTGCACCGAGTTATGGAGGGAGAGTGAGGGCCATCCCAGAGGGACTGAGGCCATTAGGCTTTTTTGGGCTCCACAGATGGTTATAGCATTGCTGCGAATCAAACTCATGCTATGAAGCTAGCTAGCTCCTGTTAGCCAAAGCATACCTAAAACACTACCCAGCAAACTCATAACATTGTCGCAACGTTGTGTAATTGCTTACAATGTTGCGACAAGGTTGTCAAAAAGGTTGTCTGAAGACTTTTAACGTTGTCTGAACAATGTTGTCATAACTTCTCTACTGATGATTATCTGCTGGCATCTTAGCAAAATTCCATGTAGCTCCATGCAGATATAATGGAACTTAAGAAGAATTCTTAAAGGCTGTGATGACGTACTGACAACGTTGGCATACATTGTCTCAATGTTATCAGATAATGTTGTCACAGTGTTGTGAGCACTAAAACAGTACGTTGTCACAACATAACTGTGTTTGCAGGGTAGGAGCAACCATCCTGAAGTCTGAATTTTCTCAGTACTTTTATGTAATACAGTGTCAGAAGCCGCATAAGAAACGTCTATATGAGAACTCGACAAACTTTAAGATTCTAATGATTTAGGCACACAGTTCTAACTTTTAATAGCAAGCCTACGCCTAACAAGCTTTGAGAGGCCAGTGCCAGCCAGTAGCGGCCTCCTCTTCAAAGATCACAGACCTACCAGCTCGAGCCAAGACCTAGGTACGCGCACAGTCCCGGTCAGCACAAATAGCATGGGGTCCTCAGGCCTCTCTGGCGAGTGTGCCCAGTCCATGCCCATCCTAGAGTTTTTATTGAATAAGCTACACTAGAGGCTGACTCCAGCAGGAAGGCACATATAAAGCAGGGGTGGCCAACAGTAGCCACAAAATTCTAGTTTCACAGACCCTCATTTAATTATTCTCTAGAGATTCTCTATGATTGTGTGATTCGACTAAACAACACATGACTAGGTGATTTGTGTCATTAAAAAAACATTTGCCCTGATGGTTGTTCATGAGTGATGATGCCCTGCAGCCAAAGCTATCAAGATGGAAATGATAAATGAAGATTATTTGCATATATAACTTTCTCTGGCAGTGACTTAAAGGGCCACAGGGCTAAACAAGGTGTTAGGTTTTGATCTAAACTCTCACAACCAAGTTCTTCAGACACCATTCAGTCACATGAGGTACCTATGGTCCATTTATTTGTCATTTATCTTCAGCGCAAAATGCTAGCATTCAATATAAGACAACATTAGTAATGTCAGAAATCAGTGCGTAGTGTAGAATGTAAGAATAGAACATATAACCCAGGCTGAGGCAATGAATTGAACACACTTTATTGGGGAATGTGATTACTGTGTTCATTGCAATACATAGTGTATAAATGCAGAGCCTAGTGAAAGACATGGTATAAGAATATAGCATAGAATGCAAGAGTTTAATAATATTGTGCATATTATAAGAATATGGCACATTGCAAATAGTATAAGAATATAGAGGATATATAATTGCTATATAGTATAAGAATATAGAGTATATGTAATTGCTATATAGTATAAGAATATAGATTATATATAATTGCTATACAGTATAAGAAAATAGAGGATATATAATTGCTATATAGTATAAGAATATAGAGTATATATAAATGCTATATAGTATAAGAATATAGAGTATATCTAATTGCTATATAGTATAAGAATATAGAGGATATATAATTGCTATACAGTATAAAAATATAGAGGATATATAATTGCTATATAGTATAACAATATAGAGTATATATATAATTGCTATACAGTATAAAAAAATAGAGGATATATAATTGCTATATAGTATAAGAATATAGAGGATATATAACTGCTATATAGTAAAAGAATATAGAGGATATAAAATTGCTATATAGTATAAAAATATAGAGGATATAATATTGCTATATAGTATAAGAATATAGAGGATATATAATTGCTATACAGTATAAAAATATAGAGGATATATAATTGCTATATAGTATAAGAATATAGAGTATATATAATTGCTATACAGTATAAGAAAATATTGGATATATAATTGCTATATAGTATAAAAATATAGAGGATATATAACTGCTATATAGTATAAGAATATAGAGTATATCTAATTGCTATACAGTATAAGAAAATAGAGGATATATAATTGCTATATAGTGTAAGAATATAGAGGATATATAACTGCTATATAATATAAGAATATAGAGTATATAAAATTGCTATATAGTATAAAAATAGAGTATCAATCATTACTATAAAGTATAAGAATATAGAGGATATATAATTGCTATATAGTATAAGAATGTAGAGGATATATAATTGCTATATATTACAAGAATATAGCATATAGTATTAGAATACGGTATATAATGTCATAAAACAGGGTATATTGAAAGAATACAATGTATATACTAAAAATTGTGGTGTATAGTGTAAGAATATAGTGCACAGTGTAAGCAAAGAGTGTAAGGACAGTACATAGTATAAGAATATAGCATACTGTTATTATGCATAGTATAAGAATACAATACATAGCAAATAGCATAAGATTAATAGAGCATAAGAGTATATGTAAGCTTTATATAGTATAAAAATATCAAGATACATAGTGTCATAAGATATAATATATAGTCAAAGAAAATAGTGCATAGTGTAAGAGTATGGTATATAGCATGAGAATATAGTGCATAGTGTAAGAGTATGGTATATAGTGTGAGAATATAGTGCATAGTGTAAGAGTATGGTATATAGTGTGAGAATATAGTGTATAGTGTAAGAGTATGGTATATAGTGTGTGAATATAGTGCATAGTGTAAGAGTATGGTATATAGTGTGTGAATATAGTGCATAGTGTAAGAGTATGGTATATAGTGTGTGAATATAGTGCATAGTGTAAGAGTATGGTATATAGTGTGTGAATATAGTGCATAGTGTAAGAGTATGGTATATAGTGTGTGAATATAGCGCATAGTGTAAGAGTATGGTATATAGCGTGAGAATATAGTGCATAGTGTAAGAGTATGGTATATAGTGTGTGAATATAGTGCATAGTGTAAGAGTATGGTATATAGTGTGTGAATATAGTGCATAGTGTAAGAGTATGGTATATAGTGTGTGAATATAGTGCATAGTGTAAGAGTATGGTATATAGTGTGTGAATATAGCGCATAGTGTAAGAGTATGGTATATAGTGTGTGAATATAGTGCATAGTGTAAGAGTATGGTATATAGCGTGAGAATATAGTGCATAGTGTAAGAGTATGGTATATAGTGTGTGAATATAGTGCATAGTGTAAGAGTATGGTATATAGTGTGTGAATATAGTGCATAGTGTAAGAGTATGGTATATAGTGTGAGAATATAGTGCATAGTGTAAGAGTATGGTATATAGTGTGTGAATATAGTGCATAGTGTAAGAGTATGGTATATAGCGTGAGAATATAGTGCATAGTGTAAGAGTATGGTATCTAGTGTGAGAATATAGTGCATAGTGTAAGAGTATGGTATCTAGTGTGAGAATATAGTGCATAGTGTAAGAGTATGGTATATAGTGTGTGAATATAGTGCATAGTGTAAGAGTATGGTATATAGTGTGTGAATATAGTGCATAGTGTAAGAGTATGGTATATAGTGTGAGAATATAGTGCATAGTGTAAGAGTATGGTATATAGTGTGAGAATATAGTGCATAGTGTAAGAGTATGGTATATAGTGTGAGAATATAGTGCATAGTGTAAGAGTATGGTATATAGTGTGTGAATATAGTGCATAGTGTAAGAGTATGGTATATAGTGTGTGAATATAGTGCATAGTGTAAGAGTATGGTATATAGCGTGAGAATATAGTGCATAGTGTAAGAGTATGGTATCTAGTGTGAGAATATAGTGCATAGTGTAAGAGTATGGTATATAGTGTGTGAATATAGTGCATAGTGTAAGGAAAGAGTGTAAGAATATAGTGTATAGTGTATATTGTATAGTCCACAATGCCCATATTGAGTGTGAACTGTATCTCGAAGGGTTCAAGCTGAACAGGTTTTCCTGTTTTGAAGAGGAACGTAATGAGATTCTGAAGAAGCAATTTTGATGACAATAGAGAAAGTCCCTTTCGCTTTAGTGTGGTCTATCAACCATGAAGGTGATCATGTGAGCAGCACCTGTGTATTCGCTAAGGTTCTCTGGCTTGTATCCTTGAGCGCCTGGACTGACTGGCAATAGGGCCATGAAGAAGGTTTAGGCTTGTAGCCAGGACTTGTGGCCCTGCAACCTGAGCCCTGCTGTCACTCTCTTTTATTATCCCAGAATTCGCATCCTCTCATGCCCCCGAGAGTGAGTATGCGAGCTTGCCCGCAGGGTTTGGGGGTGGGTGGGTGGCTGTCTTTGTTGTTGGGGGGTGCATTAGAGGTTTTAGTCCTCTGTTAGAGATCAAGCCGTCCGTATCTCTCGCATGTACTGTGTGCTTTTGAAACAAATGTCTGCCCAGCACAGAGCTGACCAGTCATGGAAGCTGCAGGTTTATTTTTATACCCTGCTTTCACATAACAGCTGTAATCGGAGTGATAGTGACTTTATCCAGTTACTCCTTCTGGATGAGCTATGGTATTTTTTTATTAGAGAGCTGCCATGTCCTTCAGATGCTCTTATTAGGTTGCCATACCAGACAGAAAATTTCATAACAGGTCACTACGTTCGACAGCCTCAGAGTTCAGAATGTACTGTAAGACAGTGACAGATAAAGAATTAGAGGCTGGAAGGTTTGAGTTTTCTAAACATGTGAATCCAATGTTTACTTACTTACTCTGGTTGTGCATCGCAAAGCAACTATATTGTTATTCCACTCTAAATGATTCTTGTTATTCATGTTAATCGCAGAGAAGCTGGTTTTATTATTTAGCTATGCAATGCAGCTTTGTATAAACAGTTGACATAGAGAAGAAGAAAAGCAGACCATAAGTAACCATCAATATATTGTCACTTTCCAATGAAAAACAAGTATCAAATATTTTAACTTTACAGGAGAGACCAAAAACATACTTTACTTTCAATGGAAGTCAATGGAACCAGATTTTTTTTCCAAGCTATTTTGGAACACTTCTATTGGTTCAAGTATCATGAAATTTTCACACAATGTACAAAACCATTGGCACATTCAAACAATGTAGAAAACCCAAAATCGACAAATATTTTGATACATCCTTTTCATTGGATAGCGACGATATCATTCCTGTGAAGAGAAAAATATGTATCCTCATGTTTGTTGATTATCATTTTCTGTATCATGTTAACACGACAGCTGCTTTTTGTATCGTGTGCAAGTTTCATGACAAATGGACCAATAGAAATGCTCCACCGGGAATAAAACCTTTTTCCATGAACTTACATTGAAAGTAAAGAATGTTTTTGAATGTGCACAGTTTGCAGATGATTAAAGACCTTGTGTTCATTTGCATAGTGCATGCCTCAAATCTGTTACTTAGTTTACTGAACTGTCACTGTCGCAGTCACCAGGCCTATGGCTTCTCTGTTGAAAGCCTGTTGTCTTGCAGTGTCGAGTGTTTATAATCATGTTTTTCGTGTTGAGTCTGCTCGTAAGCCTGAGCATACATACGTTTCCATGTCAGAGTCATTCTCTGTCGCTTTATGAAAGCAGAAAGATCAAGTTACTGAACCACAATGATGAGCTATAAATACCCACCATAGGATTTCCTCTGTCACTCCCCATCTGTCCCCTCAAGCCTCTTACAACAGCAGAGGGTGGAAACTCTCACTGATTCATATTCACAAAAGACCACAGCGCCAAGCCTGAACACTCTCAGATTCACACAGACTCGTCTGCCAATGTGAATCATGCACCTGTGTACAGTTTCTAAGCACATCTATTCTGATTATAGGTAAGCACTCTTAAACTGTATCAGGCGCTGGGGTGAACGGTAACAGAGTACATTTACTCTACTGTACTGAAGTACATCTTTTAAGTACCTGTGCTTGACTCAGTGCAATTTTTAGGACTATGCTGTACTTCTGACTTCTGTAAAGCATTCTCAGTACTCATGACTTTGAAGCTTCATGGGTAGTAGACGACTGGCTTTACCACACTGTGTCCATCACAGGAGAAAATCTAGTCACAGTGACCTCCAGCTGAGCAGCTTAACCTGACGGTTGTAGTAAAGGCGACCACAGCAGCAGATAGAGATAATAAAGATAAAGGTTTAGCCCTCATGACCATATCTGAAGTCCATGTTTGAGATTCGTGAAATGAATGAAGATCGTATCGTTTTTAATGTTTGCTCTTGTCGAGGTCTGAAAACATGGGTTTATTTACAGTAAACCAAGTTGCCTGTGCTTTGTAGCAGTTGCAGGTTTTCATGCTGGGTTCAGTTACTTTATTTTAATTCTATTGTGGTTCTAAAGGCTTTGCAATATGTTCCACCATATTTTAACTCTGCGTGTTCTGTAAGCTAGTGCGTTTAGTAGTCATTAGGTTTTGTAAATGTATTGTGGTGGCAATACATAAAGACTCCTGAAAAGCAGATATAGCAGTAGAGGAGACTTTGCTGTTATAGTATAGTATAGTATAGTATAGTATAGTTACTATAATATAGTTAGATTTTGCTGTTATAGTTAGTATAGTATAGTATAGTTATTATAGTATAGTTAGACTTTGCTATTATAGTTAGTATAGTATAGTATAGTTACTATAATATAGTTAGATTTTGCTGTTATAGTTAGTATAGTATAGTATAGTTATTATAGTATAGTTAGACTTTGCTATTATAGTTAGTATAGTATAGTATAGTTATTATAATATAGTTAGATTTTGCTATTATAGTTAGTATATTATAGTATAGTTATTATAATATAGTTAGACTTTGCTATTATAGTTAGTATAGTATAGTATAGTATAGTTATTATAGTATAGTTAGACTTTGCTATTATAGTTAGTATATTATAGTATAGTTATTATAGCATAGTTAGACTTTGCTATTATAGTTAGTATAGTATAGTATAGTATAGTTATTATAGTATAGTTAGACTTTGCTATTATAGTTAGTATAGTATAGTATAGTATAGTATAGTATAGTTATTATAGTATAATTAGACTTTGCTATTATAGTTAGTATAGTATAGTTATTATAGTATAGTTAGACTTTGCTATTATAGTTAGTATAGTATAGTATATAGTTATTATAGTATAGTTATTATAGTATAGTTAGACTTTGCTATTATAGTTAGTATAGTATAGTTATTATAATATAGTTAGACTTTGCTATTATAGTTAGTGTATTATAGTATAGTATAGTTATTATAATATAGTTAGACTCTGCTATTATAGTTAGTATAGTATAGTATAGTTATTATAGTATAGTTAGACTTTGCTATTATAGTTAGTATAGTATAGTATAGTTATTATAGTATAGTTAGACTTTGCTATTATAGTTAGTATAGTAAAGTATAGTTATTATAGTATAGTTAGACTTTGCTATTATAGTTAGTATAGTATAGTTATTATAGTATAGTTAGACTTTGCTATTATAGTTAGTGTATTATAGTATAGTTATTATAATATAGTTAGACTTTGCTATTATAGTTAGTGTATTATAGTATAGTTATTATAATATAGTTAGACTTTGCTATTATAGTTAGTATAGTATAGTATAGTTATTATAGTATAGTTAGACTTTGCTATTATAGTTAGTATAGTATAGTATAGTATAGTATAGTTATTATAGTATAGTTAGACTTTGCTATTATAGTTAGTGTATTATAGTATAGTATAGTTATTATAATATAGTTAGACTTTGCTATTATAGTTAGTATAGTATAGTATAGTTATTATAGTATAGTTAGACTTTGCTATTATAGTTAGTATAGTATAGTATAGTTATTATAGTATAGTTAGACTTTGCTATTATAGTTAGTATAGTATAGTATAGTTATTATAGTATAGTTAGACTTTGCTATTATAGTTAGTATAGTATAGTTATTATAATATAGTTAGACTTTGCTATTATAGTTAGTATAGTATAGTATAGTTATTATAGTATAGTTAGACTTTGCTATTATAGTTAGTATAGTATAGTATAGTATAGTTATTATAGTATAGTTAGACTTTGCTATTATAGTTAGTATAGTATAGTATAGTATAGTTATTATAATATAGTTAGACTTTGCTATTATAGTTAGTATAGTATAGTATAGTTATTATAGTATAGTTAGACTTTGCTATTATAGTTAGTATAGTATAGTATAGTTATTATAATATAGTTAGACTTTGCCATTATAGTTAGTATAGTATAGTATAGTTATTTTAATATAGTTAGACTTTGCTATTATAGTTAGTATAGTATAGTATAGTTATTATAGTATAGTTAGACTTTGCTATTATAGTTAGTATAGTATAGTATAGTTATTATAATATAGTTAGACTTTGCTATTATAGTTAGTATAGTATAGTATAGTTATTATAATATAGTTAGACTTTGCTATTATAGTTAGTATAGTGTAGTATAGTTATTATAGTATAGTTAGACTTTGCTATTATAGTTAGTATAGTATAGTATAGTTATTATAATATAGTTAGACTTTGCTATTATAGTTAGTATAGTATAGTATAGTATAGTTATTATAGTATAGTTAGACTTTGCTATTATAGTTAGTATAGTATAGTATAGTATAGTTATTATAATATAGTTAGACTTTGCTATTATAGTTAGTATAGTATAGTATAGTATAGTTATTATAATATAGTTAGACTTTGCTATTATAGTTAGTATAGTATAGTATAGTTATTTTAATATAGTTAGACTTTGCTATTATAGTTAGTATAGTATAGTATAGTATAGTTATTATAGTATAGTTAGACTTTGCTATTATAGTTAGTATAGTACAGTATAGTTATTATAATATAGTTAGACTTTGCTATTTTAGTTAGTATAGTATAGTTAGTATAGTATAGTTAGACTTTGCTATTATAGATAGTATAGTTAGACTATAGTTATAATATAGTTAGATATATAATATATAATATATAATATAGTTAGAACTATAGTTATAATATAGTTAGACTTTGCTATTATAGTTAGTATAGTATAGTATAGTTATTATAATATAGTTAGACTTTGCTATTATAGTTAGTATAGTATAGTATAGTTATTATAGTATAGTTAGACTTTGCTATTATAGTTAGTATAGTATAGTATAGTATAGTTATTATAGTATAGTTAGACTTTGCTATTATAGTTAGTATAGTACAGTATAGTTATTATAATATAGTTAGACTTTGCTATTTTAGTTAGTATAGTATAGTTAGTATAGTATAGTTAGACTTTGCTATTATAGAAAGTATAGTTAGACTATAGTTATAATATAGTTAGATATATAATATATAATATATAATATAGTTAGAACTATAGTTATAATATAGTTAGACTTTGCTATTATAGTTAGTATAGTATAGTTATTATAATATAGTTAGACTTTGCTATTATAGTTAGTATAGTATAGTATAGTATAGTTATTATAGTATAGTTAGACTTTGCTATTATAGTTAGTATAGTATAGTATAGTTATTATAATATAGTTAGACTTTGCTATTATAGTTAGTATAGTATAGTATAGTTATTATAGTATAGTTAGAATTTGCTATTATAGTTAGTATAGTATAGTATAGTTATTATAATATAGTTAGACTTTGCTATTATAGTTAGTATAGTATAGTATAGTTATTTTAATATAGTTAGACTTTGCCATTATAGTTAGTATAGTATAGTATAGTATAGTCATTATAGTATAGTTAGACTTTGCTATTATAGTTAGTATAGTATAGTTATTATAATATAGTTAGACTGCTATTATAGTTAGTATAGTATAGTATAGTTATTATAATATAGTTAGACTTTGCTATTATAGTTAGTATAGTATAGTATAGTTATTATAGTATAGTTAGACTTTGCTATTATAGTTAGTATAGTATAGTATAGTATAGTTATTATAATATAGTTAGACTTTGCTATTATAGTTAGTATAGTATAGTATAGTTATTTTAATATAGTTAGGCTTTGCTATTATAGTTAGTATAGTATAGTATAGTATAGTTATTATAGTATAGTTAGACTTTGCTATTATAGTTAGTATAGTATAGTACAGTATAGTTATTATAATATAGTTAGACCTTGCTATTTTAGTTAGTATAGTATAGTTATTATAGTATAGTTAGACTTTGCTATTATAGATAGTATAGTTAGACTATAGTTATAATATAGTTAGATATATAATATATAATATATAATATATAATATAGTTAGAACTATAGTTATAATATAGTTAGACTGTGCTATTATAGTTAGTATAGTATAGTATAGTTATTATAGTATAGTTAGACTTTGCTATTATAGTTAGTATAGTATAGTATAGTTATTATAGTATAGTTAGACTTTGCTATTATAGTTATAGTTATATAGGCTAGTGTGTAATTTTCCATCATATATATATATGTGTGTGTGTGTGTGTGTGTGTGTGTGTGTGTTTGTGTGTGTATATATATATATAAACTTTATAATGACATGCATTAAATCATAATTTGGCATGTACATGAAACCTTAATATAAAGTGAGTGCACTGTGCGTATAGTTGCATACATTATTTATGCATGAAAAGGTTTTCTATCAGTGCAGATTTCTTTATCACGTGTATGAGTGCGTTGGCTCATACTCTGAAACCTAGACCGGCTAAGTGTTTTGCATAACCGGTTCTAACTTCTAACTTCCCCTCTGACATTGGGGAGGTCCTCCCTGAACCCCCAAAGCCCCTGGCCTGTACTGAATGCACACGGTGTGAAGGCTGCAGTTCCATTATAGATGACATTCACAACATGCATGGCCCCTCTCATCAGGTGTGGTGTCACTGGCGCAAATTACAGTGGCCCAAAATTAGGCCACAGAATTTCATGTTCCCGAAGGGACATGCGACACCCATCCGTGCTGCATAGTGTGACTGGGTCAGCCACTGGAAGGGTCTTCTTGTTTGAAAGCCCCTCTGCAAATTTGTTTAAAAAAAAAAGACGGCGAAGTTGCTAACCTACATTAGGCGAAACTGAACGTGTCGCTAGAGGCGCCCGTGGCTTGTCCTTAGTAATTTCCCCCTCATTAGAATGTATGTAACATGCTTTGAACCCCCTGTGCCGCCCCCACCCCATGCCTCGAAGTCAAAGCCAGTCTTGCGACTCGGTTATGAAATCAGCTGGATGAAACTTGATAAGAGGAGTGTTACTCACTTACAGACACTCTATGGGGGAGGGATGGGCTGCAGCAGGCCACATATCATCTTCCCAACAACTGAGAAACTGCACAAGCACACTTTTCTTCTTTTAGTCTGCTTATATATTAATATGCACACACACATACACTTTTAACAAGCTTGTGAAGTCGGGGGTATTCACTTCCGGTCTATGCTAGTGATAAAAAACTATGCTAGTGATAAAAAAGCTGGTAAGTTCTTTGGTTCTTTGCTTGAAGCAGGAACTTCTTGAAACCGACTCTCCAGAATTAAACACTACTGCCATATACAGAGTTATACAGCCACATTGTCATGACCACTTGCTGTTGTTGACGGCAGCAGTGTTATGGCCTGGGAAATGTTTTTGTGTCATGTTTTCGGGCCTATGCATCCATGAAGTAGGCACTCGATTTGGGTTTGAATCTAAGACTTCCAAGTACTACCCTAGACCCCTAATTCCCCAGACTGGAGCAGTTATCCAACTGAGCATCTGGATCACAGTGGTCTCCTACACATACATGTAGTAGGCACTCGATTTGGGTTTTAATCTATCCTTGCAAATCATGTACACCCTGCATGCTGATTGTCTTCTCTGGGGTGAATGGAATCTTCCAGCAAGACAATTAAAACACATCACAAGGCTAGAAATGTTTGACGTTGGTTGGAGGAGCTAACCTGACCAAGACTTCCAAGTACTACCCTTGACCCCTAATTCCCCAGATTTGAGCAGTTACCCAACTGAGCATCTGGATCACGGTGGTTGTCTACGCATCCATGTAGTAGGCACTCGATTTGGGTTTGAAGCTATCCTTGCAAATCATGTACACCCTACATGCTGATTGTCTTATCTGGGGTGGATGGGATCTTCCAGCAAGACAATGCAACACATCACAAGGCTAGAAATGTTTGACATTGGTTGGAAGGGGCTAACCTGACCAAGACTTCCAAGTACTACCCTAGACGCCTAATTCCCCAGACTTGAGCAGTTATCCAACTGAGCATCTGGATCATGGTGGTTGCTATAAAGATCCTTCTCCATGGGCCCTCCAGCAGCTGTGAGATGCACTGCAGTCAGCATGGCTCCAGATACCTGTGACAATCTACCAGGATCTTATTGAGTCTCCCGGTCAGTCTAGCTGCTGTCCGTGCTGGACACTGCGGTTACTCTGGATATTAGCTGGTGGTCATATTAATGTGACAGTTGGCTGTTTATAATCTCTGGTGTCTGATCAGTGTTCAAGGTTTGTAATTTTTGTAATTTTATCTGAATCATCTTGGACAAAGGACGAAATAAGAAACTTCAAGGCCCATTTGGACACTAAACACAACGATGAACTCAACGTTAGCGCTCTGAAGTCTGATTTTGATTATGTGGGCTGTCTGGATCGATTGTATCACCACAGTATGTGTAAAACTGATCCTTTCACTGGGACAAAAGTGTCATGCTCTGAAAAGGCTAAGTGCTCTTAGGACGCATTGTCTCACTGACAAATGAAAGCAGAAGTAGTGACGACTGGACAAAGTCAACATTGCTTACATTGTATGTGAGGAACCGCGTGCAAAAACAGAAGATGTCACCAGACGGTTTGAGTTTTTTTGTTTTTTTTTTTACTTTTATTTGATCAAAAGTCTTTGCGCATAGCTACTGGCTTGCTTCTAGTCTTCTCACAATCCCAAAGAACAAAATCCCCATTTAAGAGTGTGTTTTTATTTGGCGCATGGGGTAAAAAGACTGAAATGCATGACACCGGGAACATTGTTCATGTTCATGCATGAGATGCTGAACGACATCAGTAATGAAAGATAAACTATATCTAGGAATATAAAAAATATCAAAGAAACACCGTAATGCCCAAACCTTTTTTTTTCGCTTCTGAAGACAAAATATATATATAGAATGTCTAGCCATCTTAACAAATCCATCAGTCATTAAAAACACTCAGAGATAAAAGAGGCTTGTAAGAGGCGGCACTGAGTGCTCGTAAAGTAGCTGCACTGGATCTCAATAAAACAGTCAAACGTTCGCCAGATGCCATCAGAAGCTGTTGGATGGAAATGTAGAAATCGATTTCATAAGCTTTTCCAAACTTGTGCTATACTTACAAATGCTTGTATGTTCAAACCACTGTCTAAAAACGTCTACCAAATGTCTATAAGGTGCGTTCAGGGGGAGAAGGCCAAGACAAAAAGAATGGCTAGTGAGCTGTTTAGCCGTGGGAGGCTGGAGAGCCCTCGCTCCTCTCTCTTCCCAGATGCTTACTCAGGGTGGCACTTCAGGGACTTCAGTCCCACAGCCGTGTTTAACGATAACACTCGACTGTATTCACCTCCCTTAGGCACCCCAGTGCAATATTGCCTTTGAATATGAATTATCATGCTCGTTACTGAAGCATTGTTTTATTTAAGTATAGTTAAGGCTTTTGCTTTGTTGTTTTTTTGTATGTGTGTCCAAGTAAACAAAGTTTAGTTTTGGTCCATGGCCTCTTTAGCTTCTAATAAGCCACAGGTGTGTTTTAAGCACCACTCATTCCTCTGGTTGTCATGTACAACATGTATGCTCACATACACGGAATATACAAAGCTGTAATACTGTTTAAGCATGAAGGTATGGGCGTGATTTCATTTCTACTGCCAAAGCTGCTCAGATACCACATACTGTGTCCATCTGTCACCCTCACAATATACTATTGATTGTTACAGTAGATGAAAGCCAAGATTCCAAAAGGTTGCAACAAAAAGCACTGGTGTCGAATTCTTTAGCTTGGCAATGCTGCTTCTGCTGCAAGATTTTCCAGAAGGTTCCAATGAGATCTTTTTTCACTCTTTATAAGTGCCTGATGACGGGGGGTTGGTGGGTATAGTGGAGGGCAGTGCTAAGCCATCATCTTTCGTTAAAGTCATTCCTGCAAAGCAGAGAAAAGCAGGCCTTTTTCCATTCTTCAAGAAGAAGCCCTCAAGTGCTCTCCGAAGAACTACTGTACTCTTCTTCACATTTAGAGCAAATCCTTCTTCAAACTGTCACATCAGCTGTCTTTGTGTGTAA
Source organism: Megaleporinus macrocephalus (assembly GCA_021613375.1). Classification (NCBI taxonomy): domain Eukaryota; kingdom Metazoa; phylum Chordata; class Actinopteri; order Characiformes; family Anostomidae; genus Megaleporinus; species Megaleporinus macrocephalus. The sequence continues at coordinate 35,758,285 of CM038718.1, forward strand.
CATCCCAGCCGGTATTTATTTATTTATTTATTTATTTATTTCAGAACGGCAAGGTATCCATGAAGATCTTGTCCACAATGGGAGGCGGAGGGACAAGGTCTTCCAATTTAAGGTAGAAGATACGCTGGAGGCCTTGAGTACACAGTGTTCTGAGCTCAGGCAGCTTTCCCAGCAGACGTGACAGGTTGTTGGGTCGTGCTGCTTCGGAGGCACTCGCACTGACGTGGTCTTTCAGACACGGGATTAGACAGTTCTGGAAGTCCTCCACTCGTTTGGGCTCTTTCAGTCCGTGGCGATCTGAAACGGAAAGAGGTCTGAGTTTTAGATCTCGTTTTTGGAAGTAAATTAAGTATAGTAGTCCGGCGTCTAATCTTTCTGAATACAGTGAATGAAACATCTAATATTATTTAAATATCAGGGAAATTTAAACATCTGTCAAATGCCAATCATTTTTTAAGCAGTGATCAGTCGAAACCAACATGAACCCGATATTTTTATGCTTTCCTAGCTGTTAGTTATGCTTCCCTAGCTGTTGGTCTATTGTGCTTTTCTGTTTTTTTCTGTCTTTCCTTTGGAGTGTTATAGCTTTTAGTGCATGCATATGGTCTGCAAAGTTCTACAGCCCAAACTACACAACAGAAGTTAACTGTTTTCCCACAGAAACCACTTTATTTAGCTGCCTGAAATGCCTCATTGGAAATTCAGCTCTTTTTCTCTGTTACAAGGTGACATCATCTGGTAACTCAACCCTTATTGCCCACCTACTGGCAAACTTGGCACACTCTCACAAAACACACAGCAACTACTGAAGGCTGTGTAAAGGTGAAAAAAGGCTTTGGTGGTTAACCAGTAGGAACAGAGTGGGCGAGTTGACCAATCACAGCACACTGGGGTCATTGGGAGGCGTGGCTTAAAGACACAGGAGCTCAAATAAAGCATTTCAAACAGAGGGTGAACATGCACGTACAGTATGAGGAAAATAATGTGTTTTGAAGCACTAAAGCATTAAAACATCTATTCTAGTGGACCCCAAATGAATGCATGTGTGTTTAGAAGTGTGAAACTCACCAGTTATGATAACCAAAGTGGCAAGACAGGAGAATGACGCCACGTCAAGGTTCATGCGATGTAAACTTTGAGAGAACTCCATGATGGAGTCAATCCAGTCACCAAATCCCCGCACGCACTGCATACGGTGCAGAACCACGCCGTTACAGAAAATCAAGTCATTTGTCTCTGGGTTCGATCTTAAATGGAAACAAAGAAAGAAATCAGTCACACGAGAGCCAAGAATATAAATAGCATTGTTCTTTATCCAATAGTGTGATTTCATATCAGTGCACATGTTGAACTCGAGAGAAGATCAGACTGTACCTGTAAGCAAGCCGTAATATGAAGAGCTCAACGAAGGCTGATTCGAAGAGCAAGTCTTGGTCCTCCTTACAGAAGGCAGTGAATCCTGGGATACTCTCGGCCCACTTTCTGATCACACTCATAGACCCTGTCAGCAGGTCGTAGAACTGCTGGATGTCGTTCGCGTCCTCCTTTTCAGACAGGCTGGCCACTGTTTCCTGATACTGAAGCAAACACACACCAAAATATGAGATCAGCAAGGTGCTGGCATTCTTCTAATGTAGAGGACATGATGAAGCAAGGGGAGATCATTTAAGTCGAGGCATGAACTCACTCACCTTCGAGTAGTCTAGTTTTCCAATTGCTGGGTTGGAGTCAATGTGAGCTGCCACAAGAGAGGCTATGATGTTCACAGGCGGGGCAGCAGATTCTGGGACTGGTTTCGGCTTGGAGGGCAGACGACCCCTTCTGCCCTTCAGGCTGTCTGTTCTCACGACTAGGAGGACCCAAGAATATGACTTATTAATATTAAACTATTATCAGCGATAACTGATCTCGTTACGGATGCATATTTTTTGGTGAAGAAAATGGATTGATCTCTCACCTTCTTTCACCATTCCCACCGCCAGGCACTTCTGAAAGCGGCAGAACTGGCACCTGTTCCGCCGCCGCTTGTCCACCGGACAGTCTTTATTGGCTAGGCACACATACTTGGCATTTTTCTGAACCGTACGCTAAAACACAAAGAAGAAGAGCTCTTTCAGTTCGACACGGCCAACCAAAGTACACAATAAATAATATTAAATTAGACTATATAATATATATATTATATCTTCTTCACTATATATTCAAAATGCTGACTGTGTTCTATCAAAGACTGACCTTAAAGAAGCCTTTGCAGCCCTCACAGGTGCGGACCCCGTAGTGCTGGCAGGAGGCGTTGTCCCCACACACCGCACAGCACCCTTCGTTTCCCGTCGGACTCTTGGCCTTCGGAGACACCTGGCTGTCCACGAGGTTTGAGCTGTCCCTGCTGCTGTGATCCAAGCCGAGGGGACTGAAACTGTTCTGTGGGCTCTGCGAGAAGGGGTCTTGATCGGTCAGCTGAGGCTGCAGATGCCCCAGTGGCGACAGTTCAGCCCCTGGTAAAGAGCCAAAAGTAAAGAAAGAAGGGGTCTGGTCGAGAGGCGTCTTCTCCGAGCCCCAGCAGCTTGGGTCCGGAGAACAGGGCCCGAAGACTCCGTCCCAGGCAGGCATAGGCTGGTAACCAGGAGTTGAGGGCGAAGGCGCCGAGGCTGGGCTACCGAAACAGTTTGAGCCGCCCGAGTTGGGCAGCGTGTCGTCCATGTAACTCAAGGTGAACGTTCCAGGATAACAGCCATAGACGGGGATGTCGTCCAGCCTGATGCCGTCTTGTCCTGAGGCGGAGGCGGCGGCGGCGGCAGCAGCAGCGGTGGCAACCTGACAGGAGTAGGAATCGAACTCGCCTCCGTAGCCTCCAACCAGCGAGGTGATACTCGGCAGGGAAGGGGCAGAGAGTTGCTCTCGCTGGTCACTCATGTCCATGGCCAACCTGGAGGTGAAGTCAGGGTTCAGAAACTCTGAGCTGAAGAGGGTGCTCTCATAGGACTGGACTCCATGTTGACTTTGAACACAGGTCATTTCTGTAGAGCAGAACCACAACAGCTTTTACTGAGAGTTCTAAAAGAGGAAGATCTGAAAAAGTATAACACGTAGACTACAGTTCTGCCCTCTAAGCCACATTATGTATGTATATTCATCTTAAATACCCAGAGATAGAGCTCCTTCATTGATAGAATCAGCATCGCAGAGGACGAAGTCCATGTTCCAGCCACTTAAGAGCAGAAGAGCGGTTTCTGAGAAAGCCTGGAAAGCAGTCTTCCAGAGCAGTGCCTATTTATACCTCTCTTATGAGTCTGGATAAGTTTAGATGAAGAAGACTCAAGAGTTGACTTTCAGACGTACAGCCCAGCTGGAGAAGACATGAATGGGATTACGTGAAGATCGAATGCACTGTCGTAATACCAATAATAACAGACCGCCATCAATTTTTTATGTCTGTTAGCTGACCGTTTACTGGATTCAGCCTTTTATAGCCTAATCACGTTTCACAGGTTGGCTGCTTTTCTGCATAACGTCACCGCAGCTTTCCTAGTTCAGCATTTTTCACCCAATCTTCAAGAAAGCTCAAGAACATGAACTCAGAGCTTTCCTGAATCCACTCCAGTCAGCTTCACTGACAGTGGAATGCTTTCACCCTCCTGGAGGCCAACTGCTCTTCACTCTTCAGTGTCTTTCTTAATCCCATCTCTCTCATCAGCTCATTATCAGCCCATTTTTAGATTCCAGTGAGGGTGCTAAAGCAAGAAAAGCACTGAAATGTACAGAAACACTGACCTAAACACTGATTGCAAAAAAACAGACTCCCAAAACAGCGCCCTCTACCGACGAGCATCTGCGAGCGTGTGCAGTGCGATAAGAAGAGGTGGATAAGGTGACTGAAATCCATCATGCTACCAGCACCGAGCCAAATCAGGAACTAAAGATACGAAGTACTACAAGAGTGGATTCCTTTTCTCACAAATGTACCTGAGCAGAAGTGAAAGCCGTGGCTTTTGCACGCGCCCAGAAAAGCACAGATCCAGCAAAGCCATACGCGGCCGTGCGTACAGATAGACGTATATGAGGATCCATAAATGCATAAAGCCATGATTCTGTAAAGCAAACCTGCTCAGGCTGTGCACGGGTCCACTGCCACTGTCCACGCGTCTCGTGCCACCTGTTGCAGTGCAGCGCTCGCGCGGAGCGCCCACAAAACGCACTGTAAGTGCATTAACGTGCGAGAATTGGCTGGTTTCACCCACAGTTTATCCTCCCTAGTGTGTTTTATCATCAAAAATGTGCGAAACGTGCAGGTTGCACAAGTGTGGCAGTCTCTCTGCTGGCGCGTGAACCTTCTAGTGCGTTTTTACGCATTTAGTATATAAGTATGTATCAGTCCTTTTTTTATTCACCACTATTCTGTTGGTTCAGCTCCTGGACTGCTTTAATGCCGCTCGCTCTTCTTACTTCTTACTCCAGGTGTTAATTCAAGGGGGTCCGAGAAGAGCGTTCAGCAAACTTCTGCGCGCGCCCCGTGCTTCTCACTACTATTTCAGCGGTCCGTGTTTTATTCTGACAGCTGAGAGACCCTCAGTCCGAATACGCCTGGAAGAGTTCAGTAAGCCAGCCACCTACCTGTTTATGAGCTGTTGCGCCGGGTCCGTCGCGTCCGTGCATTCACCATCCACAGTCTGGCGTCTTCGCTCGCGCCCGGCTCTGTCTGTCTCACGTTTTCTTCTCCGGGCTCCGGTCTTTTTCTTTTCTCGTTTTCTTTTTTTTTTTTTTTCTATATATCCTCGTTCTGTTCGTGCCGTGACGTCAGAGGCGCGTCCTTTCCCGGGGCTGGGGGGAGGAACCTCTCGGAGAATCTTTCCGCTCGCGCCGACCAATCGGGGGACCTTGCGTCATGCTGCGATGACGCACGCACGGGATTCCATTGACGCAGAAAAAAAAAAAAACACTCACACTCTCTCACACACACACACATGCTGGTCGGCGCGCGCTCGCAGCTCTAAATTTAGCGGAACTCGTTGAAATTGGATAAAAATAGTTAAAGGAGGCGGGAAAGACTTGAGGATGTGATGAGAAGGAAAGGGGTTTTGAAAGCTGGTAAACCCCCTTACCGTCCTTTAGGCTGAGAACAGTGTCTGGTTTCCTTTTAAACCAATTTTCGAACACTAATAAAAAGACACTTTAACTTTAATTCATGGTGGGGAATGAGGGTCTTGAGAGGAGGGGGGTCGGGTCCAATAGGGACCCCCTATTGGACCTTTTCAAAAATTGTGGTTCAGTTATTAGGATATTATGCTGTCCATGGTTCAGCTGCCTGGAGATGCTTCAGCGTGGCCCATGGCAGACTGCTTCATCCACAAGGTCTTGATTTTAGCCTAGTAACTGTAACTATGCCCGGGACACCTCTCTGAAAAACTCCACAGTGTGCTGTAGTATATCTGTAACTTGCCCAAGTGTGGTGGAAAGAGTGAATTGTACTCCTTTCTCAAACCAAAGAGACCCCCAAATGAGCATCTCAAACCAAACACTGATGGAAGCATTAGAGCTGCAATGGTGAATGAGTTAACAGCCTGTCAACGCTGGAGTAGCCCGCCAAAATTGGACCCTCTGAGTATCAGACCACCTATAATGTGCCTTAAATACATTTAATAGCCTTCTTTAGAATTCTTCACATGTTTAGCGCTTCCACGCACATATGAGCTCACCAAGGAACGAACGTGTCTCAACTCATGTCTATACAGGTCTCTGTTCGTAAACTGTATATCAAGCATATGGGAAGAGGAAGGTGATCAGACAGTCATGTGTTAGATCTGCTGGGGTTGACGAAAGAAAGGAATGTGCGCTGGGTCTAATTTCAGGTTTCATCATGAGGGTGATTTCTTACTAATTCCGAATTTGTGAGGCATGACGAGACTGTTACATACTAATTTTGCTCTCCTTGACTGACATATTGGTAATAGTGGTGGTGGTGGGGGGGAGGGTGCGGGGTGGTTCGCACTGCAGCTGTGGAAATACTCAAACACAGTAGTGCGCCTGAAACGGAAGTGAACCGCTTGCACGTAAAGCAGTGCTTGCATCATCACTTTGCTGTAAACCTCAGCTTTCCTTGAGCCCGATCACTAAGAGTTTCAGTGATGAGGTTAGAAAACAAGTTGTTACATCTTTAAAATAGTCAGTAAACTGAGTTTCCTAATATCCTGGTGTCCAGAGAAAAACAAGTACCTCCAAAATGGTAACTTTACAGTAAATGACAAAAATGTTCTTCACTTTCAATGGAAGTCAATGGAACCAGATTTTTTTTCAAGCTATTTTGGAGCAGTTCTATTGGTCCAATCTTCAAGAAGTTGTAGGATATAGAGAACAACTGACATATATATGTGTATGTGTGTATCAGATGATTTTTTTAAAATATAAATGTTTGTATTAAAGCCTTATTTTGCATATAGTCCTATTATCAGTAATTCTCAGTCCTCTGTCTAAATCTCCTGGTACAGCCACCAATCCAAGTTAAGGATGTTATTGGACTAATTGGTTGTTAGGACACTCTTGCTCAATTGTGATGCACAGCTGAAAAACATTCTACTAATAAGTGAGTATAAAAGGGAACAACATTCTAGGTTAGTTTAGTATCTGAAGATCAGCAGTTGATGGCTTGCTGACCGACTCAAAATGACCAGAAAGAAACAACTTTCTTTAGAGACCCGTCAGTCCATTGTTGTGTTAAGGAAGAAGATACTCCATTGAAAACAAGAACATTTTACTGTGACCCCAAACTTTTGAGCGGTAGCGTATATATATATATATATATATATATATATATATATATATATATATATATATATATATATATAGTACCTCAGGGCTCCATTCTTGGTCCAATCTTATTTTTTCTTTACATGCTTCCTCTTGGAGTCCTAATTAGGCATTTTAAAAATTTATTTTCATTTTTATGCGGGTGACACTCAGCTGTATCTCTCCTGTACTCGTAATGACTTCAGTAGAATAGCAAATCTTACTGAATGCATTAAGGATATTAAGGATTGGATGAACTGTAACTTCCATAAGTTAAATGATGACAAAACTGAGGTGCTGGTTGTTGGCCTTGACAGCATTCCCAATGATATGCAGTTGGCTCTTGGTTCGCTCATATCAAGGATGAAAGCATTCCCAAGTTTATATTAAACTTTATATTAAGTTTATATTAAAAAGCTTGCTCAGTCTTGTTTGTATCAACTAAGAACCGTTGCAGGAATTAAGAGGATTTGATCTTTTCAGGACTTGGAGAGAGTAATTCATGCTTTGGTTTCTTCTCGATTGGACTATTGTAATGCCTTATGCCTATATTGACTATATTGTTTTAGTCAGGGAGCGTTGGCAAGACTTTAATTGGTGCATAATTCAGCAGCTCGGCTTCACTGGTTGCCAGTGAAATTCAGGATTAATTTTAAAGTGTTGCTTCTCACCTATAAGGCCTTGCATGGGGAGGACCCTAGTTATATATGTGAATGGTTAGTTCCCATTACGAGTACACGGTCAACGAGATCTACAAAACAAGCACTTCTTATGGTCCCTAGAGCTAGACTGAAGCAAAAGGGGCTCCTAAACTATGGAACAGACTCCCCCTCGAAATCAGACTCTCAGAGTCCACATTGAAGAAACATCTGAAGACTCATCTTTATTCACAAGCTTTTTTAAACTGAAACTTTAGACTGGGCTCTTATGTGTAATGTGTGTGTGTATCTTTATCTTTGTATGCTATATGTTTTATTATTACTTTTATTACTTTTCTATGTATTCTATTTGATTGTGCTATATAAATAAAGATTACTTACTTATAGAGGAATTATTTTGACATCCATACAACACACGGTAATGCAATCCATTCTGCTTTAGTCCAGGAAATTGGTTTTATTATTCTAGTATTTAAAAGTTTCATATAAGACATTCATACATGGAAAAATGTTACAATACCCCTAATGAAAGGTGATTTAAGATGAAGATAAGATTGATGTTTACATTTCTAATCATCACCTTTGCTTCCAATGGGCTATACGTTTTCTATGCCATTTAAAACACTTAATTTCTCGGACTGGTCTCAATTCTGCACATCCTCTAAACAAGTATGTAGCAGACCAATAGGAGGAAGCTAAATCTGCGTTAGTAAGTCATCAATGCTGCTTAGTTTCTTTCAGTAATAAATCTATTGCAGATAGTCTAAACCACTGCTTCCTATCCCAGTTCCTATAGGGCAGGGGTCACTAATAGGCGGAACGTGGTCCGGATCCGGACCCAGACGTTGTCCAATGTGGACCCAAACGGATAATCTATTGAGAATAATTTAATTTTGACAGTGCTTATCTTAAGCGGTGGAGCTTTTCTCATCTTTACGGTATACAGGCTTTACGGCGCAGTGAACTCAGAGACCAATCACGTGCACTGTAGGATCACCAAAGGCTCCTCAGCCAATCAGATCTGTGCACATTGGGGCGTGTGGTGTGCGAACCCAGGCGAGCTATGAAGAGAGAAGCAGCAGCCGGAGACTAAAGCGAGTCAGAAAGAATAACGAGCTCTAAAAACAGAAACGTGAACAGAGAAAACTGAGTTTTTAACAGGAACGGTTCTGGAATGGACCTGCTCGTCTAGTTCTGGAGAACACCGCTCTGTACAACCAACATGTTAATCTGTGAAGCTGAGTTAACAAGAAGAACCACGTTTTATTTACTTTCTCTATAAATAAACACTTGTTTTTTTAAATGTAGCCCTTGTTCTTACATGAAGTGAGTAAAAAACATTTATTAGAAGTTTATAAGTAATTCATTCAGTTCAGCATTTAAACAGTAAATATACTGAAATATACTGAACGGTATGTGTGATGTGTTGGTGTTTCAGTTGCTGATGGTATAAGATGCTGATACTAGGTAAATTAAATATACAGGATGGGGCACTGAATCATAACACACATTAGAAATGATGACGGTCCAGACCTTGGCCTGAGGAAATCTCTTCTAACTGGACTTTACTGAACTCTAATTAAACACCCCTGCTTAATTAAATAGGGCCTTTACATATACTTAATACTCCAATAACTGCAGAAGATCTGATTTAGTTAGTTATGTTTTTACTGGGTGTACATGTGCTTGACTAATCAAATAATAGTCCCATAAACCATAAATCAGGACATGAGCAAAGCACCTAACCACCAACTGCTCCTCGGGAGCTGTGGATAGGGCTGCCCACCGCTCCTGGCAAGTGTGCTTACTGTCCTCTAGTGCGTATGTTCACTACTGTGTGTGTGTGTTTGTGTATCTGAATGTTTCTCTGCACAGATGGGTTAAATGTGGACGTCAGATTTCACTGTGTGCGAACACAAGTGGCAAATAGATCTAAATTCAATTCATTAAAATAAATTTAATAACGAAGAAACACTGAGTTTACATGAGTTCGACATCTCTGCTTTGCATCCAGCCATTAAACTCACAGAAGAAGACACAGCGGCTCATACGGTAAAACTCAAATATACATCATTTAGAAGACGACGAATATTTAAATCTGTCATTTCATAAAATTGTAGTTTCAGTATCGCTTCAAAAGTAGTTTGTTGCCATCTGTACGTCTGAAAGGAATCAGATCAAGAGTCCATATAAACAAAGAAACAGGATTACTGTGATATTGGATTTAATAATTCAATTTCTGGGCCTTAATCTGATATGACCACTTAAATATACATAAAGCTGCAGAAATCTGATTATGATCTGATTATTAATTGCATGTAAACACACTCAGTGCCGTCCTTGGCTTAACATACCTACTTCAGCTCAATATGAGGTTGTTAATGCGCTGATTAGTTGGATCAGGTGCATGTGAGCATGCAGGGCAGTAGGCCTCCAGGACCAGGGCTGGGAAACACTAGTCTTAACCACATATATTCATATAATATATAAGTACCATCAATTTTGCTGAACAGTGACTCTTGAACTAACCCTGCTAAAGTTGTTATCATGATAAGTGTATTTCCTTTCCCAGCCACGTATATCATATGAATCAGATAACCTTGCTGATGCTGAAAGAAAGCAATGGCTCTTAACTGAAAAGGTGTCCCACTTGCCTCCCCTGGCTTCAGCTTCCTACATAACCTACCCACTCTTCCTGTAACGGGGCTTTCTCTTTCAGCCACACTGTCTTCATGGTGTATCCACAAGGTTGGATTTCCATATGATAACAACTGATTCACACGTTCTGTAGCTCAAAACTCTCACCATCATTTGTGAAAGTAGCTGCCTGATGAGATACTTGATATGGCTACTTGAAAACAGTGAGGTTCTATCACAGCACTAAGCTGGACTGGAGGCGTTTTCGACCAAGTTAGACTTGTCAGTATATTGCGGCCTTTAAAGGGGAACTCCAAAATATTCAACATAATTTTGTTTATTTATTATGTTTTCAATTTTTTTTGCTTTCCTTCAGTGTGTTATGGAGCTTTTGTGCAAGTAAATGTTCTGCGAAGCTATAAAGGCCAAAATGAACGCCAAAACAAGAAACTCTCTCCCACAGAAACCACTTCTTTTAGCTGTCCCACATGCTATAGTGGAATTCCAGGCTTTTCTCTGTTACAGCGTGATGTCATAATGCAACATGTAACTACCGGCAAGCTTGGCTCGCTTCCATACAGTTGCAACTAAACACTTCACTCTGAAACGACTTGCTCTGGTGTAGCTGACAAGCCAACTTGGCTCCTGACTTTCAGGATCGGACTCAGACTCAAACTGACACAGCAGAACTGGCATCACTGTAAGAACAACCACAGCAGTGTGGGTGCGGAACTTGGAGCTGGATGCCACTCTGGCGAGCTGACCAATCAGTGCACACTGGGCTCAACAGGAGGCGGGGCTTATAAACACAGGAGCTCAAACAGAGAGATTCAGACCGAGCATGAATAGTGATATAAAGTATGAGAACAGTATTGTGTTTTGGGAAAACATGGAAGCATGTAAGTAATAATAATAATAATAATGAAATATTATTAAAATATTATTAATATTATGTAATATTATTAAAGAATAATAATAATAATTCTCAATAATAGTCCAATTTAATGGACTAATATGTAAACAAAGTCATTCAGAGTGGTTTGGTGTGAAATGTTCAGTTATAGAGAAACCTGCAGTCAGAATTGTTTACAGTGGCGGTGATGGGAACCAGACGTCTGAAGAGCTTAATACCTCCTAATGCTGGTTCACAGAAAGTTATGACATGAAGTGATTATGAGTATGAGAGAAAATAGTCCTTATTTTATTAACTGTTGTTCCCATCACCACCACTGTACAGAAATCAGGCCGTAAGTTGTTCTATAGTAAACCATTTTAAAAAAGCTATGCGTGCATCTCAATCACTGAATAATTCCAGAATTTTAATCTATTTTACAGCTAAATGTATAACTTTTATTGGAAAACTGAAAGAAGAACTAGATATATTTAAGCCAAGAGCTTTCACATGAAGTTATATACTAGAAACCAACACTTGTGTTGCTGTGACATCTTTTATTCATGTGCAGCGACAGTACATGTTTCTATCGTGAGCCGTTTTCTTCAGTGCAGCGTGTGCTGGACGACAGGCAGACAGCAGGTGTTTGCTCGTTCTTTCCACTCTTTCTATATTGTTTCTGTGCTGCTTTGTTCTGTGTTTTTTTTAACTCATGTGCTGAAGTTAAAGTGATCCTCACCATGCCCCCTTTTCCACCACAGACTTTCTCTTCAGGTGCGGATCCCCCCTCCTTCGCCTCGTTCCACTCTATGATCTGCTCTGCTCTGCCTTCTTCCTCTTCTTTGCACGGTGCGGTTAGAAAGCTGCTGTTTCTCCGAGCAGTCAGACGTCGCGCTGACGTAGAAGGAATCCCTCTGATGGGGAAGCCCGACACGATACGGCGAAAAGACGGGCTTATGTTCCGACTTACTAACCTGCATCCTGTACTTGAAGTCTAGGTCCATTTTAATAAGAAGCCCAGGCTACTGTAAACCTACCAGTCATTCAGGAATATGTACAGTCAGACCTTCTGTTTCTGCCAGTGTAGTAGCTCCTGAGATCAACACTGACTGAAACCTAGTGTACTGTAAGGCTGATTGTTCTCAGGAAGGATAATATGAATAATATGACAAATATTTGTGCATTCTTTGTTTAATAGACTCATTGTTTGTCACCACGTTCCATTTACAGACATCATTTCTTCATCCGGGGTTGACTTACTGACATCAGGCAGGTTTGGTTATTAGTTTGTCTGAACAGAGCAGCTATAACCAAATCACTGTACAGGTATCTAGATAGCAGTGGATCATTGAAACCCCCAACCTTCATTTAAAATATCCAATATTATTAATTATAATAAAAAAGAGAAGCATTTGAGAGTGAGAGAGACTGAGAGAACTGAAAAAAGCATATCTGATGGAGGTTAGTAAGCTGTATAAACTTTCAATTAAATTAGCATTGAAACAAATATGAGCAGTTCTATGAACTAGCTTATTAAAGATGCCTACAGAGACACCATACACTTCTTTTAATTGCTCTGCGAAATATATTTAGGACCATATAGTGTGTCTAATATAGAATAGACAGCATTGCTTGACTTTACTACCTTTGTGCCATCTGTGTCTGCTGTAAGTGTATAGATATAGTATATAAGTAATATTAGTTCTGTGACTATAAAGACTATAAAGAGACAGATTTTCTGTGTAATCAGTTTACATACCCTTTCTGGCTGTTCCTGCTCTAAAGGTTTGAGATGAACAAACATTTTGAGGCCATTGAAAAAAAACATTTTGGGGGGACCATGCCCTCAGACCCCCCCTAGTACAGTCTTAGCCTCTCTAATCATGAAATTTTAGTAATGTAACCTGTTTGCTTGGTACTAACACTAACCAACATATCCCCTGTGGACAAACTGACAGTGAATTAGTGTTTGTTGCTAGGTCACAATCAATTAACATCAGTGTTGACTGGTTATCAAAAGGACTTAGAGAGAACCTGGTATACAATTATTTATTTATTTTTTATTTTTTATATTTATATAGACGCTTATACTGTACATCCGTATTCACTCCCTATCTGTTAAAGCTCCTGTGCCTTAAAGCCCCGCCTCCTGATGAGCCCAGTTTTCTCTGATTGGCCAACCGCCAGAGTGGCATCCTGCTACAAGCTCCCCTTCCACATCATTGTGGCTGTTCCTATAATGACAGGAATAATTGTAAAAATAATCAGAATTGTATTGGTTCTGTTGTATCAGGTTTGAGTCAGAGTCTGAGCCTGAAGGTCAGGTAGAACAAATCCACCATTGCAAGCTAGACTGGTGCACCACTTTTCAAAAAGTAGTCTTATTAGTCACAGTCTTACCGCTCTGTGCTTTGTGTGAGGGCGTGCATAGCTTGCCAGTAGGTGGGCAGTATTGATTCTGCTACAGGATGACATCATCTTGTAACAGAGAATAGCGGAGGAATTCTGAGAAGCTGTTTCAAACAGTTGGGTTTGGCTTTTGTAGAAGTGAGTTTCTCCCTCTGGCGTGTACTGTGGGCCTTAAAACTTTGCCGATAGTTTACATACACATAAGTTCCATAAGACATTAAAGGAAAGGGAAAAACAGTGTATCTGAAAATCTGAAACAGTGTAATAGGTTCCCTTTACTTAATAAAATTAGGATGCATGAGTCAAATGACTGTTGGATTGCTCTTGTGCTGATCCATTGAGGTTCCATTTGAATTTTAAGCAGAGCTGGATTGCGTGCCTCTCTCTCTCTCTCTCTCTCTCTCTCTCTCTCTCTCTCTCTCTCTCTCTCTCTCTCTCTCTCTCTCTCTGAACATAGGAACATGTCCCGTGTTTTCCAGAAAAAGAAATTAAAGGGCCTATATTGTGGAAATATGACTTGTTTGCTGTAGTATGTAAACATAGTTACAATTTCAAAGTGCCATCCCCGGCCTTCGCGGTCCAACATATATACGGAAAATGAGCTGCACTTAAAGCCTGTTTTGCATGTACTGTTTATGTGGTGTCACAAGGAGCAACATATATGCCTACCTAAGTCCCGTTACAGCTGGTTTTACCAGAGGAGGCCTGGTAATGTAATTTGGGTGCAAATGACTGAGTGTTTTGTTCAGTATGAGGGATCTATGTAATTTCCCCAAGTTACCACAAATAGCCCGGATCAAAACACCGGTGCGTAGACGTTTAGGTTTGCATTATGTGCCAGGCACCACACTTCCGAACTATAACAACACACTGTGCAGCTAAATGGCAAATATACCACAAAAAAAACCCAAAATGCAGCACAGAGAGTAGACTTTACATCAAATACTGTGGATTTCAGTGGTCGTGATGAGAGAGTCTGCAGTCGGAAAAACTGTGTGCCGGCTTTGGCGTTCAGTGTCAGTGCAGCGAAAGCATGAGGCATCTGAAATGAGAGCTGCTGTGCGATTGACTGTATGAACAGATTCAAAGCCATCTCAGATTATCACAGAACTAAAAGAACTAGAGTGGGTGTAAGTTCCTAAAACAAGAATAGAGAGACTCTTAACTGACCACAAAAGAAGTGTATACAGAAAAAATGTATACATCTATATGAGGATGCACATGAAGGCAGTATTATCTACTGTTATATGGTCCAATCTCTGCTATGACTGAGCTTGTAAATGAGGTTAAGGCAGCACGTCAGAAGTGAAAGTAAGAGTAGAAGAGCGTTGGCTGGTGTTCTTGTCATCCTGAAAGGGTATATACAGAGTAGGATGCTCATTGTGTTCTGTAAATCCTAAACTAACACACAGACGCACTGTGTTGCTGGACTCTGTCCAAGACACGTGTTGCTCAAACAGGATTATTTAGCAGCTGTTGGATTTGACTCTCTTTGCAACTGCATCTCAGCAACTTTCCGTCCAGCTTCTTCAGCCTGAAATACTCCTGGTCACTTCAGTGAGAATGGACGTGGCTAATAGATAGATAGATAGATAGATAGATAGATAGATAGATAGATAGATAGATAGAGGTGCAGAGTATAACAGTGTCTGATAGCTGATATAGAGGTCGGGAGTATATCAGACATAGGGGTCAGGAGTATAACAGTGTCTGATAGCTGATATAGGGGTCTGGAGTATAACAGTGTCTGATAGCTGATATAGGGGTCTGGAGTATAACAGTGTCTGATAGCTGATATAGAGGTCTGGAGTATAACAGTGTCTGATAGCTGATAAAGAGGTCCAGAGTATAACAGTGTCTGATAACTGATATAAAGGTCCAGAGTATAACAGTGTCTGATAACTGAAACAGAGGTTCATTGTATAACGGTGTCTGATAACTGGTATAGGGGTCCGGAGTATAACAGTGTCTGATAGCTGATATAGAAGTTCGGAGTATAACTGTCTGATAGCTGATATAGAGGTCTGGAGAATTACAGTGTCTGATAGCTGATATTGAGGTCTGGAGTATAACTGTGTCTGATAGCTGATATAGAAGTCCGGAGTATAACAGTGTCTGATAGCTGATATTGAGGTCTGGAGTATAACTGTGTCTGATAGCTGATATAGAGGTCTGGAGTATAACAGTGTCTGATAGCTGATATAGAGGTCTGGAGTATAACAGTGTCTGATAGCTGATATAGAGGTCCGGAGTATAACAGTGTCTGATAGCTGATATAGAGGTCTGGAGAATTACAGTGTCTGATAGCTGATATAGAAGTCCGGAGTATAACAGTGTCTGATAGCTGATATAGAGGTCTGGAGTATAACAGTGTCTGATAGCTGATATAGAGGTCCGGAGTATAACAGTGTCTGATAGCTGATATAGAGGTCTGGAGTATAACTGTGTCTGATAACTGATATAGGGGTCTGGAGTATAACAGTGTCTGATAGCTGATATAGGGGTCTGGAGTATAACAGTGTCTGATAGCTGATATAGAGGTCTGGAGTATAACAGTGTCTGATAGCTGATATAGGGGTCTGGAGTATAACAGTGTCTGATAGCTGATATAGAGGTCTGGAGTATAACAGTGTCTGATAGCTGATATAGAGGTCTGGAGTATAACAGTGTCTGATAGCTGATAAAGAGGTCCGGAGTTAAACAGTGTCTGATAGCTGATATAGAGGTCTGGAGGATAACAGTGTCTGATAGCTGATATAGAGGTCCGGAGTTAAACAGTGTCTGATAGCTGATATAGAGGTCTGGAGGATAACAGTGTCTGATAGCTGATATAGAGGTCCGGAGTTAAACAGTGTCTGATAGCTGATATAGAGGTCTGGAGTATAACAGTGTCTGATTGCTGATATAGAGGTCCGGAGTTAAACAGTGTCTGATAGCTGATATAGAGGTCCGGAGGATAACATTGTCTGATAGCTGATATAGAGGTCCGGAGTTAAACAGTGTCTGATAGCTGATATAGAGGTCTGGAGTATAACAGTGTCTGATAGCTGATATAGAGGTCCGGAGTTAAACAGTGTCTGATAGCTGATATAGAGGTCTGGAGTATAACAGTGTCTGATAGCTGATATAGGGGTCTGGAGTATAACAGTGTCTGATAGCTGATATAGGGGTCTGGAGTATAACAGTGTCTGATAACTGATATAGAGGTCCAGAGTATAACAGTGTCTGATAACTGAAACAGAGGTTCATTGTATAACGGTGTCTGATAACTGGTATAGGGGTCCGGAGTATAACAGTATCTAATAGCTGATATAGAGGTCTGGAGTATAACAGTGTCTGATAGCTGATATAGAGGTCTGGAGTATAACAGTGTCTGATAGCTGATAAAGAGGTCTGGAGTATAACAGTGTCTGATAGCTGATATAGAGGTCTGGAGTATAACAGTGTCTGATAGCTGATAAAGAGGTCTGGAGTATAACAGTGTCTGATAGCTGATATAGAGGTCTGGAGTATAACAGTGTCTGATGACTGATATAGAGGTCTGGAGTATAACAGTGTCTGATAACTGATATAGTGATCCGGAGTATAACAGTGTCTGATAGCTGATATAGAGGTCTGGAGTATAACAGTGTCTGATAGCTGATATAGAAGTTCGGAGTATAACAGTGTCTGATAGCTGATAAAGAGGTCTGGTGTATAACAGTGTCTGATAGCTGATATAGAGGTCCGGAGTTAAACAGTGTCTGATAGCTGATATAGGGGTCTGGAGTATAACAGTGTCTGATAGCTGATATAGTGGTCCGGAGTATAACAGTGTCTGATAACTGATATAGAGGTCTGGAGTATAACAGTGTCTGATAGCTGATATAGAGGTCTGGAGTATAACAGTGTCTGATAGCTGATATAGAGGTCTGGAGTATAACAGTGTCTGATAACTGATATAGGGGTCTGGAGTATAATAGTGTCTGATAGCTGATATAGTGGTCCGGAGTATAACAGTGTCTGATAGCTGATATAGAGGTCTGGAGTATAACAGTGTCTGATAGCTGATAAAGAGGTCTGGTTTATAACTGTGTCTGATAGCTGATATAGAGGTCCGGAGTTAAACAGTGTCTCATAGTTGATATAGAGGTCTGGAGTATAACAGTGTCTGATAGCTGATATAGAGGTCTGGAGTATAACAGTGTCTGATAGCTGATAAAGAGGTCTGGTTTATAACTGTGTCTGATAGCTGATATAGAGGTCCGGAGTTAAACAGTGTCTCATAGTTGATATAGAGGTCTGGAGTATAACAGTGTCTGATAACTGATATAGAGGTCTGGAGTATAACAGTGTCTGATAGCTGATATAGAGGTCTGGAGTATAACAGTGTCTGATAGCTGATATAGAGGTCCGGAGTATAACAGTGTCTAATAGCTGATATAGAGGTCCGGAGTATAACAGTGTCTGTTAGCTGATATAGTGGTCCGGAGTATAACAGTGTCTGATAACTGATATAGAGGTCTGGAGTATAACAGTGTCTGATAACTGATATAGAGGTCTGGAGTATAACAGTGTCTGATAGCTGATATAGACGTCCGGAGTATAACAGTGTCTGATAGCTGATATAGAGGTCTGGAGTATAACAGTGTCTGATAACTGATATAGAGGTCTGGAGTATAACAGTGTCTGATAGCTGATATAGAGGTCCGGAGTATAACAGTGTCTGATAGCTGATATAGAGGTCCGGAGTATAACAGTGTCTAATAGCTGATATAGTGGTCCGGAGTATTACAGTGTCTGATAGCTGATATAGTGGTCCGGAGTATAACAGTGTCTGATAGCTGATATAGAGGTCTGGAGTATAGCAGTGTCTGATAGCTGATTTAGGGGTCCGGAGTATAACAGCGTCTGATAGCTGATATAGAGGTCTGGAGTATAACAGTGTCTGATAGCTGATATAGTGGGTCTGGAGTATAACAGTGTCTGATAGCTGATATAGAGGTCTGGAGTATAACAGTGTCTGATAGCTGATATAGAGGTCTGGAGTATAGCAGTGTCTGATAGCTGATTTAGGGGTCCGGAGTATAACAGTATCTAATAGCTGATATAGAGGTCTGGAGTATAACAGTGTCTGATAGCTGATATAGAGGTCTGGAGTATAACAGTGTCTGATAGCTGATATAGTGGGTCTGGAGTATAACAGTGTCTGATAGCTGATATAGAGGTCCGGAGTATAACAGTGTCTGATAGCTGATATAGTGGTCCGGAGTATAACAGTGTCTGATAGCTGATATAGTGGTCCGGAGTATAACAGTGTCTGATAGCTGATATAGAGGTCTGGAGTATAGCAGTGTCTGATAGCTGATTTAGGGGTCCGGAGTATAACAGCGTCTGATAGCTGATATAGAGGTCTGGAGTATAACAGTGTCTGATAGCTGATATAGAGGTCTGGAGTATAACAGTGTCTGATAGCTGATATAGGGGTCTGGAGTATAACAGTGTCTGATAGCTGATATAGGGGTCTGGAGTATAACAGTGTCTGATATAGAGGTCCGGAGTATAACAGTGTCTGATAGCTGATATAGAGGTCCGGAGTATAACAGTGTCTGATAGCTGATATAGAGGTCTGGACTATAACAGTATCTGATATAGAGGTCTGGAGTATAACAGTGTCTGATAGCTGATATAGGGGTCTGGAGTATAACTGTGTCTGATAACTGATATAGAGGTCCGGAGTATAACAGTGTCTAATAGCTGATATAGTGGGTCCAGAGTATAACAGTGTCTGATAGCTGATATAGAGGTCCGGAGTATAACAGTGTCTGATAGCTGATATAGAGGTCCGGAGTATAACAGTGTCTGATAACTGATATAGAGGTCTGGAGTATAACAGTGTCTGATAGGCTGATATAGTGGGTTCGGAGTATAACAGTGTCTGATAACTGATATAGAGGTCTGGAGTATAACAGTGTCTAATAGCTGATATAGTGGGTCCAGAGTATAACAGTGTCTGATAGCTGATATAGAGGTCTGGAGTATAACAGTGTCTGATAGCTGATATAGTGGGTCCGGAGTAAAACAGTGTCTGATAACTGATATCGGGGTCCAGAGTATAACAGTGTCTGATAACTGATATAGAGGTCTGGAGTATAACAGTGTCTGATAGCTGATATAGAGGTCTGGAGTATAACAGTGTCTGATAGCTGATATAGAGGTCTGGAGTATAACAGTGTCTGATAGCTGATATAGAGGTCTGGAGTATAACAGTGTCTGATAGCTGATATAGAGGTCTGGAGTATAACAGTGTCTGATAACTGATATAGGGGTCTGGAGTATAACAGTGTCTGATAGCTGATATAGTGGTCCGGAGTATAACAGTGTCTGATAACTGATATAGAGGTCTGGAGTATAACAGTGTCTGATAGCTGATAAAGAGGTCTGGTGTATAACTGTGTCTGATAGCTGATATAGAGGTCCGGAGTTAAACAGTGTCTCATAGCTGATATAGAGGTCTGGAGTATAACAGTGTCTGATAGCTGATATAGAGGTCCGGAGTATAACAGTGTCTAATAGCTGATATAGAGGTCCGGAGTATAACAGTGTCTGATAGCTGATATAGTGATCCGGAGTATAACAGTGTCTGATAACTGATATAGAGGTCTGGAGTATAACAGTGTCTGATAACTGATATAGAGGTCTGGAGTATAACAGTGTCTGATAGCTGATATAGAGGTCCGGAGTATAACAGTGTCTGATAGCTGATATAGAGTTCCGGAGTATAACAGTGTCTGATAGCTGATATAGTGGGTCCGGAGTAAAACAGTGTCTGATAACTGATATCGGGGTCCAGAGTATAACAGTGTGACAGGGTTATGGTTTACTGTGCTGGGATGAGTTGAACAGTCTGATGGCCTGAGGGACAGGAGTGTTCCTGAGTCTGTCTCTGGAGCAGGACTGGGACAGCAGTCTGCCATTGAATGATCTCCTCTGCCTGATGATGCTGCTGTGCAGAGAGAGATCAACATTGTCCATGATGATCAGCAGTTTACTGAGAGACCTTCTCTCTGCCACTGATGTAAGATCTAGGATAAGTCCAAACTAGGGTTAGTCCAACCTAGAGTTAGTCCAAGCTAACCCTGACCCAAACACTAACCATCCAAAAGTGGTTTGGATCTAATTTGCAGTGAATGAATTTTTTTTTCTGTACAAACTCTGAAAAATAAATCTGGATATGCCAAAAGTCAGAGTTGGGTTGGCAGTCTGAGCAAGGCCTTAGTGTTAAAGCCTTGTGTTTAAATAGATCATATCATAATGCTTAAAAATATATTTTAATTCCTCCATTTTCTTGTTTTTGATCATCACAAATCAGTTTTATTTATTTGACCACCACCCTTCTAACACACAACATAGGTCAGTATTAACCCTTATGTGTTCGCTATGGAATTGGATAGCAACTATTGACATTTGTGAACATTTGCAGGCAGGAACATATATATAAACACTATTTTAGTTTATGAAAAAAGAATGATTTAAGGTTAAAAACAAGATTTTTAATGAACACATGAAACATTACATAACAAAATGAACTGATTTTAATAGATATACGAAAGAGATACCCAGCATCGGAAATAATAAGGCTCAAGTTTGACCCATGTTGTGCATTAGAAGAGGTCTGCTTAGCTTGTGCATCAAAGGGTTAAACATTGAGTACCTGTATCTCTGTACTATCTGAGAGACGCTCCTATGCAGGCACTTGATTACAGCTGCCTAGCTTGACTGGAGCCTTCAAGAATAAGTCATCACGTGGCCAAACGTGACTGTGGGTCAGACGGCCTGTGTGCTGGGTCCCATGAGGCAATGCTTGCAGTGCTTTCTACAGCCCAGACATTCCTCCGGCAGGCTGAAGGCACAGCTCATCTGATCCTGTTTCACTTGCTGCTCCAGGCGAGGAGTAAAAAAACAAAAACAAACAGTGAATAGATAGCGGGACATATTTAAATATAGATCGTATGAGTTAGGAGAGCAGTAAGTCCTGCACTTCCACTCCCTGTACCCCTCGGGAATGCACAAGCAGGTGTGCTGGGGGGCGCTCTGGGCATCCGTCCATTCATTCACAGTCATGCGGACAGACAAACTGAGAAATGGAAGCATGTTGATTTGTTTGTTGGAAGGTTTTGCAGGCCAGAGAGAGAAAAGAGCTTCAGAGTCGCCGGACACTGGACTGTGGAGGTGGTGGAGAGCCGAGGCCGGTTGAGCATGGCACTATATCTAGCCCAAGTGTCCTTCCTCTGCCCTTGAGCAGGACACTTAACCCCACCAAATGTTGCTCCTTGAGTGGTGTAATATGGCCTCCCTGTCTCTTCTTGCCTCCGCCTAAAACCGGCCCTGGAAAAGAGCAAGTGCTCAGTGGGTCTACCACATATACATCAAAGTAAAAGAAACATAAACAGCTGATGATATCTGATGATTGCCTGAATTATGACTGTTTCTATTAAATCTATTACATTTCTATTATAACTAGACTTCCATTTATAATACACGAAGAAGCAATAGAGCATGTTAATGGACCTCTGACTGGCATTAGTGGTGCCTTCATTAATCTGGGTTTGAACAAAGGCCACTTAAGTGTTGTTAGTCAATCAAACCACCACTTTATGGATTGTGGTCTGATTGATTGCATGGCGGTGGACTCTCGCTGCCAGCCAGTTCATATCACAAAGCTGGCTTGTTCATGCTGGAGTGAAGAATGCATGTTGCTCACATGCGGCCTCTGCTGGACGCTCTTCTCAAAAGCAGGCTCAGTTGTGCTGTGCTTATAACTGGAACTGGCTTGTATTATAGAAAAGCACACTGCCTTAATCGTAGCTCTGTTTAAGAGGAGATTTGACTGCGATTCAGTTCACATTCACCAATTCATTCAGAGTGAATGTGAAATGATTAAAGAGAAACTTCATATATATTAACAGTGGCAGTGATGGGAACCAGGGGTCCAATAGGAGTCATTTTATTTAATCTGCCTTTATATCTCGCTGCTGTCCAAAGAAAAACATTCAGCTCCAAAATAGTAGGAAAAAGTAAGTCAAAAGAGAGTCCAAAAACATTATTTACTTTTAATGTAAGTTAATGTAAAGTGTTTTTTCTTGATTTTGGAGCATTTCTATTGGTCTGTTTATCATTAAATAAACAAAATAATATAGAAAAATGAAAATCAACATGTTTTCTTTGGGCAGCAACAATATTTTCTGCTTCATGTACACTAATATATATATATATATATATATATATATATATATATATATATATATATATATATATATATATATATATATATATATATATATATATATATATATATGATTGATTGAAAAGTTTTCTTTGGGTGCTATTTTGTCTTACATTGCAGTATGTATTGCCATGAAAGCATTAAAAAAGTTTTAGGTCAAAATCTTTGTACAGTCATGTCATAACACATCACACACCATGCGTTTGTATTTGTATTGATTTCATGTAGCAGCTTTCTCTGTAGGAGCTATTGGATGTCTGGTTACTATCACCACCACTGAAGAATTACTGACTTTGTACAATTGAAAAACTTGGCATTTCACAGCAAACCACTCTGAATGACCCTGTTTGCATCCTAACTGCTTAATTATGCAAAAAAAATAATAATTCCATTTAAATATATCGTTGCTGTCCAATAAAAAAACAATTATCACCAAAATTGCAGCTTTCCAGGAGAGACCGAAAACATACTTTACTTTTAATGTGAGTCAATGGAACCAGATTTTTTTTTTCAAGCCATTCTGGAGCTTTTCTATTGGTCCATTTGTCATGAAATTGTCACACAATGTAAACGACCATTGGCGTGTTCAAATGATGGAGAAAACTTAAAATCAACAAAAAATGGACATGTTTTTCATTGGACAGTGAGGATATAGGCCTCTATAAAGCCTGAGCTGTGTTAGCTGTATGGCCGTGCTCCACTTGGATTAGTAGCCTTGGTGAATTTATTAGCATGATAAAGCCACTGTGTGCTTGTGAAGAGTTTCAGGAACAGTTTCTTCCCCTCAGGCTTTATAGGGGACTCTTCAGTTCTGCCTTTGGGTGTCTGCGCACTACTGATCCTTTTGGTTCTGCATTTCTGTGATGTTTGCACATTCTGTACCGCATCCCTCAGCTGTATGCGGGCGGCTCAGCTTACAGAGTTATGACTTACTAGTTTACAGTCCTTAGATGACTTACAGTTTTCAGTTGCTACTATGCTACGTTTCCAAGTCAGGTGTTTTATGTTGTTGGTTGTGTGTTGGTTTTAATGGTTCGGTGACATATTTCACAGTTGTTCACTTATATAGATGTAATTTATTAGCCATAGCCTGTTTGGTGTCCAATTTTAGTTTCTTGGATTTGGAGCTATAACAACAGAGACAATAGTCACTTAAATCTTTTCTCTAAGTTTGTCCCAAATGGATCTCTAACCATGTCCTGGTCTTTATTATGGTCCTGTAGACTTGTTACTGTGGTTTAGGACAAAGTGTGACGTAATGAGACCTATAAAAAGAAATTTTACACATTATGGTCACGATTTTTGTTGTTTCTGTTTAGAAAAAATTGCTTGATGTTAAATATTTTCTAAGCTCCTTATAAAAAAGAAACAATGGAAATAGCAAATCTGATCTGAAGTTCATATGCATGCATAAAGTGGGACTCAAATTCACTGCTGTCTAAAATATCCAACCATAGCGATCAGCTACTTTATGAAGATTTGTTCTTCTTTGCAGCTCACAGTTGGTCATACAGTGTCCTAAACCACATCTACAAGTCTGCACTAACTTAATAAAGACCTGCACATGGTATGCAAAAGGAAGACAGAGGTTTGGGTGTGTTTTTATGGGGGGAGAATTTGGGTGACTATTGACTTTCAGTGTTTGAAAGAAACATCAGCTTTGTGGCTTCAGCACTAAACTAAGGAAGCAACGTTTAGATGCCAAGCATGTGTCTGAATGCAGCTATTCTTTAGTCAATAGTCACCCAAGTCTTTTTTTTTTCTAAATACATCCCCAAAACTTCTCTCAATCCACATCCTGGTCTTCATGACGGTCATGCACACTTGACAACGTGGTTAAGGACACACTGTGAACAAAGCTAACTCCATATTAGCCATTGGCCTACTACATCAGCAGGTCAGGACTTCTAGGTAACGCTTTACTGTAGGGTTTGTTTATAAGTCTACATGAGACCTATATATATATATATATATATATATATATATATATATATATATATATATATATATATATATATATATATATATATATATAACCCTACATAAATATTTATTAAAGCTTATTTCAGTGAGCCTAATCTGTCATAAAGGTTGCATTACCTAACTTTGATCAAAACTGACAAATAAAGCTTAAGAAAAAGCTTTATAGTGATTGATGACTACTGGTATAAACCTTTATATACATTTATATAGGGTTATGTCGACTGCCATGATTAATTTATGTAAGTGTCATGTAGGCTTTTGAACAAACCCTACAAGAACTTCTATTACTTACTGCTAGAACGTCCTATTGTTTCCATGCTATGATAATATGGTTAATATGTTGTCATACGTGTATGTATATGAATGTGAAAGGAGATAGCTTTATGCTCGATTATGATCTATATTAATAGTCTGATTGCACCCAAGTTACCAAAGAGGCAGAGATCAGTGTGCTATGCTTGTGTTTCTGTATGTGTCACAGTGTAACTCACAGTCAGGTAGGTCTGAATTATCCATAAACGCCACTGCGATTAGGTGTGTTGAGTTTCAGCTGAGTGAGGTGGAAGGCCAAATTCCTGAATTGTGTGAATCTGTGAAAACTGAATGCTTCGGTTTTGTGTTACTCTGGCAAAAGTGCTAATTCGGGCCAGGCACCTCCTCTAACCCCAGCCACTGGGGTCTCACACAGGGGGGCAAAGACAGCTGTAAATGTGCAAACATGTATACAAGGTACACCTGACCTCTCTGAGGCCTAAACATATTGATCTTCATTATAAACAGCTCCCCAAAGAGAGAGAATAGAGGGCTCATGTTTTGGGGGAGTTTCAATGTTATATATACCTTAGAACTGTCACTCTGCTAATATTGATTAATGATAAATGAATTCTTATTATTGTTTGTATTAGTATGTATAGTGTTATTAATGTGTTATAATTGTCATTGTTGTTATTGTTTATTTTTAATGAAGCATTTTAAACCTTAATTATCAGATTATTCAGTTACTATTTTAATCAATACAAATAGTAATATATTTTAATATATTTCATATATTTTAATATTTATAGCTAAACTTATATATATATATATGTATCCTTGCTGTCCAGAGAAAAACAAGTATCTACAAAATGGCAACTTTACAGAAGAGGCCAAAAACTGTCTTCACTTTTAATGGAAGTCAATGGAACCAGAATTTTTTCCAAGCTAGTTTGCAGCATTTCTATTAGTCCATTCTTCATTGGACAGCAATGCTATATTAAATCAGCTGCTTTCATATCCACAAACAGTGGGGACATCTATCTACAAGTGAAAGGTTTATTCCCAATTCCTGGTCTGCTCCTTTAATTGAATAGCCCCACTAGAGGGCGCTCTCTGTCCATGTGATACACAATTTAAGTTTGTTATGGCTCTTTCTGTGGGCACTGTTCTGTGGTTCCTACTGGTGTTGACAGCGTCAGTCAGTGGTCAGTAATCCTTCATAATCCTTTCTTTTCCTCTCAGCACAATAAGCCAAGTTTACATCCCAAACTTTCACTAAAAGACAGGCTGCATGTTCTGGATTTACTATGTACATCATTTCCATATAAATACTATATATATTTCACAGACACAGTTTTGTATTTCAGTTTATTTGACTGTAGTTTTGTTGATGTATTTTTATCATGTTGAATGTACATAACCAAATCTAATATTTTATTAGTGATATGCATATTGAAACTTGTTCAATTATAATTGGAAAACTGATGCCATCCATATCCATTTTTTGTGTGCGTCCTAATTAGACTGATAGATAATGCCCTCATCATTTAGTAGCTCAATGAGAGTTCCATATAGTACAGTAAAGTGTAATTATTAGGTTTGTCTGTGTATTTTTTGGTATTTTTTAAATAGAAAGAGTTAAAAGTTAATTACTTTAAATATATGTATATATGTATATTAGAACTAACTTAATATCACTTTTCCAAGTCCTGATAATGATACTGATGCTGCAACCTTGAGTATCTCTGTCTTTTCCCTCTGTTATAAACTAATAAGCTGTTAATGATAGATTAGTCTGATTGCACTTTACCTAACCAGCCAATAACATCATGCTCAAACTGTGAAACAGATATTCCCCTCCACTAAAGAAAGAAATACATATCTCACCACATGAATTAGAATTACAAACTATTTGCCGCTTGTGTTTGCACACAGCAGAAATTAATCTGTGCAGTGAAACATACACACACACTAGGGGGCAGTGAACAAACTTGCCCAGAGCAGCCCTATCCACAGCACACAGGGAGCAGTCAAGGGTTATGTGTCTTACTCAAGGGCACTTCAGTTGTGTCCTGTCAGTTCATGGGATTGAACCAGCAACCTTCCGGTCACAAGGCTGGTTCTCTAACCTCCAGCACACGATTGTGTTATGCAACACTGCTGATTATCTTTATTTCAACTTTAATCAGCATTTTTTATTGCTTACTCAGTAAAGAGTCCAATACTGGACAAACCTGACATGATCAGATATGATTCATTATACTAGACTTTTAGTTATTTTTGTGTGTGTTTTTGAATGTTTGATGTTTGATTTATATATAAATTCACATTTGATTATTCAACTACTATCATTGTCTGTATATACAAGAAAAGAAAAACACCACTCTGAACTGATATGCAGTTTTTTTTAGCTCCCACTGTTTGTCATGTGACGTGAGAATAACCCGAATAGTAGACGAGTCCCTCTAGTAGAGCTCTGCTGTTTTCTACAGAGAGCCCAGAGTGAGTGAACAGCACACTGAGGGGTTTGTCTCTCATTGTTTAGGGCTCTTACTGAAAGCGCCCACACTGACATTCTACTGCCCCATAAACTGCCCACTCCTACTGTATCACACACTCACATACACGCGCACACACAGTTGTGGGGCCCATACATAGATTTCCACTAATTTTCATTATTTTTTATTTCATTTTATTTCATTAGAAAGAGTTAAAAGCTAATTACTTTGAATATATGTATATATGTATATTAGGCCTGACTTAATATCACTTTTCCAAGTCCTGATAATGATACTGATGCTGCAACCTTGAGTATCTCTGTCTTTTCCCTCTATTATAAACTACTAAGCAGTTAATAATAGAATAGTCCTTTAATACTACACCTAACACTAACCTTAACCTCAGTATCCTATATAATACTACACCTAACACTAACCTTAACCTCAGTATCCTATATAATACTACACCTAACACTAACCTTAACCTCAGTATCCTATATAATACTACACCTAACACTAACCTTAACCTCAGTATCCTATATAATACTACACCTAACACTAACCTTAACCTCAGTATCCCATATAATACTACACCTACACCTAAACCTAATCCTAACCTTAACCTCAGTATCCTATATAATACTACACCTAACACTAACCTTAACCTCAGTATCCTATATAATACTACACCTAACACTAACCTTAACCTCAGTATCCCATATAATACTACACCTACACCTAAACCTAATACTAACCTTAACCTCAGTATCCCATATAATACTACACCTACACCTAAACCTAATACTAACCTTAACCTCAGTATCCCATATAATACTACACCTACACCTAAACCTAATACTAACCTTAACCTCAGTATCCCATATAATACTACACCTAAACCTAACACTAACCTTAACCTCAGTATCCTATATAATACTACACCTAACACTAACCTTAACCTCTGTATCCTATATAATACTATACCTAAACCTAACACTAACCTTAACCTCAGTATCCCATATAATACTACACCTAAACCTAACACTAACCTTAACCACAATATCCCATATAATACTACACCTAAACCTAACACTAACCTTAACCACAATATCCCATATAATACTACACCTAAACCTAACACTAACCTTAACCTCAGTATCCCATATAATACTACACCTAACACTAACCTTAACCTCAATATCCCATGTAATACTACACCTACACCTAAACCTAACACTAACCTTAACCTCAGTATCCCATGTAATACTACACCTAAACCTAATACTAACCTTAACTTCGGTATCCCATATAATACTACACCTACACCTAAACCTAACACTAACCTTAACCTCAATATCCCATGTAATACTACACCTACACCTAAACCTAACACTAACCTTAACCTCAGTATCCCATGTAATACTACACCTAAACCTAATACTAACCTTAACTTCGGTATCCCATATAATACTACACCTACACCTAAACCTAACACTAACCTTAACCTCAGTATCCCATATAATACTACACCTACCCCTACACCTAACACTAACCTTAACTTCAGTATCCCATATAATACTACACCTAAACCTAACACTAACCTTAACCTCAGTATCCTATATAATACTACACCTAAACCTAACACTAACCTTAACCTCAGTATCCTATATAATACTACACCTACACCTAAACCTAACCTTAACCTCAGTATCCCATATAATACTACACCTAAACCTAATCCTAACCTTAACCTCAGTATCCCATGTAATACTACACCTAAACCTAACACTAACCTTAACTTCAGTATCCCATATAATACTACACCTAAACCTAACACTAACCTTAACTTCAGTATCCCATATAATACTACACCTAAACCTAACACTAACCTTAACCTCAGTATCCTATATAATACTACACCTAAACCTAACACTAACCTTAACCTCAGTATCTCATGTAATACTACACCTAAACCTAACACTAACCTTAACTTCAGTATCCCATATAATACTACACCTAAACCTAACACTAACCTTAACTTCAGTATCCCATATAATACTACACCTAAACCTAACACTAACCTTAACCTCAGTATCCTATATAATACTACACCTAAACCTAACACTAACCTTAACCTCAGTATCTCATGTAATACTACACCTAAACCTAACACTAACACTAAACTGATATACTACACCTACACCTAAACACTAAACTCAGTCATTTGTGGTGAAAACAACACACTTTGAGCAAAAATGGCATACAACCCTAAATTTGTCAGGATATATGGTCCTGACCAATACATCAAGAGAGGAACACACACATTCACATAAACTCACTCACACATACACATACACACACACACACACTCCCTCAGACAGTTTCATTCTGCATTTCATTGCTGCTCCTGATCTCTTGAAGTCTTCGAGCTTGTCTAGAATAAATATTTCCATCATATAAACTAAAATGTGCTTAATTGCGTTAGCTCTTGTGTAACCATGTGAAAAGTTTTCCAGCAGCGTGAGCCGCTTTATCGACTCCATGCATGCATTAATGAGTACAATGTATGACTTAATCGGTGACTCATCTGAAGAAAATGATATTTTGAATTTATAATTCTCAGACAGCGAGGCGTCCACATGTCCTGGAGGCACTGAATTCGTACTTCAGTAGTGTAGCTCACCTTACTGTGTTGTTTATATGGTATATGTGAACATATATATATATATATATATTTCAGTATTTTGTGTGTTTTGCTTTCATTACAGCCGCCATTCTTCTCAGGAGACTTGCTTTCAGTGTTTGTTCTGAGACTATGTTTTTACACCTTCATAGTTCAGTCAGTTCAGATGTCGGTTGGATTTTTTCTGTTTCTTACCATCCAAACACGTTCAGTGATGTTGAGGTTCTGGACTCTGGGGTGGTCAGTCCATCTTCTTTGTTTGATGTGTCTGAATCTCCTTCTTTCAGTTGGGAGCTTCTTGAACAACTACACATCCTTTCAGACCCATAGCACTAAGTTGGTTTCTCACAGTGGTAGAATGGATAGTAACACCTGTGGATGTTCTCAGATCTGAAATAGGAGTGGAGCTTGATGTGATCTGATGTGATTTCTTAGGTCTTGCACGGTTGTTAGTCCCATTTTCTATGTAGCTTTAAAAAAAGGAGAAGTGTAGTTCTGGAAGGTTCTTGTGAAGTTATTAATGATCATATGTCTGCTCAAAAATGGATAACTTCACGCTTGCGGGTGCTCTCTGACTTTTGCGCAGCACTTAGATGGAAGTTGTATTGTTAAATTCATTTGAATGACATAAATCCAGAGCATTGCTCTTCTCAGTGTGTGCACGTGGTGTGATGTAGGGTGGAGAGCGTGGCTGTCTACATTCCTCGAGCTGCACAGGAAAGCAGGCAGGAAGGCGCTCAGGAAAAGAGGCGGCAGTGAGAACAGAGAGGAGGAGCGGGGCTCAGTCCAACACCTCCGCAGCCGCCTGTACGTGTGTGTGTGTGAGTGTGAGTGCTGTCTGATACCTCTCCAAGCCTGGGACAAACGCCATCTCACACTCTCTAAAGCTGGCCTGAGCAAGTCTTTTTTTCCCTCCTCTCCTTCGGCTCCTTTCATCTGCAGACGGGCCGGGCCTGCTGTAGACTGAGCTCAGAGGCGTCCCAGCATAGTCACAGTGACAAAGGCCTCTGTAGGCCCGAATGGAGTACGAGTTATATTGCGACACAAACATGGTTCGATATGGAACCTTTACAAACTGTGCTTAGCATACTTAGCTAACCATGCTCAGGGCCACAGAGCTGTTCAGTGGGTCAAGGCACCTAGCCCCAACTGAAAAACAATCAACTAAGTTTAGCTTGCTCACTAACATGGTTGTCAAATTAAGGAAAGCAATGTGATTTACAATCCTCAATTCAATAAACATCAACCTGTCAGTCTAGCAACAACTGCTAACTGTCAAACAGTGCTGCTAAACTATGACCACTTAGCTAGCACGCTACCATCCTGGTGGACAAAATAAAACAGCATAGACCAGTATGCCTTCCAAGTTGGTTTAAGCTGGTTTATGCTGGTTTACGCTGGTATAGTGCTGGTCTGGGGTTGGTTAAGCTAGTCGCCCAGCATAGTTCAATGCATTGACCAGCATCAAAACAAAGCATATCGTCACTGTTCAGTGAAAACATGCATCTCCATTTTTGTTGATTTTATATTTGTTTTGTTTTGGGGTTTTTTGCATCATTTGAATGTAGCAGCCACTGCTTACATTGTTTGATTATGTCACGATGAATGGACCAATAGATATACTCCAGAATCATTCAGAAAATATTCTGGTTCCGTAGACTTACATTGAAAATAAAGAATGTTTCTGTCCTCTCCTGTGAAGTTACCATTTTGGAGAGTCATGTTTTTTCTTTGGACAGCAACGATATGCCCTTTGCTGGTGACATTGTTTTAAGTATACGCAGCAGGTTCTGACTAATAAAAACCTGTCTGATTTAAATTTAGATGATAATGACCCAAGTCTGAAGAACAAAGTCGAGCAGCTGGTGTTGGAAGAGCAAAAAGTTAAAATTAGCCTTTTCTTTGGAGTTTGGATATGTATAGCCTCCTAGCTAGGCTAAAAATAAGTTAGCTTTTTTCGTGCCCTACAGATCCAAATACCACATTTACCAAGTGTAAATGATGACAACTTATGTCTGTATGTCTGAGAAAGCAAATAGAGTTAACTATTGTTGTAGTGGCAATAAAGAGCCACTACTGTTCTGTAGTGTTTTGAGGATGCTGGGCTAGGCTTGTGCTAGCTGAGCTCTAGTAAGCAATACAGACTCAGTTCTTGCTAACTTAGGCTCAAAAAGCATCAGTTTAGAGGCCAAAGATGCTGATAGCAAAAATCGAGTGACTGGTCTTAGAGTGATGGCTGGACTCAAACGTGTTTGGGAGCAATAAGCCTGTTAGCAGTTGCTAAGCCTCTTTTGTGTGTAGGTTTCTTCACTATTTCCCGGTACTGATTTATCAGCACAGTGGATAGAAAAAGAATCCATAAAGTCTCCCAAGTCTGCACCGATGTGAAATGACCAAAGACAAGATTAAAGGAGGAGAAAGTTCGGAAAAACTCATTAAGCTCATCATGGCATCGGATTAAATACAGCAATTTGGCTATACTGATTATGACCTACTTGCATTATGACAGTCTGCATTTGCCAGTGTTTTTAAATTTTATTGACACTATAATTTTGCCTTTAGTTCTGAGTTTTTAGATCTCTATAGAGTTTTCTATGGGGAAATGGAATGACACAGATTGACTGTGGGACCCAGTAGGCTCTGCAGTGTACAAGAGGCCAATTTTTATCACCAGGCAGGTTTTTAATAGCGGAACAGTAGGCAAAAAACACAACAAGCACAGTATGTGTGTATTAATATCTACATCTATGAATCAGCAGATTAACATTGGAGTCGCTAGGCTTCTATAATTCCTTAAGAATTCATCCTGCAAAAAAATATTGCTATATTAACTGGAATGTAAGGAGAATTTCACCGAATTGAACAAATTTGCTCTGATTTGAAACCCACCTTAAATGTAGTAGTTATGATGACAGTCAAATTCATACTCCAAACAAATAAAGGACAGCATGTCACCAGAAAGTCAAGTCAAGTGATTTTACTTATTCCTCAGTGTCTTTTCTCAATATAACTTGTATACGTTGGAACGAAATGCCATTCATTTGGCCTCATGGTGCAACACACAACAGCAGCAGTTTACATAGCAATGTAAAGGTCAAGTCAAGTTTATTTATATAGCGCTTTTACAACAATGTTGTCTCAAAGCAGCTTTACAGAGTTTTGAAAACAGACAGTTATAACATATATCCCCCAGTGAGCAAGCTAGAGGCAACAGTGGCAAGAACACCTCCCTCAGACTGGAGGAAGAAACCTTGGGAGGAACCAGACTCACAAGGGGAGACCCATCCTCCTCTGGTCAAACAGTATTTACAGTTTGAACTAAATACCAAAGAAAGGAGCCTCTGAAATGGATAGCTTTTAGAAGCTGCACAGATAGAGGCAGTGTAAGACTGAGGCAGTCTCTGGCTGAGGCAGTCTCTGACTGAGTCTTTATGTAAAGTGGGCGTAAGCTGAAACAGTCCCGTCCTATCTCAATGCTGGTACATCTGGATGGCACAGTGATGTAACTGAGGGTGTAGCAGTAAATGGACAGGTGAGCTGGCTGGTGATGGTGGGGTGATGGCCCAATGATCAGTCCTTCAACAGCGTTTTAACAGACAGGAGGACAGTCATTTCCTCAGGAAGAGTAGAGAGAGAGAGTTAGTTGGGCTCGGGAGTTTGATTGTAGAGAATATGAATATTCAGAATTTCAGAGTGTGGTTGGAGACTCCAACAGATCTAACTATAACAGCCTAAACTAAAAGGAGAGAACCAGAAGGTAACATGGACATGAGACCACCCTGAGAGACTGGGATCCCCCCACTCCACCGTCAACAAACCTGTGT
Source organism: Megaleporinus macrocephalus (assembly GCA_021613375.1). Classification (NCBI taxonomy): domain Eukaryota; kingdom Metazoa; phylum Chordata; class Actinopteri; order Characiformes; family Anostomidae; genus Megaleporinus; species Megaleporinus macrocephalus. The sequence continues at coordinate 35,792,170 of CM038718.1, forward strand.
GATCGCGTACCAGACAATACCAGTCAATAAATATACACCTAAATAAACCTAAATACACAACATTTAGCAGCAGATTGCAATAAAAAAGTAGTGCAAACCTTGTCATCTCTAAATTGTTCAGTACAGTACAGACACTGAAAGAAATAAGGTGCAGGTGTGCCATGAGGGTTAATGGGTCTGTACACAGTCCATTGTGGGTGTAGGAGGGGGTCTAGACTAGCCCAGATGTAAAGTTGTGGTGTGCACTCCTATTGCTAGAAACAAGAAAACACACAGTCCCTCCTCCTCAGTATCAGTATTAATGGCTGTTTACTTACCAGTTTAGAAGAAATGTTACAAGTTCATCATCAAACTTTAGCCCTTTACTCTCCAAGAGGGTCTCCAGCAGTATCAATGCTAACACTTATTTTATTTTATTTTTTTTTATGATTGTCATTATGGTTGTTTGCCTGGGGCTGCAACCATTGTTGCATTTCTTCTTCCTTTAATTGTCTGTCCTTAAATGAGCTAACAGAGAGCAGAACCTTCAACATGATGAGATATTAGAAGACGTCGTTGGGGCAGCAGTGCTAACTTCTTTATCCTCTCATGTTGGACTGATTCAGCTTAACGCTACAGAGTCTCACTATCACCTCTTGAGGTCCAAAGTGGTATTACGAGACAGGACAGGCAAGAAGTAGCTGGTTAGCATGCCAACCTCAGTAGATATCTCTGCAACACAGTACATAGGTGTTTGTGATGTAACATCAAAACTGTTACATACTGATCACTTAATTATAGAATGTTTTCAACTAAAATCCTACCGACTGCACCTTTAATTAATCATATGCAACAACTCTTTTTTTTTTGTATTGATTGTAAATAATAAGGTATTGCTGGTATTAATCACTTTGCCTTATTTTGAAAACTGCCTGTAAAGCACTTTGGGCTTCCACTGGTATGAAATGTGCTCTGTATATAAAGATTATTATTATTATTATTATTATTATTATTATTATTATTATTATTATTATTATTATTATTACACCAGTGTGCTAAGGCATCTGCAAGGTTAAACACGGTCACAGAAATTGTGGCTTTAAGTGGAGCTCTGAGTTCCTTCTGAACTCAGGCCTTCTATAAATGCACCGCTCTGATATGATCTTGAGGTCAAAGCTTAAAGTCCTTGAACACAGATTTTGAGATAATATCCAGTCTCAGTTAAGTTCACAGACGCAAGATCACGATTAATGCAACAGTTGTGTCTTTGAGAGCTAAAAACACATAGGCCTACACTGACCTCTGTGCAGTTTCTCGGTCTGTGTGTAACAAAGGAGCCATACAGTGGAAAGCAAAAGTAGAAATCACCTCTTGGGTAAATAATACGAGGATGGCTGTGTTTGCACAGTGTTGCATTGTCTTTTTTCCATTTTCACTGAGGAACATGAGAAACAGAACGGCTGCAGCAACGAAACCAGTCCTAAAATGAACTGGTTTACACCCTACTTGACTTGACAAAGTTTTCCCACTTGCCCCAGTATTAATCAATCAGCTAAGACACGTTTGCTGTGCAAATGTAGCTCCTTTCAGTTGTGGAGCTGCACTACTGTGCAAAAGTCACCTAAGCAATAAGAGTATTCTCACCACATATCATTAGAACAGATGTAAATAGCCATAAATACAATACAAAGTAACATGAATAAGTTATTGTGAGAGAAGTAGATCATATCTTGAGCTCCAGTTTGAAGAACAAAGTTAGGTTCCTGATTTCTCCTGGACGCCCCAGACATTGTATGAATGTGTTCAGTTCCTTCAGCAGCAATCTTGATTTAGCTTAATGAAGTACTGAGCAGTCAAAGCAGATATTAGATGAGAACTGATAATAATACTAGGTTGTTTAGGAGAAGCTTGGAGTTGAATACACACACTGACGTATGTAAAAGCACTACTTACTGTATTAATACTGTTTAATATTTAAATAATAACGTGTTTTGCCTATAATTTCTGCACAGTACTGCATAAAGCTTACAAACTAATATTCACTGGTCACTAGCCAGATCTTCTTTATAAATACATGCCCAAGACCTTTTCTCAGCCCACTCAAACCACATGCTTGAACAAAACTTCACCCCTGTATGCTGAACACTGCAGGCAGCTATTTTAAACACCTGTTTTCTGCAGCATCCAGCGACTACAAGAAGTTGTATGTTGTATGACTCACAGTAAGTCACAGTGCAGTACTTCTAATGAAGACCTGAGTAGAAGATGCGGTTTGAGAGAAGTTGGATTTGTGAATGTATTTATGGAAAAGATTTGGGTGACTATTGGACCCCAGTGTTTATCAGCAACATTTGCTTTTTAGCTCCAGTTTAAAGTTTTATGGACAAGTAAGCTTTATTACATCTCAGATACCTGGAATATTATGCAAATTAGATTTTTTCATAAACCCATTCCCTTCAGTGTTGCCCGCAGAGTGATGTTAGAAGTACGGTAGTGTCAGTGATGGAGGCATTGCTTTAAACTGAGAACTGCTGCTCAATGCTGCTGAAAGGACTGAGATAGCCGGCAGGTCACTTCTAACCACACACTAACACTAACACCTCTACCCCACAGCCCAGCACAGAATAGCATAAACAACACATCTTTAACTGAACCACAACAACTTATTTACAATAAAAGTCTTGCCTACTGCGAGCACGGCACTCCAGAGAGCCTTCGCATGTGACTGATCTGCTTTCACTTTCAACCCTAAGTCTATTATTCAGTTATTAATCTTATGACTGGATCTATTATTTAGTATACCGTATCTGTCCAAATAAAAACACTCCATATCTCCATTTTTGTCAGTTTTCATTTTTCTGCATCAGCTGAAATTAACATTAACAGTATAAGTGTCTTTACAATGGCAGCTCCTGGCTTCCTACTCAGCCCAGTAACCAGCTGTACCCTTCCAGCCCAGCCATATCTCCCCCTAGCCCTGTCCTGCACTTGAATTTGATTTATACATATGTAAACAAAGTCATTTGGAGTGGTTCTACTGTGAAATATGGCATTTTAGTGATGAGAATTATTTACAGTGGTGGTGATGGGAACCAGATGTCTTTAATGGCTCCCTCTTAGAAAGCTAATAATTGAACTGGTTATGCATTCAGTGCTTGGTGTCTGAGATTAGGGGTGGATGATATGGCTGAAATATTTTATTATGATACTTCAGGCAATTTTTAATTTGAATTGGTTTTACAGAGAAAACCAAACACACATACTGTACTACTGTATATCAGCTACTTTAACAAAACTACACTGCACTAATTATATTTAGATTAATTATACTTACTTTGTATTGACGCATATTGTAAGTCAATGTTCTTTAATGAGTGACAATATCCACAATATGCTCAGAAAACTGAATTGAGCCATAATTTATCACAATAACAATAAAATATTGTTGGCATTGGAACATGACAGCTGATGTTTACATTGTGTTACAATAGCATGATGAATGGACCAATAAAAAATGCTCCAATATAGATTGTAATAATTCTGGTTTCATTAACTTACCTTTAAAGTAAACTACATAAGACTATTTAAAATTTCTTACAGTAATAAACAGAGCCTGATGGACACATTTATTTGTTTTAATTAATTTATTTATTAATTTATTATTTAATAAATGAATTATTTATGTTAATTATTCATTTGTATTTGTGTTTGCTTTTTATGTAATTGTTTATTTCGCCAAGTATGTCACACATACAAGGAATATGTCTCGGTACACGAGGCACACGTGTATGACATGTAACAAGAACAGTATTATCCAACAAAACAGGCACAATTAGATACAATACACAGACTTAATAAATCAATAATTAGTATTTTAGTGGTTGGCCAAATAAGACTATTTTAAATTTCTTACAGTAAGAAACTGAGCCTGATGGACACATTTATCTGTGTTTGTTTTTTATGTTCATGTAAGTCTTTTACACTATTTTAATGCTGTCCAGTTAATTTTCACAATAAAATATTCTGGAATCCTATTCTGGAATCATGACTCTGTTGTTCCATAAACTGGAATAAACTCACAACTCAGGCTCTGAAATGTAAACAAAGTCATTCAGAGTGGTCAGATGAGAAATGCGTCATTCTAGAGCAACTTGCTGAATCAGATTTGTTCACAGTGGCGTCAGAGGAGTGCAGTGTCTCTAAAAGTGCTCTAGAAGAACGTTACTGATGTCTGAGATGTTGCATAAGGATGGTTTTGTAATAAGCTTTTCGCTTAAAGGTGCAGTTTGTAAGATTTTTAGTTGAAACAACACAAAAATAACTAATGATATACAGAATGTGTGGAAATGACAGTTTTGTGTGAAATATTTCTATGTATTGCACCTCAAGAGACGATAGTCCAGTTAAAGGAGATTTCCTCAGGATAAGGTCCGGACCGTCATCATTTCTAACTTGTGTTCTGATTCAGTGATGTATCCTGTTTTCTGAAGTAGTCTAGTATCAGCATCTTATACCATCAGCTACTGAAACACCAACACATCACACATACCGTTCAGTATATTTCAGTATATTTACTGTTTAAATGCTGAACTGAATAAATTATTTATAAACTTCTAATAAATGTTTTTTATTTACTTTTTATTTACTTTTATCAGGAAAAACAAGGGCTACATTTGTTCACTTTTCTGTTTTTAGAGCTCGTTATTCTCTCTGACTCGCTTTAGTCTCCGGCTGCTCCTCGCTTCATACCTCATCTGTGTGCGCGCGCCGCACTCCCCAATGTGCACAGATCTGATTGGCTGAGGAGCCTTCTGTGATCTTACAGCGCTGGTCTGTGAGTTTACTGCTCTGTAAAGCCTGTATACCATAAAGACAAGAAAAGCTCCACCGCTTAAAATAAACACAGTCAAAACGAAATTATTCTTAATAGATTAGCGGTTTGGGTCCGCGTTGGACAACGCCTGGGTCCGGGCCCGGACCGTGGTCCACGTATTAGTGACCCCTGCGATTGGGAGTCATTGTAGCATCGAGTCAAATAAGTCCAACACGAGAGGATGAAGACCTCTTGTCAACCTCAACCTCTTGTCAATCATGTTGAAGTTTTTCCTCCTAGCTAGTTCATTTAAGGACAGGCAGCCAATGAACACACTGAAACTGAAACTGTTCAACCAACCACTATCACCACTGCCAACGCCCTCACTCGGCCAGAATCCCCAGTCGGCAGCAAATGAAAGAGGTGGTGGAAATATAAGCAGAACAAGAGTGGGTTTAAAAAACATTGGTGCTGTTCTCCACCAATGGGGACGCTCTTGAAGAGTAAATGGAATCAGAATCAGAATCAGAATTGTTTATTTGCCAAGTATGTTACACATACAAGGAATCTGTCTTGGTGAGGCACACGTGTATGATGTAACAATATTACAAGAGATAGGCACAAGAAGATACAATAAATAGAATAAAGAATAATAAGAGTAATGAAGAGCTGGGAAAGGTGCTAATGAGTGTGACGATGCTTTGATGAACTGATATATGAGTATCTGTGCTTATGTGTATATGGATATTCTACATGTAAGTGAGAAGACATGTAAGAGCTGTTACACCCAGAATCTGTACAGCTGTGCTAAAAAGCATTATGTTACATAGGAGTTCCTGTAATACAGTGAGCTTCAGTTCAGGAGTTTGAAGTGCAGGGTGACCACTGTGGTTAATGAGAGTAGCAGCTCTGGGGAAAAAGCTGTCAGCATGTCTGGTTGTGAGGGAAGTGTCTGGAAGATGTGATGTCCAGCATAAGAGCATGTTTCCTCACCCTGCTGGTGTAGATGTCCTGATGTGCTGGCAGATTGCATCCATTGATTCGCTCTGCTGTCATGACTATGTGATTGAGTTTGCCTCGTTCTTAAGAGGTGGAGGAACCGAACCAGGCGGTTATGGATGATGTGAGGATGGACTCGATGATCACTGTGTAGAACTGGATCATCAACGTCTGCGGCAGGTTGAATTTCTGGAAGAACATTCTCTGCTGTGCTTTCTTGGCTATGGAGATTTCTCTCCTACTTCAAGTGCCTGGATATGGTGGTGTCCAGGAACTTGAGTGCCTCCACAGTGGAAACCACAGAGTCATTGATGTTGAAAGGGGAGTAAGGAGTTGGGGGGTTGCATCTGAGGTCCACTGCAATCTCTACTGTCTTTTGTGTGTTGAGTAACAGGTGATTGCTGCTGCACCAGGAGGCCAGCTGCTGGAGTGAAATGGACAGAGGAGGGGCTACTCATTGTTTTTTGTTTCTTACAATAGGGGGGAACAACTTGATATGCTGTCCCCTATATTTCAGAGTATGAACTTGATGGTTTGCATCATCTTATAAACTGCTCCTTTAAAAAATATATGCAGTGAGTTCTGAGGCAAGACAGTCGCCAGAAAGAACTATATTCATATCACATATAAAACTCAGAGGACGTGTAGGTTCACTGGTGCTTTTAGACAATAAATAAAAGGGCTTTGTTTGTGCTGGAGACATTGTGACCTCTGGTTCCCATCACCACCACTGTAATCTGTAAATATCTTGTCATTATACACTATACAATAATATAATGATGCCAAGCTTGGCACTGCTCAAGTCAGTCCAAAGGCCTCCTATTACTAGAGATAAAAGGCCACGGGCGCCCACATGATGGAACTGTGAGGTTACAATGCTATGCATGTGCCTCTGAGCTCATCAGCTGTGCTGATCATGGGATTTTGAAGCAAACGGAACAAACCTGGCAGCAGACAGGCCGTTAACCACGAACACTTCCTCTCTCTCTCTAAAGCGCTCACCGCCTCCAGAGCCTACACTGGTACTGTTACATCAGTCCGCTCTGTTCCTTCACAGATGCTTTCAGTATCGTCATCAATATCTCACCCTGACAGGCCACTGCGCATGAATAATCACTACTCTAAATATCCCGCTCATTGATTTGTGGGCGTTCATTTCACTTACAGATATGATGATGTGACTGCTGGATAATTTTAGGCACGTCTCTCATTCTTGTTGCCAGTTCTAGGGACTGATTCACTTTTCAGGTGGATTTTTTTCACAAGTGATTGTTATTTGAAGACATGAGTAATTTGTTCTGGGCTAGAAGAAGAAATCCTGTTAATACCAGGAAACGTATGTAAATACAGTTAATGAGAAGTCCTTAAATGTGTGATCATTTGCATGTGGTCTGAAATTCTTCACCCACTGGAAACATCTATACTTATATATGAAAACTTCATTAATCCCTTAAACCCCACAGGACTTCCTGGATGTCCATTCATGACTCAGAATAACTTCCATGTATTTACTGAATAATAACCCTTCGAACATTCGGTATATATATATATATATATATATATATATATATATATATATATATATATATATATATATATATATATATATATATATATATATATATACATCGTCGCTGTCCAATGAAAAACAAGAATCTGCAAAATTGCAACTTTACAGGAGAGACTAAAAACATACTTTACTTTCAATGTAAGTTAATGGAACCAAAATTATCTCCAAGTTATTTTGGAGCACTTCTATTGGTCCATTCATCATGGAATTTTCATACAATGTAAACAACCATTGGGGTGCTCAAATGATGTAGAAAACAAAAAAAATGGAGTACATGTATATAGGCGGCATGGTGGTGTAGTGGTCACAGTAAGATGATCTGGGTTTTATTCCTGGTCTGGGTGGTTCTGTGTGGAGTGTGTATGTTCTCACTGTGCTTGAGTGGGTTTCCTCCGGGTACTCCAGTTTCCTCCCACAGTCCAAACACATGCATGTTAGGTTGATTGGTCACTCTAACTGCCCGTAGGTGTGTGTGTGTGAGTGAATGTTGGTCATGCGATGGACTGGCGAACTCCCCGCTGGAGTCAGAGATGACTTTACATCTGCTGCTGCACAGTTTGTGTTCCTCTAGTTGTGTTCCTGCCCACAGGACTGGTTAGTGGTCTTTTCTCAGTGTTTAAACTCTCTATTAGCAGTGCTATGTCTGATCCACTCACACACCACCATCACGTCAGTGTCACTGCAGTGCTAAGAATGATCCACCACAATAATAGTACCTGCTCTGTGGTGGTCCTGTGGGGGTCCTGATCATTAAAGAACAGAGTAATGAAGTATACATTGAATCAGATGAACTACAGTCTGTTAGTGTAGCTCCTATATGGCCAGTATAGCTGATATAATGGATAATGTGTGTAGATACAGGGAGGTGGTTTTAATGTTATGGCTGATCAGCGTATAGTACTGTGACACCAGAATGCCCTTAGCTTGGTTTCAACTAATCAGCCTGACATCCTGTTTTGTTCCAGTTACCTCAAACAGATGCACCACGCTTGGCTGGTCTTGACAACTATTTCTGAGTCCACCGTACCTTTAGACCGAGATGAGACTGAGTTCAACAGTTCAACAGTTTGAAACTGAGATGAGACTGAGGCTGCTGGTCTTAAATGCTGCAACACTAACATATGTATGACAGTTTATATGACAGTATATATGACGTCCATTAAGTAACCAACAGCCTGGTCGAACAGTAGGACTGTAATCGGGCAGTAATCGCCCGCGTTCGCGTTAAGTGAGAGAGTGTAACGTAATCGTAGGCAGCTGGAGCTGATGACCTACAGTGACAGGAATTTTCACAGCTGGGCCCTGTAGCATTCCAGGCCGAGGAAATTCAGCCGGAACGCCGTACAGTATCTTGGAGCTCCTTTCCCTGACCTTTTCTTCCCAAATCTCGGAATGGCGAGATACGTCTCCTGGAAAAGACTGATGAGTCAACATCCTGAGTGCTGAAAAACACACAGCACCACAGAGCGGACCTGCTAACACATACACGCACAGCGCCAGACCTGGCTGGACAGCGTGTTCCACTTTCTCTCAGTGGATTTGGAAAACACCAGTCATACCAGCAGGAAAAGCACTGCACCTTAAAACAATCACAAGCCCTGAATTCCCCGGCAGGACTGAACTCCCCTGTAATACTTGTAGTAATTGTTGATGAATTCCAAACACAACACTGAAAGTCTTGTTATGTATTATATTATATAATGTTATGTGTTATATGTTATATATGAGTTTCATTCCAAAACAATGGCAAAAAACAGGCGATTCAGGAGAAAACACAGCAAAAGGATTCAGACGGCCTAGAGGACAGTGATATCTGGGGGAACAACCTCAGGATGCAGTGAGAGATTTAAATAGGGGAGAGTGAAACGAGTTTCAGGTCCGAGCCGGATTCAGAGCCGAGTGATCAAGAGTGACAGCGGTATAACGTACCAGAGGTAATTCTCACGTGTGTGAAACCCACTGCTAAGAACATCCATCATGAAAACTAGAATATGAAAAGTGAAGATGGTCTAGATCAGGGGTGTTTAATTAGAGTCAGTACGGTCCAGTTAGAGGAGATTTTCTCAGACCAAGGTCCGGACCGTCATCATTTCTAACGTGTGTTCTGATTCAGTGGTGTATCCTGTTTACTGAAGTAGTCTAGTATCAGCATCTTATACCATCAGCAACTGAAACACCAACACATCACACATACCATTCAGTATATTTACTGTTTAAATGCTGAACTTAAATGTGAACTTAATAAATGCTGTTTTCATCACTTTAAGTAAAAACAAGGGCTACATTTAAAATGTTTTTGAAAAAAAGTGCATGATAAAGTACTTATTTATAATAAAAAAGGGAAATGAAATGTTTAGTCTTGTTTACTGAATTTCACATCTTAACAGTTTACCTTCCTCTTGTATTCCTCCACACTTTCTCTTGGTTAGTGAGAGAAGGACTTTAAACCGAGGCTAATACTGTGTTAGGACCATTCTCATACTCATATAAGATATCCGGGTGGTTCTGTGTGGAGTGTGTATGTTCTCCCGGTGCTTGAGTGGGTTCCTCCGGGTACTCCGGTTTCCTCCCACAGTCCAAACACATGTATGTTAGGTTGATCAATCACTCTAAACTGCCCATAGGTGTGATGTTGGCCATGCGCTGGACTGGAAACCTGTCCATGGATTACCCTGCCTTCTCCTGATGACGCTGGGATTGGCTCCGTGACCCCGACTAGCGGGATAAAGCGGAGTTAATGGAGCGATGGATGGATATGAGATGTGTGGCTGCTTTTAATTAGGGCCCTGGTCTCAGAACATATGAGACATGTTGGTTTGGAGCTGCCTGTGGTAAGAATAAACAGGTCTCGGTCCATTCCTGGTTGAAAAGTTGTTTTCCAAATCTCCCGAATCTGCACAGATCTGATTGGCTGAGGAAATTGGTGATTTTACTATGTACGTGATTGGTCTGTGAGGTCACTGCTCTGGAAAGCCTGTATACCGTAAAGACAAGAAGAGCTGCGCAGCTTAAAATAAACACAGTCAAAATGTAATCATTCTCAATAGTTTATCGGTCTGGGTCCTCATTGGACAATGTCTGGGTCCGGAGCCGGGCCACAGTCCGCCTATTAGTGACCTCAGTTCTATATGCTTTATTAACCCATTTATACATCAGAAATGCTTTTCTCTGCACACCTGTTGGCCACCTTTCCGTTCTTTAATGGTCAGGACCCCCACAGGACCACCTCAGAGGCAGGTATTAATTAGGTGATGGATCATTCTCAGCACTGCAGTGACACTGACATGTTGGTGGTGTGTTAGTGTGTGTTGTGCTGGTGTGAGTGGATCAGGCACAGCAATTCTACTGCAGTGTTTAAACACCTTAGTGTCACTGCTGGACTGAGAATCATCCACCAACCAGAAATAATGATCCTATAGTGTATTGTGGGCAGTGTCATGTGACCGCTGATGGGGGACTAAAGGGTGACTAATATGAACTATTAAACTGCCTCTGTCGCTTTACATCTACAAGGTGGACCAAAAGGGAAAAACTAAAAATACTAAAACGTATAATCCTACCTATTTTTTTTCTTTCTATATATATATATATATATATATATATATATATATATATATATATATATATATATATATATATATATATATATATATATATATATATTACCGCTCAAAAGCTTAGGATCACTTTAGAATTTTATTTCATGCAATTTTCATGCAATTCACAAACAATATTGTCCATTTCACAATTAATGTAAGTGTATCAGATGATTTTTAAAGAATAATAATGTTTGTATTAAAGTCTATTTTTGTATAGAGGCTTATTTTGCATATAGTTCTATTATCAACAATTCTCAGTCCTCTGTCTAAATCTCCTGGTACGACCACCAATCCAAGTTAAGGATGTTATTGGACTAATTGGTTGTTAGGACACTCTTGCTCAATTGTGATCACAGCTGAAAAACATTCTACTAATAAGTGAGTATAAAAGGGAACAACATTCTAGGTTAGTTTAGTATCTGAAGATCAGCAGTTGATGGCTTGCTGACCGATTTAAAATGACCAGAAAGAAACAACTTTCTTTAGAGACCCGTCAGTCCATTGTTGTGTTAAGGAAGAAGATACTGAAAACAAGAACATTTCACTGTGATCCCAAACTTTTGAGCAGTAGTGTATATATATATATATATATATATATATATATATATATATATATACATACACAGATTAAAGGGTTAACTTTAAAGGGGAATTCCACCTATTTCTCTTTGTAAGTCAGTAGTTGAGGTGTTAACAAAGTCATTCTGGGTGCTTTGAGGTGAAATGGCTCACTGTAGAGAAGAAACTTAGCAACCGAAATTTCTTTACAGTGGTTGTGATAGTAACCAGACGTCATGTATATTTGTATCCAGAGACTAGATATCTTTTAGTGGAGAACTATTTTTATTTATGAACAAATTAAGAAAATTCTTTAATATACATGAATGATATTTTATGACCAGTTATTTAATAATAGTATAAATAATAATAATAATAATAATACTATTTGTTTTTATATATAGGGCCTTCTCTGAAAGCTCAAAGTACTTAATAAACATTGTGTAAAATATAGAAGGAGGTGCAATGCATTAACATAAACGTTCATACAAGAGAATAAAAATTTGATAAAAAACTAGTACATACAAATGAGATACTAGAATAAGAGACAAAGGCAAGGATTAACATATGTTTGAAAAAGAGGTATGTAAACAAAGCCAAACAAAAAATAAAGCTAAAAACATATATCTATTCACAAGCATATCAGAACAGCTGGCATCTAATCAAGTTGAAACAAATGGTTCAGGATGTTTTGATATAGCAGTAATGATGTATTGTTTTTAAAGATGTCACTCAGATTGATTCATTTGTGTGTATGGCAGCCTGGCAGTGGTGTCTGTCTTTAAGTATCCTGTATGAGAGACAGTCTGCTCGACTGCGGCCACATCCTGTCGTTCTCGGAGTCCTACTGGAAGGCCATAAAACATCATGAGGAGTTCTGTTCTGTCCTCTAGGTAACGCAAACTCATGCACAAACACCAGCGACACTCGCGCAATCACATTTTCCGGACATCAGGCCAGATGGTTATTGCATGATGCGCGGCGGTGGTCACCACGCTTCAGTATCTTGGAAACAAATTTCGGGCGCTTATTGGTAATCAGACTGATCTTTCAGACAGATGTCCGCTAATTTCAAAATGTCAAGGAACAAGCGCTGGCCGCCGGATGGGAAGTACACACACGCAGTATAATGGCTGGCAGATGGTTTCCACTTACAGCATGACGTCTCTGCTGATAACCCTTTATCAGGATTCGTTTCTGGCAGCAAACATCGTAAACCGCCAACTAAAGAGGAACCAACTCTCCAACTGAAACTGAGGGCGGAAGGCTGGTTAGATTAGCCTCCTGTTCAAATGTAGCGCAACTGTCTCCGGTTTCAAACACTGGAAGCGTGTGCTGTGGCTGATTCCATACACTGGAAAACATGAATTGGTGGAGAACTGAAAAAGTAGAGCTGGTCCTTTAGTTAAATATCAAAATTCAGACAGAAACATTGTACCTATGCTACGGTGTTAAGTTCTGCTAGCACCCCTATGGAACATAGGTAGTACATTTGCGCTAAGCTAACTGCAACTGACATCACTTTTATGTTAGTTTTAGATTAAATGCAGGGATTTGAAGCCCGTGAAAGACGTTTCATACCAAAACCAACTGGCAATTTACTGGAGAGACCAAAAAAGTCTTTACTTTCAATGTAAGTCAATGGAACCAAACATTTTCCAAGCTATTTTAGAGCATTTCTATTGGTCCATTTATCATGAAATTGTTTCACACAGTGTAAATGACCACTGTTCTGTTTAAATGATATAGAAAAATGAAAAAGGAACCCTTTATTTGAGGGTTTCAACAAACACTGACATATACTAACATATCTGCTTGTATTATAGTGACTGTTTCTTTGAAGAGAAGCTGAAACATGCTTAGACTACAGCAGTATGTAGGACTTCTAGAAGATCCAAGGTGCATTCCAATCACTCTCATAGTTCCCTGTAAAGTGTTCCGCACAGGTTATTCCAAACAGTAGGGAACAAAAACTTTACACTGGAAGGGAACTCAAAACTACACAGAGAGTAGCAGGTATCACTTCATAGGCAGTTCCGGGGAAGTCTACCTATAAGTCATTGCATATCTCTTGAAGATACATGTTTAACCATGATGCTCTTAATCCACATCCCGTACTCCAGACTGACGTTTTCGGGATTTTTCTTCTGCCCCTTGTAAATCATAATGACGTGTATGGCTTATTGCACTTCCTACTTATGTTCATGACTAATCTGACACTTTAGGCCTTTATTTCAGCTCCTAAAGTCCTAACCAGTGGCTGGGTTCTATCTGCCTACATGTCATACAAAAGAAAATGAGTGGATAGTTTTCTGGTGAGCATTTTGATTTAAAGATTTGAAGAACATTTGAAGGAACACCATGCAATAATTGCGTATACAACCAAAACTTAAAAAACAAATAAAATTATTAGTGTAATACTTGTATAGTTCTAAGTGACATGATTCAAATGTGTATATCATTTCCACATGAATGAAACATCAACACATACTGCCCTAAATAGCTGGAAGAAGACAAATATATATATATATATATATATATATATATATATATATATATATATATATATATATATATATATATATATATATATATACAGGAGAGCAACTATACAGGAGAGGCCAAAAACTTCTTCACTTGTAATGGAAGTCAGTGGAACTAGATTTATTTTCAAGATATTTTGGAGAATTTCTATTCAATTGATGCAGAAAAATAGAAATTGTCAAAAATATACACGTTTTTTAGCAATGATATAGTTTAGGATCGCTTTAGAATATCACTTCATGCAATTTTCATGCAATTCACAAACAATGTTGTTAATTTCACAATTAATGTAAGTGTATCAGATGATTTTTAAAGAATAAAAATGTTTGTATTAAAGTCTATTTTTGTATAGAGGCTTATTTTGCATATAGTCCTATTATCAGCAATTCTCAGTCCTCTGTCTAAATCTCCTGGTATGACCACCAATCCAAGTTAAGGATGTTATTGGACTAATTGGTTGTTAGGACACTCTTGCTCAATTGTGATGCACAGCTGAAAAACATTCTACTAATAAGTGAGTATAAAAGGGAACAACATTCTAGGTTAGTTTAGTATCTGAAGATCAGCAGTTGACGGCTTGCTGACCGACTCAAAATGACCAGAAAGATACAACTTTCTTTAGAGACCCGTCAGTCCATTGTTGTGTTAAGGAAGAAGATACTCCATTAAAACAAGAACATTTCACTGTGATCCCAAACTTTTGAGCGGTAGTGTATATATATATTTAAGGACTTAAACTACTGACAATCCTAACATCTACTCTAAAGTTCATGTATCAGGGTTTACAGCGTAGGTGGTTTAAGGAGTTCTATTGCATACAGACATATCTTGACAAGTCTTCTGGCATACTATCCCCAACACGAACTTAAGTGTTTTCATGCTCATTTAGTCAGCAGGTGTGGGCTTGAAGCCGCTCCATAACAGCCCTGTGTGAGCCCAGCAGCTGTCTGTTCTGCTCCAGGACTTAACCTCAACCAGCAGTGACCTGCTGAAGTTAGCCTGGTCCATCAACGGGCAGCCTGTAAATGCACAACTGTGAGAGAGAGAGAGAGAGAGAGAGAGAGAGAGAGAGTGTGTGTGTGTGTGTGTGTGTGTTTGTGTGTGTGTGTGTGTGTGTGTGGGGGGTGGGGGGCTGTATTTATCTCTATCTGGGAACAAATGTTCTCAGTACAGGGGTCATCAACTCACAGATCTGCATTACCCACAAGATATTTTATAAAGTAGCTTAGGCTGCAACTTTAGATGCAAAAAGCAGAAACAGAGCAACACATGCGAGAGGAACCGTTCCGGCATGACAGTGAGCAGACATGACTGTAATACAGCACTAACTACTTCACCTATTACTCTCATTCAGACTGATGGTAGAACAGAATCATCAGACAAACTTATCTGCAATAGTTTCACTCAATAGTTCAGCAGAAACAATGATGCTATCACAGTAATTGTTATACACCATAAGTTCCATATAATTATTATATAATACCATATACCATATAAGTGTTTCGTAGTCTAAATGTTTTCCTTCATACAATAAACATTTAGAAAGTATGTGTTATAAATATCTTTTATTAAATCCATGTAAACTGGATGGTGCCAATCTTGGGTGTAATGCTTCTGTACACGCCCCCTGACCAATCACAGGGCTGATCTCTCTGGTCCCGCCCACAAAAATGATTTCAAAGTCAGAGAAACTTACAAAGCTAAAGCTAAACCTCCTGTAGCTGCTCCTTCATTCCTTTATCATCACCAACACTGTTCCTTCATCCCTTCATTCCTTTATCATCACCAACACTGTTCCTTCATCCCTTCATTCCTTTATCATCACCAACACTGTTCCTTCATCCCTTCATTCCTTTATCATCACCAACACTGTTCCTTTATCCCTTCATTCCTTTATCATCACCAACACTGTTCCTTCATCCCTTCATCATCACCAACACTGTTCCTTCATCCCTTCATTCCTTTATCATCACCAACAGTGTTCCTTCATTCCTTTATCATCACCAACACTGTTCCTTCATTCTTTTATCATCACCAACACTGTTCCTTCATCCCTTCATTCCTTTATCATCACCAACACTGTTCCTTCATCCCTTTATCATCACCAACACTGTTCCTTCATTCCTTTATCATCACCAACACTGTTCCTTCATCCCTTTATCATCACCAACACTGTTCCTTCATTCCTTTATCATCACCAACACTGTTCCTTCATCCCTTCATTCCTTTATCATCACCAACACTGTTCCTTCATCCCTTCATTCCTTTATCATCACCAACACTGTTCCTACATCCCTTCATTCCTTTATCATCACCAACACTGTTCCTTCATTCCTTCATTCCTTTATCACCACCAACACTGTTCCTTCATCCCTTCATTCCTTTATCATCACCAACACTGTTCCTTCATCCCTTCGTATCTTTATCATCACCAACACTGTTCCTTCATCCCTTCATTCCTTTATCACCACCAACACTGTTCCTTCATACCTTTATCATCACCAACACTGTTCATTCATTCCTTTATCATCACCAACACTGTTCCTTCATCTCTTCATTCCTTTATCATCACCAACACTGTTCCTTCATTCCTTTATCATCACCAACACTGTTCCTTCATTCCTTTATCATCACCAACACTGTTCCTTCATCCCTTCATTCCTTTATCATCACCAACACTGTTCCTTTATCCCTTCATTCCTTTATCATCACCAACACTGTTCCTTCATCCCTTTATTCCTTTATCATCACCAACACTGTTCCTTCATCCCTTCATCATCACCAACACTGTTCCTTCATCCCTTCATTCCTTTATCATCACCAACAGTGTTCCTTCATTCCTTTATCATCACCAACACTGTTCCTTCATTCTTTTATCATCACCAACACTGTTCCTTCATCCCTTCATTCCTTTATCATCACCAACACTGTTCCTTCATCCCTTTATCATCACCAACACTGTTCCTTTATTCCTTTATCATCACCAACACTGTTCCTTCATCCCTTCATTCCTTTATCATCACCAACACTGTTCCTTCATCCCTTCATTCCTTTATCATCACCAACACTGTTCCTTTATCCCTTTATTCCTTTATCATCACCAACACTGTTCCTTCATCCCTTCATTCCTTTATCATCACCAACACTGTTCCTTCATCACTTCATTCCTTTATCATCACCAACACTGTTCCTTTATCCCTTCATTCCTTTATCACCACCAACACTGTTCCTTCATCCCTTCATTCCTTTATCATCACCAACACTGTTCCTTCATCACTTCATTCCTTTATCATCACCAACACTGTTCCTTCATACCTTTATCATCACCAACACTGTTCCTTCATCCCTTCATTCCTTTATCATCACCAACACTGTTCCTTCATCCCTTCATTACTTTATCATCACCAACACTGTTCCTTCATTTCTTTATCATCTCCAACACTGTTCCTTCATCCCTTCATTCCTTTATTATCACCAACACTGTTCCATTATCCCTTCATTCCTTTATCATCACCAACACTGTTCCTTTATCCCTTCATTCCTTTATCATCTCCAACACTGTTCCTTCATCCCTTCATCATCACCAACACTGTTCCTTCATCCCTTCATTCCTTTATCATCACCAACAGTGTTCCTTCATTCCTTTATCATCACCAACACTGTTCCTTCATTCTTTTATCATCACCAACACTGTTCCTTCATCCCTTCATTCCTTTATCATCACCAACACTGTTCCTTCATCCCTTTATCATCACCAACACTGTTCCTTCATTCCTTTATCATCACCAACACTGTTCCTTCATCCCTTCATTCCTTTATCATCACCAACACTGTTCCTTCATCCCTTCATTCCTTTATCATCACCAACACTGTTCCTACATCCCTTCATTCCTTTATCATCACCAACACTGCTCCTTCATTCCTTCATTCCTTTATCACCACCAACACTGTTCCTTCATCCCTTCATTCCTTTATCATCACCAACACTGTTCCTTTATCCCTTCATTCCTTTATCATCACCAACACTGTTCCTTCATCCCTTCATCATCACCAACACTGTTCCTTCATCCCTTCATTCCTTTATCACCACCAACACTGTTCCTTCATACCTTTATCATCACCAACACTGTTCATTCATTCCTTTATCATCACCAACACTGTTCCTTCATCTCTTCATTCCTTTATCATCACCAACACTGTTCCTTCATTCCTTTATCATCACCAACACTGTTCCTTCATTCCTTTATCATCACCAACACTGTTCCTTCATCTCTTCATTCCTTTATCATCACCAAGACTGTTCTTTTATCCCTTCATCCCTTTATCATCACCAACACTGTTCCTTCATTCCTTTATCATCACCTACACTGTTCCTTCATCCCTTCATTCCTTTATCATCACCAACACTGTTCCTTCATCCCTTCATTCCTTTATCATCACCAACACTATTCCTTCATCCCTTCATTCCTTTATCATCACCAAGACTGTTCCTTCATCCCTTTATTACCAACACTGTTCCTTCATCCCTTCATTTCTTTATCACCAACACTGTTCCTTCATCCCTTCATTTCTTTATCATCACCAACACTGTTCCTTCATCCCTTCATTCCTTTATCACCAAAACTGTTCCTTCATCCCTTCATTTCTTTATCATCACCAACACTGTTCCTTCATCCCTTCATTCCTTTATCATCACCAACACTGTTCCTTCATCCCGTCATTCCTTTATCATCACCAACACTGTTCCTTCATCACTTCATTCCTTTATCATCACCAACACTGTTCCTTCATCCCTTCATTCCTTTATCATCACCAACACTGTTCCTTCATTTCTTTATCATCACCAACACTGTTCCTTCATTCCTTTATCATCACCAACACTGTTCCTTCATTTCTTTATCATCACCAACACTGTTCCTTCATCCCTTCATTCCTTTATCATCACCAACACTGTTCCTTCACCCCTTCATTCCTTTATCATCACCAACACTGTTCCTTCATCCCTTCATTCCTTTATCATCACCAACACTGTTCCTTCATCCCTTCATTCCTTTATCATCACCAACACTGTTCCTACATCCCTTCACTCCTTTAACATCACCAACACTGTTCCTTCATCCCTTCATTCCTTTATCATCACCAACACTGTTCCTTCATCCCTTCATTCCTTTATCATCACCAACACTGTTCCTTCATCCCTTCATTCCTTTATCATCACCAACACTGTTCCTACATCCCTTCATTCCTTTATCACCATGAACACTGATATGATCATATTGTTATCTTATATTTTTATAATGCTGAATGTTCAATATGACATGCAAGTTTAATATCACGCAAACAGGTTTCATATTTTACGTCCTGGGAACTTTTAAATCATGTGTATTGGCTATAGGTGTGTTCTGATCAGTAAAGCTGCAATCTTTAACTGCAATAAATTCAAACAAATAGTACAAACATAGTAACTACATTACTAACCATCTACTCTGAGTTTTTTTTTTACTTGATTCAAATGTCCCTGCGACCCAGGAAGATACCCGGTTTAGAGGATGAGTGAGAATGAGAGAGTGATGTTTCCAGTGGTGGTGCTGATATAGGTGTTGTGTTTGCACAGCTTGTATAATCTCAGTGGGAAAAGCACTGATCAGTAGAAGGAATTACATTTACAACTGTACAGTGTTTGCACTAAATGAACACAGCATAGACAAAAAAGTCTGTGTGTGTTACAGGAGGGAAAGTCCCCAGGTCTCATAGAAAACCCTTGAACTCTCCAGGATGCTGGTGTTTTGAATCAGAGCCAAATGTCTGTGACCAGTGAGACCAACGCCAAAAACATAAGATCTCCCATTAATCTCCCAATTAATATTAAAATAAAAAAAATTATGGCCACTAGGGGCAAATTTGACTTACTTACCTACTAGGGGTGACTGGAATGCTTACATAGTTTCTCTGTCCTTATCCTTTCACAGCACTACATGTACTTGTTTAGATTCCTTTAATGAACAGTACAAAACTTTAATTCACTCTATTCATCTTCAAATTCTATTACTATTACCACTACTAATACTTCTACTACTTCTGTAGCTACAATTACTTTTATTACTCTATTACTATTACCACTACTAAAACCACTACTACTTCTGTAGCTACAATTACTGTTATTACTCTATTACTATTACCACTACTAATACTGCTACTACTTCTGTAGCTACAATTACTGTTATTACTCTATTACTATTACCACTACTAAAACCACTACTACTTCTGTAGCTACCATTACTGTTATTACTCTATTACTATTACCACTACTAATACTGCTACTACTTCTGTAGCTACAATTACTGTTATTACTCTATTACTATTACCACTACTAATACTGCTACTACTTCTGTAGCTACAATTACTTTTATTACTCTATTACTATTACCACTACTAAAACCACTACTACTTCTGTAGCTACAATTACTGTTATTACTCTATTACTATTACCACTACTAATACTGCTACTACTTCTGTAGCTACAATTACTGTTATTACTCTATTACTATTACCACTACTAATACTGCTACTACTTCTGTAGCTACAATTACTGTTATTACTCTATTACTATTACCACTACTAATACTGCTACTACTTCTGTAGCTACAATTACTTTTATTACTCTATTACTATTACCACTACTAATACTGCTACTACTTCTGTAGCTACAATTACTGTTATTACTCTATTACTATTACCACTACTAATACTGCTACTACTTCTGTAGCTACAATTACTTTTATTACTCTATTACTATTACCACTACTAATACTGCTACTACTTCTGTAGCTACAATTACTTTTATTACTCTATTACTATTACCACTACTAATACTGCTACTACTTCTGTAGCTACAATTACTGTTATTACTCTATTACTATTACCACTACTAATACTGCTACTACTTCTGTAGCTACAATTACTGTTATTACTCTATTACTATTACCACTACTGGTACTACTGCTACTACTGCTACTACTTCTGTAGCTACAATTACTGTTATTACTCTATTCCTATTACCACTACTAATACTGCTACTACTTCTGTAGCTACAATTACTTTTATTACTCTATTACTATTACCACTACTAATACTGCTACTACTTCTGTAGCTACAATTACTTTTATTACTCTATTACTATTACCACTACTAATACTGCTACTACTTCTGTAGCTACAATTACTTTTATTACTCTATTACTATTACCACTACTAATACTGCTACTACTTCTGTAGCTACAATTACTTTTATTACTCTATTACTATTACCACTACTAATACTTCTACTACTTCTGTAGCTACAATTACTGTTATTACTCTATTCCTATTACCACTACTAAAACCACTACTACTTCTGTTGCTACTATTGATATTACTAGTTTATATGTATTACTACTAATACTGCTACTATTTCTATCACTGCTATTGATATTACAACTCTATTACTATTACTACAAATATTGCTACTACTTCTGTTTCTATTACTACTCTATTACTGCTACTATCGTATATATTTTTGTCACTATTATTGCTTTTAGTACTCTATTACTGCTACTATCGTATATATTTTTGTCACTATTATTGCTTTTAGTACTCTATTACTGCTACTATCTTATATATTTTTGTCACTATTATTGCTTTTACTACTCTATTACTGTCACTATCGTATATATTTTTGTCACTATTATTGCTTTTAGTACTCTATTACTGCTACTATCGTATATATTTTTGTCACTATTATTGCTTTTAGTACTCTATTACTGCCACTATCTTATATATTTTTGTCACTATTATTGCTTTTACTACTCTATTACTGCTACTATCGTATATATTTTTGTCACTGTTATTGCTTTTAGTACTCTATTACTGCTACTATCATATATATTTTTGTCACTATTATTGCTTTTACTACTCTATTACTGCTACTATCGTATATATTTTTGTCACTGTTATTGCTTTTAGTACTCTATTACTGCTACTATCTTATATATTTTTGTCACTATTATTGCTTTTACTACTCTATTACTGCTACTATTATATATATTTTTGTCACTATTATTGCTTTTACTTCTCTATTACTGCTACTATTGTATATATTTTTGTCATTATTATTACTTTTACTACTCTATTGCTGTTACTACCAATACTGCTACCACTACTGTCACTACTATTAATATTGCTACTTTATTAGTTACTACTGTTAGTACTTTTAATAGTGTGGTACTACTTATTTCTACTATTGCTACTACTATTATTATTATCAATACTAGCAGTAGTTATATTACCACTACTACAACTAAAAATAATAATAATATTGATAATACTAATGCTAATAATGCTATAACTAGTTTTTTAGTACTACTCATTCTACTACTACCACTGATATTCCTACTACTAGAACTACTCTTAATACTACTACTACCCTTGTTACTCATGTAAATAACCTGTTTCTAATCTAACGTGTGAGTTATGTGGTTAAGTACAGTAAGGCTCTGAAGTATGTGGCCCCTGGTACATGGTTTAAGGGGTTAACACCTCGTGTTGACTAGTGTGTGGGCACCCTGTAAATACCCCTTCAAATGTTACCAACCAATGTTTCTGTTTCTGGAAAGAACAGTTGGCATGTTTTGTCTTTTTTTAACTCGCAGACATTGACATTGTGATGCGTTTCCTGCCCAATCCCTCCACCACATCCTCTGTGCACATGTGGGCCACATATCTGCATCCTCTCTCCCTCTCCCTCGCTCTCTCTCCCCCTCTCTTTCCCTTTCAGTCCCCTACACACATGCTCGTGTCTCACCATGGTGCCACATACAAACAAAACAGTCCCTTCAGCAATGCGAAGTGAAAGGCTGCGCTTAATGAATCAGCCTGAACTTTACTGCGAGGATTTTTCTAGCTCAGCTTTTAAGTCTTGTGTTTTCACTCGTCTCTCTTTTTTCTGTTTGTAATTGTTGGAGAATAATCAGTTTGTCATGGCTGCGAATTGCTGCCTCACAACCCTAATAAACTCCCTCATGGAAACCCAAATATTGTAGTTGGTAAATACAACAAACCTCCGGCTCTTTTTCAGAGACTCGCTGGAAGAAGGCGTCCACTATGCGATCATGTGTTTGGGTGTCCCTACTTATATGCTGTTTTATTGATTCACTAAGTAAAAATATGAACATCCTCCATGGAGAACACACTTCTACACATTTTAATGCCCAAATACTGCTTATTTGCTGAATTTAACGCATCAGAGGAGCATAAAATGTGGCTTGGGCAGAAGTTTTATGTTAGTTTTTCCAATATGTTATCCAAACCCAGCACATCTATGGGAATTGTGATTCTTTTTCACTTAGAAAATCCCCAGTACGTGTAATTTGAGTTGATTTTGGACAACCGCTGTTGAGCTCACTGGACCATGCTCTCTTTAACATGGCAGTTTTTCCTGTTTGGAAGAGTTCAACATTAACCTTGCCTGAGAATCAATATTTGCATTAGATTTCTCATTTGTTTAGGTCCGTTACTGTATGCAGAGAGTCTCATTCAGCTCAACCAAACACCAGATAGACAGGTTTAAAGATTGCTTTAATAAAAGCCAAGCCTTGTCAAACGACTAATCTTAGATCAGTATCTGTATATCATATAGTAATTCTTATTTGTGCTTATTGAGAAGTAAGGTTTTCTTATTAAAATGACACACATTAACAAAGCGATTTGTAAAATGTAAAATGTATTTTCATTATAAAAGTAATTAAAAACTATGTACCACTTTGTACCTCAAGAGGTGATAGTGAGCCACTGTGGCGTTGCATCTGCTCTCAGTCCAACATGAGAGGATGAGGAAGTAGCGCTGCTTCCCTCATGGTGTATTTTAACCTCTTATCCATCATGTTGAAGGGGCTGCTTTGAGAAATATCTAAAAATAATTTTAAAAACATGTTTGTATTTTTCAGGTTGTTCTATAGAAATATGAATTGCAGCCCAACCAGATTTTATACAGGGTAATTATATATGTTAATGTTTTTTTACAAGCTTCTACAACCAGCAGAATTGGGCACTGGAAGAAAACTGTATAGGTGTTTGTTTGTTTGTTTGTTTTTGACTAATTTGGGACATTTATATGTCTGAACTGAAGGCATTGATGTGTTCTTCGTCTGCATATTCAAAAACAAGAACTGACCAAACAGAAAAAACAGAAGTTAAGGTTCCAGTTTTAGTTTATTTTCCACCTGCGTATGATGGCCGGACTCATCATAATAACCATGATTAACTAAAGTTAGCCTTCAGTTATTTTATGCCACTCTGAAGTGTCTGAATGACTATAGCTACCTTGCTTGCTGATTAGCTGAACTTTTTTGGTTAATTTTCTTTGTATAATTAAATGATACACTACATTGTTCACATAAACTCACAAAAATGTCTACATTAAAATAGAATTATATAACAAATGATATTAAAAATTATATTTTCTCTGAGCAGTGTAGAAATGTGAGCAAAAATCACTTATTCTGCTGCCCAGTAAGCTATCTACTTCTATTAGCATTCATGCTAGCTGCCTAGGCAGCACAGTTAGCACTCTCACCTTACAGCAATTGAATTCCAGGTCCGGGTGGTTCTGTGTGGAGTGTGTTCTCTCCGTGCTTGAGTGGGTTTCCTCCCATAGTTCAAACACATGCATGTTTGATTGGCCACGCTAATTTGCCCATAGGTGTGAGTGTGTGTTGGCCATTCCATGGACTGGCAACCTGTTCATGATCTACCCCGCCTTCATTCAATGGCGCTGGGATTGTCTCCAGCCCCTCCGTGACCCCGACCAGCGGGATAAAGCGAAAGATAATGGATGGATAGCTTCCTAACTAGCTTAGTATTAGTTCTGGTGATGCAATAGTGAATAGTGAATCCATTCAATTGTTGTAGGCTTCAGCTGCAAGTGTTAGCAAAGACAAAAAACAGAGATTAGTTGGTACCAATTTGAGTAGTTACCAAAAATAGTAAAGCTGTGCTTTATTAAGGACTTTTGGTGCTTATAGTGCCCGCAGCATTGTCACAACGTTGAAATGTAATTCCTCAGAAAGTTGTGACCCCTGTTACATGACAATGTTGTGATAATGTAGTGGCAACATTGTCAGTATTTTGTCACAACCTCCTAGAAGTCTTTATATATTCCAAAGTTGGCAACAGGTAGAAAAATACTGCAAACAAGGTTATAACAAGGTATTTAGTAACATTGTGACAACATTGTTCAGATAACATAAAAAGCACCACCTTTTGACAACAACATAGCAACATTATAAGGAAGTAGACATGGTGACAGTGTTATGTGTTTGCTGGCTACCAGTTTTATGATCTCAAAGGTTTTGTTACTTTGAGTATTGCATACATGGCATTTGTTGTTTTTCATATTTGTTGAAATACGGCAACAGTTAGCAACAGCTTGGATTAAAGTGACTGTTGTTCAGCAACTAGCAGTGCATATACGGTTCATAAAACATGCCACTATCAGATATAACATGGGTAGAACGTGTGGCCGGAACTAACTGCTGTATGGTGGTATTTTGTCTATATATTGTGCAACACTATCGCATATAAGTGAAGAAAGACAGTTAACCGATGTTGAGGGGTGAACGTACACAAGTTCCCATTTATGCTGTACCTCTGTAAAAAAATGATGTGGATCATGTCTATGGTTAGTGTCTGAGTAAAGTAAATAAAAGCACCCACGCTTTTCTCGCTTCCTGCAGACTGTCGATGCCGAGCATGAAAGAAACCTCAAGGCTGATCTCAGGTCAGTGCAAAAAAAGCATGCACCCAAAAGAGGAAGGCCTGAGGAGAAAGCATGTTGCAATAGAAATGGTGCAATGTTTGGCATGTATGTCTTTGCTGTTTGCCCATGTAGACACAGCGTTTCCTTTCTGTTCTATACAAGTGACTCTCAGATTTATGATCCTGTTAATCTAAATAAACCCAGATACGTTACTCTGCCACTCTGAAGTGTCTAAATAGCTATAGCTACCTTGCTTGCTAGTTAGCTTAACCTATTTGGCTCATTTGAAATGATACGTTACACTATTTGCATCAACTCACACAAATGTCTACATTTAAATAAACCGCCACACATAGCCGTCTATCTATCAGACCCATTCAAGCTCTACTCACATAAGCATTTTATAGTAACCTAATGATGAACTATGACAACTCAATGTCATCATGTTATTCATTTCATATGATATGTCTACTGTGTGCATGTAAACAGTTACAGTCATATGCAAATTTTTGGGTGCTCCTGATCAAAATACGTGTCTGGCTGATTTTCTAGAGTGAATATAAGTGAACATACTCTGTATGGAGAAATACTTCTACACAAACAAATACTCAATAACTGTGTATATAAAGCAAACAAATAAATATGACCAGTGCAAAAGTTTGCAACTGTTTTTTGTGCTACTTTTAGCAAATAAATATAAACTATGCACTAAAATCCACAAAATGTACACTTCCTGGCTAAGTCCCATTTGTATGTAAATAAATAAATCATTAATAGGCTTTGATTGGATAATGACTGCAGTGATTAATATGTTTTACCTGGTAACAGTTCTTTTAACCCCTAACTGATGCAGCAAATAGCTTTACACGTTTTGAACGAAGACAGTCATGGAAAAAATTTTACCGGAGGGTCAAATTATTGTCTTGCAACAAGCAAAGTGAACAACTGGAGCCAAAGCGGAAATAACTAAAATTGGGTTCAGAACTCATTATTAACACCTGGAAGGAGAGAGGAGAACCTCGACAATCACCAGGTCACCCCATCAATAGATTTGATCTCAATGCTATAGTAGAGTGTGCTGATTTTTTGGGCCAAGTGGAGTTGAATTTGATTTGGTGTGTTCAAGCTTTTGCATATGACTGAATATCCTTAAGACACTGTGTGTAATTGTGCTTTTCTTTCATTTTGACTATGGAACTCAACCATATGATTTATTATGTTTTTAATTTTGAGATCTAAAATTGCTTTATTATTATTATTATTATGTTGTGCATGGTGGCAAATTAAGACTTTATCATCAAGTTTCACCATTAGCTTTGACATTATAGCCCAAAATACACAGTAATTTAGTATTTAAACCAGAAATATGTCATAAGGGCTAGCAACTACATAAAACACCATAGCGGTCAATAATAATGTGAATAATTCACAAATTTTTTTTCTGTAAGCCTGTTTCTGTAATAATCTCTGATATTTTTAAGTGTGCAATCAATAAAAGATGTGTAGTATCCTAGAACAAATGCAAGTAATTATATTATAGAAACCCTGTAGAAATTCTGGCAGTACTAGGCTTCCATAAAGCATATCCAGAACATTGCAAAATGTTATTTTTCCCCAACACTTGCCATGAAATGACCCATTTGTAGGCGGAGTGTGTGTCAATCAATTAGACTCCGATTTTGGGAGTGGCATCAGGCGGCGGCCTCCAAACCCACTTCTGAATTCCTTCAGTAAAAAGCAATCAATGTATCACAGCGACATCAGTATGACATCACTGCTGCTGAGCTCGGTGACCCCTGTTTAAGCCTAGCGTGCTACTGTTTGAAGAAATGAGAACATCTCCATAACAACACAGCAACAATGCTGAGGAACTGAGAGCACCCACGTTCTTGACACTTGTCAACAGAGTGGATATATACACAACAATCATTATTTTTAGATGACATACAGAATGTTTCTGTAATCTTGTAGCCAGCAATGTTTTTGTGGTATGTGGTAGAAGTAGACTTACCAACCAACATGCCAAGCTTTGACCCTTTTGCTTTGGTGGTATAGTGCTGGAGCTACCTGGCTTAATTTAGCTAACAAACACCAGGCACCCAAAGCTTTCAGTAAATATATCTAAAAAAATCTCTCTCAACCCACTCAAACCACTTCAGTAAGGTGGAGAAGACGTATGTGGTTTAGGACACAGCAGTACTTAGTGTGGACTATAAAAATTAACTTGTGTAGTCAGTAGCCACAGCCATGCAGGCATATGGATGCTAACCAGGTGATGCAAAATGGGTGATTAACTTTAACAGTAAAGATATATGGTTACAAACAGACATTACAAGTGTAATCTGGCATCCAAATGTCTGTGGTGGATATGGGATTCTCAAAGGTAAGGATCTATTGATTCTATCGTCTACCTACCAGTACATCTATTATCTATTGACTCTTGAATCTATCGTCAGCTGTAGCATTAAACTAAAGAACCAAAATTTGGAAGCATAAAACTTGTCTTGCCTGATTATCCTGTTAGCATTTTGCTAAAAACAAAGGGGTGTAACTTCAGCACTACACTAAAGGAGCAAAAATTGAACATTAATGTCTCTGCCTGATCGACTACACCTGCGATAAGTGAGAAAGTGTGTAAAACCAAAATGGATGCCCTCAAGAAAACTTGGAGCTTGCTGTTTCACAGTCAGTTTGCTTATTAGCCAGGTTAGCCGTTAGCCATCAGTCAGTGTTAGCAATACTAGTTGATAACTACACATTAGGTACTATTTTGTGAATCCAAACACTGTAACAACAGATAGAAGGCAAATAGTACTGTGTGATTTAATCAGAAAAAAATAGACATACGTGCTACTAAACAGTAGAATGCTACAGCTTATGGGTGTTGGATTTTGAGCTCAGGGTTAGTGAGGTTGTACCAAGTTTCTGGGTAGATAATCCAGCTTAAAAATCCAGTTAAAACGTCCTACAACTTCCCAGTTGAAACAAAAGAAGCCATTAAGTAGTACCTAACAAGTAATGTAGTTGATGTAGCGTAATGATGTAGCTATTAGCACTGAGTTACGAAGAACAGCCTCGTAACTGCGTCGCTAATCTAAAGAAGCAAAATTTGGACACCAAAAATCTGTTGGCTAATCAACTAGACCTGGGATAAGTGACAAGTGTGTAAATTAGACTTTTGTTAAGGCTAAGGTACCCAACAAGTAGTGGTGCTCATATTAGCACAGTACAAAAATATCACACACTTGTCAAAACAAACGTAGCTTAGCTATGCGAAATACTTTTGGCTTTGTGATGAACACAGAGGAGCCATTAGATGGAAACTTCCACTCGAAGGCGTAATTAGGAACACACGCTTGGACAGAGAGTATTTGTGAGTGAGTGGGTGGAGGCTGAAGGATCAGGCAGCCTAAGAACTCCAGTGACTCTGTAACGACACCGGCCAAATCCCTGCTGCCTGGACTTCCTCCTTAGCTCTGGCCGCCAGTTATTGTGACACGAGGACAAAGGCCTTTGTGCGCAGTGGACAGAACAAGGCACCACAGGCTTGATTTCCTCCTGGTCCTTTTCTACTAGCTCACTCAGCTATGTGGAACACGAAGCATTATCATATGTCTTGGTGCGGATCTGGTCACCACATGACTCTTCTAGTGCCGTTTGCAGTCTGATATCTACATCAAACCACACGCCCACAGAAAACACATCACCTACATATACAAACGCAGTTGAATGCGCAAGTGGCTGTTACTATAAATAAGACTCTAAATAAATACCATTTGCAGGCCACCACACCTCCTTCATGTCCTTACAGCCTCCTCCCACCCGCCCCACACACACACACCAACACACTAGCTGGGCTAATTACCCTACGACGATTCGCTGCCTATTGTCTAGCTCTTCAGAGCTCTCTTTAGATCTACAATGCGATCGTTATGCATTCAGGCCTTTTAACTGCCCAGCTCACTCCAGACATTCTTAACGGCCCAACCGTAATCATCGCTTACGTCAGCCAGCAGTTTACCCCCCAGTGTCTCCGCCACTTAGTGTAGACAATGGTGCAACAAATCAGGGCATGCCTAAAGGCTACAGGTGCTCAAAGTTGGATAACAATTACTAACATTTACTCAGTCACAAGGATTTCAAGGGGAATTCTGCTTATTTTTAAACACTTTCTGGATCATTTTCTGTTGGGACGTGAATGAAGTCATTCTAAGTGGTTGGATGTGAGATTGTTTGTTGTAGAGAAACTTACTGACTGGTGGTGACAGAAGCCAATGTCTACAACATAAATAATCATTTTATTTGATTTCTAAAACTTCCATACATTGTCCTGTATGTACCCTTCAGCGCTGAACAATTAAATATTAAACTTTAGAGCAAAATGTATCGTAATAAAAACAATGAGTGGGTTTAGACACACTTAGTAGTCAAATCATAGTTTCTGCAGTTGTCTTATTGTTCAAGTGGTCATGTAAACAGCAGACTGTTGTTTTTAGATTGGATCATAGGAATCTTGAATTAAGGAATCGGATCTGGATTGTAGCTCAGTGATAAGATCTCTCAGTGCATATATACTCTTACTCTGATTTCTTTTAGATCTCTCAGTGTATATATACTCTTACTCTGATTTCTTTCAGATCTCTCAGTGTATATATACTCTTACTCTGATTTCTTTCAGATCTCTCAGTGTATATACTCTTACTCTGATTTCTTTTAGATCTCTCAGTGTATATATACTCTTACTCTGATTTCTTTCAGATCTCTCAGTGTATATATACTCTTACTCTGATTTCTTTTAGATCTCTCAGTGTATATACTCTTACTCTGATTTCTTTCAGATCTCTCAGTGGATATATACTCTTACTCTGATTTCTTTTAGATCTCTCAGTGTATATACTCTTACTCTGATTCCTTTCATATTTCTCAGTGTATATATACTCTTACTCTGATTTCTTTCAGATCTCTCAGTGGATATATACTCTTACTCTGATTTCTTTTAGATCTCTCAGTGTATATACTCTTACTCTGATTCCTTTCATATTTCTCAGTGTATATATACTCTTATTCTGATTCCTTTCATATTTCTCAGTGTATATACTCTTATTCTGATTCATTTCATATTTCTCAGTGTATATATACTCTTACTCTGATTGCTTTCAGATCTCTCAGTGCATATATACTCTTACTCTGATTTCTTTTAGATCTCTCAGTGTATATATACTCTTACTCTAACTTCTTTCAGATTTCTCAGTGTATATACTCTTACTCTGATTCCTTTCATATTTCTCAGTGTATATATACTCTTATTCTGATTCCTTTCATATTTCTCAGTGTATATATACTCTTACTCTGATTTCTTTCAGATCTCTCAGTGCATATATACTCTTACTCTGATTTCTTTTAGATCTCTCAGTGTATATATACTCTTACTCTAACTTCTTTCAGATTTCTCAGTGTATATACTCTTACTCTGATTCCTTTCATATTTCTCAGTGTATATATACTCTTATTCTGATTCCTTTCATATTTCTCAGTGTATATATACTCTTACTCTGATTCCTTTCCTATTTCTCAGTGTATATACTCTTACTCTAACTTCTTTCAGATTTCTCAGTGTATATACTCTTACTCTGATTTCTTTCAGATCTCTCAGTGGATATATACTCTTACTCTGATTTCTTGTAGATCTCTCAGTGTATATACTCTTACTCTGATTTCTTTCAGATCTCTCAGTGTATATACTCTTACTCTGATTCCTTTCATATTTCTCAGTGTATATATACTCTTATTCTGATTCCTTTCATATTTCTCAGTGTATATATACTCTTACTCTGATTTCTTTTAGATCTCTCAGTGTATATATACTCTTACTCTGATTTCTTTCAGATCTCTCAGTGTATATATACTCTTACTCTGATTTCTTTTAGATCTCTCAGTGTATATATACTCTTACTCTGATTTCTTTTAGATCTCTCAGTGTATATACTCTTACTCTGATTCCTTTCATATTTCTCAGTGTATATATACTCTTACTCTGATTTCTTGTAGATCTCTCAGTGTATATACTCTTACTCTGATTTCTTTCAGATCTCTCAGTGTATATACTCTTACTCTGATTCCTTTCATATTTCTCAGTGTATATATACTCTTACTCTAACTTCTTTCAGATTTCTCAGTGTATATACTTACTTTGATTCATTTCATATTTCTCAGTGTATATATACTCTTACTCTGATTCCTTTCCTATTTCTCAGTTTATATACTCTTACTCTGATTCCTTTCCTATTTCTCAGTGTATATACTCTTACTCTAACTTCTTTCAGATTTCTCAGTGTATATACTCTTACTCTGATTCCTTTCATATTTCTCAGTGTATATATACTCTTATTCTGATTCCTTTCATATTTCTCAGTGTATATATACTCTTACTCTGATTCCTTTCCTATTTCTCAGTGTATATACTCTTACTCTAACTTCTTTCAGATTTCTCAGTGTATATACTCTTACTCTGATTCCTTTCATATTTCTCAGTGTATATATACTCTTATTCTGATTCCTTTCATATTTCTCAGTGTATATACTCTTATTCTGATTCATTTCATATTTCTCAGTGTATATATACTCTTACTCTGATTGCTTTCAGATCTCTCAGTGCATATATACTCTTACTCTGATTTCTTTTAGATCTCTCAGTGTATATATACTCTTACTCTAACTTCTTTCAGATTTCTCAGTGTATATACTCTTACTCTGATTCCTTTCATATTTCTCAGTGTATATATACTCTTATTCTGATTCCTTTCATATTTCTCAGTGTATATATACTCTTACTCTGATTTCTTTCAGATCTCTCAGTGCATATATACTCTTACTCTGATTTCTTTTAGATCTCTCAGTGTATATATACTCTTACTCTAACTTCTTTCAGATTTCTCAGTGTATATACTCTTACTCTGATTCCTTTCATATTTCTCAGTGTATATATACTCTTATTCTGATTCCTTTCATATTTCTCAGTGTATATATACTCTTACTCTGATTCCTTTCCTATTTCTCAGTGTATATACTCTTACTCTAACTTCTTTCAGATTTCTCAGTGTATATACTCTTACTCTAACTTCTTTCCTATTTCTCAGTGTATATACTCTTACTCTAACTTCTTTCCTATTTCTCAGTGTATATACTCTTACTCTAACTTCTTTCAGATTTCTCAGTGTATATACTCTTACTCTAACTTCTTTCCTATTTCTCAGTGTATATACTCTTACTCTAACTTCTTTCCTATTTCTCAGTGTATATACTCTTACTCTAACTTCTTTCAGATCTCTCAGTGCATATATACTCTTACTTTGATTTCTTTTAGATCTCTCAGTGTATATATACTCTTACTCTGATTCCTTTCAGATCTCTCAGTGTATATACTCTTACTCTGATTTCTTTCAGATCTCTCAGTGGATATATACTCTTACTCTGATTTCTTTCAGATCTCTCAGTGCATATATACTCTTACTCTGATTTCTTTTAGATCTCTCAGTGTATATATACTCTTACTCTAACTTCTTTCAGATTTCTCAGTGTATATACCCTTACTCTGATTCCTTTCACATTTCTCAGTGTATATATACTCTTATTCTGATTCCTTTCATATTTCTCAGTGTATATATACTCTTACTCTGATTCCTTTCCTATTTCTCAGTATATATACTCTTACTCTAACTTCTTTCAGATTTCTCAGTGTATATACTCTTACTCTAACTTCTTTCCTATTTCTCAGTGTATATACTCTTACTCTAACTTCTTTCAGATTTCTCAGTGTATATACTCTTACTCTAACTTCTTTCCTATTTCTCAGTGTATATACTCTTACTCTAACTTCTTTCCTATTTCTCAGTGTATATACTCTTACTCTAACTTCTTTCAGATTTCTCAGTGTATATATACTCTTACTCTGATTCCTTTCCTATTTCTCAGTGTATATACTCTTACTCTGATTTCTTTTAGATCTCTCAGTGGATATATACTCTTACTCTGATTTCTTTCAGATCTCTCAGTGGATATATACTCTTACTCTGATTTCTTTCAGATCTCTCAGTTTATATACTCTTACTCTGATTCCTTTCATATTTCTCAGTGTATATATACTCTTACTCTGATTCCTTTCCTATTTCTCAGTGTATATACTCTTACTCTAACTTCTTTCAGATTTCTCAGTGTATATACTCTTACTCTAACTTCTTTCAGATTTCTCAGTGTATATACTCTTACTCTAACTTCTTTCAGATTTCTCAGTGTATATATACTCTTACTCTGATTTCTTTCAGATTTCTCAGTGTATATATACTCTTACTCTGATTTCTTTCAGAGTTCTCAGTGTTTATATACTCTTACTCTGATTTCTTTCAGATTTCTCAGTGTATATATACTTTTACTCTGATTTCTTTCATATTTCTCAGTGTATATATACTCTTACTCTGATTTCTTTCAGATTTCTCAGTGTATATATACTTTTACTCTGATTTCTTTCAGATTTCTCAGTGTATATATACTCTTACTCTGATTCCTTTCACATTTCTCAGTGTATATATACTCTTATTCTGATTCCTTTCCTATTTCTCAGTGTATATACTCTTACTCTAACTTCTTTCCTATTTCTCAGTGTATATACTCTTACTCTAACTTCTTTCCTATTTCTCAGTGTATATACTCTTACTCTAACTTCTTTCAGATTTCTCAGTGTATATATACTCTTACTCTGATTCCTTTCCTATTTCTCAGTGTATATACTCTTACTCTGATTTCTTTCAGATCTCTCAGTGGATATATACTCTTACTCTGATTTCTTTCAGATCTCTCAGTGGATATATACTCTTACTCTGATTTCTTTCAGATCTCTCAGTGTATATACTCTTACTCTGATTCCTTTCATATTTCTCAGTGTATATATACTCTTACTCTGATTCCTTTCCTATTTCTCAGTGTATATACTCTTACTCTAACTTCTTTCAGATTTCTCAGTGTATATACTCTTACTCTAACTTCTTTCAGATTTCTCAGTGTATATACTCTTACTCTAACTTCTTTCAGATTTCTCAGTGTATATATACTCTTACTCTGATTTCTTTCAGATTTCTCAGTGTATATATACTCTTACTCTGATTTCTTTCAGATTTCTCAGTGTATATATACTCACTCTGATTTCTTTCATATTTCTCAGTGTATATATACTCTTACTCTGATTTCTTTCAGATCTCTCAGTGTATATACTCACTCTGATTCCTTTCATATTTCTCAGTGTATATATACTCTTACTCTGATTCCTTTCATATTTCTCAGTGTATATATACTCTTACTCTGATTCCTTTCATATTTCTCAGTGTATATACTCTTACTCTAACTTCTTTCAGATTTCTCAGTGTATATACTCTTACTCTAACTTCTTTCAGATTTCTCAGTGTATATACTCTTACTCTAACTTCTTTCAGATTTCTCAGTGTATCTACTCTTACTCTAACTTCTTTCAGATTTCTCAGTGTATATATACTCTTACTCTGATTTCTTTCAGATTTCTCAGTGTATATATACTCTTACTCTGATTTCTTTCAGATTTCTCAGTGTATATATACTTTTACTCTGATTCCTTTCCTATTTCTCAGTGTATATACTCTTACTCTTCTTTCAGATTTCTCAGTGTATATATACTCTTACTCTGATTACTTTTACATTTCTCAGTGTATATATACTCTTACTCTGATTCATTTCATATTTCTCACATTCATAACAACTTCATGCAATAACTGTGAGGAAGCTGTTACAGCCAGTAGGCTCCAACAGGCAACAAACCAATATGAATGACTGTTTACATCTAAGTGATTTATTTATTGAGAAATTTTGCAGTTGTTAAATTTTCTCAATTTCTCTTTGATTTTTACCCAAGTTGTCTCTGCTAGCCTACTTTACTTGTACTTGAGTCAGTATTTCACTGAAAAACAATACTCGTAAATGAGTATTGTCCTACTCATCTCAGCCACCGGCCATCTATGGAGACCCTGGCGCAGTGGGCACCGGTTGTGGGTGGACACAATGCAAGAGTGACGTAAAGCCAGAGAAAGGATAATCAGGGAGGGGAATTAGGTGACCTTTGAGGTCAGGCTGAGACACCGAGGTAAAAGCCCCACTGACAAAACCCTCTGTGTCCGCTCAAAGCACCAGGGGACCGTGTTATTGTGCGTACGTGGAGGCCAAGGGTTCAGCTGCGGCCCAGAGGAGGAGAATAGAGGAGGAATCTAGGGGTCACTCTTTTGGCCACACATTCCTATGCATATTCACGACGGCCATTCAGCGAGCGCTCGCTACAACAGCCTCGTTCTCCCTCCGCCGAAGGGCCTCGTGAGCCGCGAACTCCAAAAGAGGAACGCAATCAGCCACTTCATCTCGACGTGCACACACACACACCCACCCTGAGGTAATTAGATGGTTTCTTTTGGAGGAGCGAAGGTTATGAAAGCACAAAAGGGCTGCATTGTTTTGGACCCTCAGCCTTTATAGTAGCGGTGTCTGAGAAACAGTCAGACGAGCATTTTTCGCCACAATAAGAAGCATTGATGCGGCAGCCCAAGTATGTTATTTAAGGAATTCTGTGTGAAACGCATACTGGGCGTCAGAAACCAAAAACAGCACCGACGGCAACTGAACACACAAAGGAGAAAGTGAAGACCCTTATAGGAAGGGTAACAAGAGGACAAGACAGAACAGATGATAGCACACGTTTATTTTGAGACTTTGTTTTTTGTTTTTTTTGCATGACCCAAGTAGAAAAGACATTGATGAATACAGCTTTCTGCCAAAAAAGGCACTTATGAAACGTCACTGATCAAAAAAATGGTCCATCGGAAGATAGAAATAATAAAAAAAATAAACAACAAATCCTTCACTTTGTACATCTTTCCAAAAAAAAAGAGAAAAAAAAGGAAGAACACAAAATAAATAAATAACTTAAAACGACGTAATAGAAACCAAAGCTATGTACAAACGTTCACCGACTCGACAAGAGTGCAGAGCTTACGCCGGGAACAGTAACAGAGTTGTTAGTTTGACAGTGTGGAAAATGGGCAGACACGTTTGGACACATTTTGGTTGCTTTGGCTTTTCAGTCCTTTGTGGTTTTGGCACAAGGTTTTTTCTTCTCAACAACTTTGATCTCAGAATGCTTGTATGTCTGGACAGCTGTAAGCCTTCATAATCTTCATCACTTGCATAACTATATAAGAAAACAACTGCGTCAGAAATTGGAGTTATAGAACTAGGCTCTCAAAAACAAGGGTGCCAAAACCTGGTTCTCCGCCCAGCGGATCCCAACTGTTACCCCAGGTGGTAGACATTTTTCCTTCATCCCTATGTGTTGTGCTTTGGATTGGAGCAAAAAAAAAAACAGGGTTGGGAACCGCTGCCATAGGAGAACCACTCTTGTAAATGAGATGTGAGGGTGTCGAGAGCCTTTTTCAAGTTATAATGTGTGCTCATATGACCTTCAAGCAACTTCACGTTCTTCATATTTACCATTTTTCTTCAGGAATGGCTCAAGATTAACCAAAAGTGGCTCTTCCATGGCATCAGTTAAATAGGCACGCTTTAAGGGGATGATATGAAGAACTGGCGAGCACAAGTATTCAGTCAAATTCAAAACACTTCCAGAGTTTTTCTTTTTTTTTTTTTTAAATAATGCCTCAAAAATAAAGCAAAATGAACTTGTTATGTCTTATTACTGTGAATATCTCTAAAGAAATATTTGGAGTGAACGGAAGCCTTTTCCTTGTAGTAGCTACACCGAAGCATTCCTGACATACCCAAAAGGAACAAGCAACTCCGCAAGAGGGCAACAACTGTTCCTTTGGTGGAGCATCCATTTGACCTGCATGTGGATCTGCTGAAAGGCCGCATTCTTTGGGTTGCCCTGGTGTCCGTTTTGGTCTTTCCAAGCTGCCGGAAGTTTATCTGGCTATGGCATTCGAGTGCACGTTCACACTGCAGCCTTTCTTTAAACTCTTATGTTGCTGGTGTTTAGCCTTGCAGTCCTTGGCTGCACGTTGGAAGTCTTTGATCCTGAGACACTCAAAGTTTGCTCTCCTCCTCCTCCAGAGGCCGGTTGAGGCCGGGGATGTACTTTAGAAGCCTTCGCCTGAAGCTTTTCTGCTTGGGTTTCCTCTGCAGCGAGCTGAAAGCACCGCATTGCTGCTTCTCTCCGTTAGGCGCCGACGAAGACGAGGACGTGGAGCCCCTCAGGTAGCTGCGCGTGCTGGCGCTGCGGGTCAGCGAGGTTTTGGCCGAGGCGAACAGCTCGCTGGCCGGCCGGAGGAGCCGCTGCCGGCCCAACTGCGGCCTCTCCTCCGAAGCTTCCGTGGGGTTGCTGGACGTGTCGGTGCTGTCCTTGGCATGGCTGCAGTTTTGACCCTGGTAGAAGCAGGTCTGGTAGAGCGGGTCATCGTCGCCGGTGGCTGAGCTCAGTTGGCTGATGCTGCTGTTGGCGCTGCCTGTGCCGGTGCAGCGGAGGGCACGCATTACCACGGGACTCGGAGCGCCCAGGCTGCCGTATATACCGGCGGATTCCAAAGATTCATACACGGCCACATCGCTCATTACGATACCTGAAGAGAGGGGCAGAGAGAGGGGGCGTTAGACAAAGCCACGCATGGTCACCTTTCATGGAGCAACAAAGTATCTATATGAATAACATAAACTACACCACCAAAAACTCCTGACAGCCAAGAACAGCACAACTGTTTTCTTTACTCCATAGCTACGCTACAGTAATAACACTCACAAATGCTCCACAGTGAGTGGGCGGGGCCAAACTGCTGCAGACTGAAGGGTGGTCATAAATGTATGGTGACATCACAACCTATTTTTGTTGGTATATAAAATGACTGGTTATTTTACTTGTCAGTCAAACGGCCCTTCCTGTTAAAGTAGCCGTTCTTGGCAGTAGTGACAGAACACAGCAGGACTGCTGCTATTGTAGCAAAACCTTTGCAAATAGCTAATTTTTTTTTCCATTTGTCAATTTGTATTACAGCTATTAGAATATAAATGTGTATGTATATATATATATATATATATATATATATATATATATATATATATATATATATATATATATATATATATATATATATATATATATATAAATAATGTACACGCTTTTATATTCTATATATTCTATATTTTATATATATATAGTCGCTCCCCATTGAAACAAGTATCTCCAAAACGGCAACTTTACAGGGGAGAACAAAAACTGTCTTCACTTTCAATGAAAGTCAATGGAGATTTTTTTCTAAGCTGTTTTGGAGCATTTCTATTGGTCCATTCAAAAAGAAGTTTTCCCACAATGTAAATGGCAGCTGCTGCATTTAATTAATGTAGACAAAAAAAATATATTTTTGGGCTTAATATCCATATAGCAGGGGTGTGAAACTAATAGCTGGAGGTCATCCCTGCCCTAATGCTGGGCTTACATGTTTGCAATAGGTGGCTAACTGGATATTCCATTGTTTTCAATGGAGTGGAGATGCATACCAACTTTGGCCATCAATCTCAGCAGTGGTGGAATAAACTGGATGTCAAGATCACATCATGCCAATATGTAAGTGGAGTTCATGCCAATGTTGGTCATATAATGCCAGTGCCCCTATATACCCTCTGACTTAACCCTTTAACGCCAAGCAAATCATACTTGATACAAGTTTTTGAGACCTGTAAATCATCACTGTTATAACTTCTTTCCCAAAGAAAAACCTGCTGTGATTTTAATTATTCACACACACACACACACAACTCTTTGATGCTCTACTTGCACTGTCTGAACATTGCACTCCACCAACTACTACCTCAGTGACTGCTGTGTTTATGTATGTTATCTGATTGCGTAAATTCACAGATATGAGTGTTGTGTCGGTGCAGCACTGTCCTGTCTGTCTACTGTCTTTTTAATTTATTGTATTTATTGTGTTGTTTCTAGGGCAGTCGTGGCCTGAAGGATAGGGATCCGGTCTTGTGTTTCACTGTTAAATGCAGAGGTCAAATTCCGCTGTGTGCAAAATCACATGTGGCTAATTTGAGTGTCTAAAATTCTAAAAAAATTCTACTGTGTTGCTCCTGGAGGAAAGAAATTTCACTCCACTGTGTACTTGTACGTAGATGGAATGATAATAACAACCTCTTGATTTGTTCACCTGAACTTTGCTCAAACCCACACTTTGTTCTAAATATTAGTGGCAAACCAAAGATCGCAGTAGATACAGAATGTGTACAACACAGTTGGACAGTATAGAAATATGTTCTTTTCTATGTAAGAATGACTAGAGTGAACATTTAAAACAATCTCAGAGTATAAAGGGTTAAAACATTGTGTTCTGAATGCTGAAAAACCAAATTGGATCCAAAACAACTCACATATGCAACGTGTTATTTATTATTACTATTATTATTATTTAAATAATGGTTCATTATTTTTATTAATTTTATTTTATTGTTATTTCTTCTTTTTCATTCATCCATCCATCCATCCATTATCTGCCACTTAATCCCACTAGTCGGGGTCAAGGGAGGGCTGGAGCCAATTCCAGCACCATCAGGCAAAGGCAGAGTACACCAAGCACAGGTCGCCAGTCCATCACATGGCTAACACTCAATCATGCACTCACACCTACGGGCAGTTTAGAGTCAGTGATCAACCAAACATGTATGTGTTTGGACTGAGGGAGGAAACTGGAGCACCCAGAGGAAACCACTCAAGCACGTAGAGAACATACACACTCCACACAGAACCACCCGGACCGGGAATCCAACCCAGATCATCTTACTGTGAGGAGACAGTGCTGACCACTACACCACCATACTAACCACTACACCACCTTACTAACCACTACACCACCGTACTAACTACTACACCACCATACTAACCACTACACCACCATACTAACCACTACACCACCATACTAACCACTACACCACCGTACTAACCACTACACCACCATACTGACCACTACACCACCATACTAACTACTACACCACCATACTAACCACTACACCACCATACTGACCACTACACCACCATACTAACCACTACACCACCATACTAACCACTACACCACCATACTAACCACTACACCACCGTACTAACCACTACACCACCATACTGACCACTACACCACCATACTAACTACTACACCACCATACTAACCACTACACCACCATACTAACCACTACACCACCATACTAACCTCTACACCACCATACTAACCACTACACCACCATACTAACCACTACACCACCATACTAACCACTACACCACCGTACTAACCACTACACCACCATACTAACCACTTCACCACCATACTAACCACTACACCACCATACTAACCACTACACCACCATACTAACCATTACACCACCATACTAACCACTACACCACCGTACTAACCACTACACCATCGTGCCACCTCTCTTCTTCTTATTATTATTTATTTTATTTTTTTTATTAAAGGTCTAATAAACTCACCCCCTTTTTTAAAAAAATTAAAGAATTAGGTTTTTGGGCAATCGTTTCATGGTTCAGGCTTTAAAAGGTTAAATGAGGGGGAAAAAAATCACCAATTTTGTCAGGAATCCAGTCTATTTCTGGACTGGAATTCTCCACCCGTGTCAGTGAAGACTTCCCTTCCTAACCCTTCATCAATGCTCACACGCTACATAGGAGAAATTTGTTTTTCCATGATGTTCCCCCTTCAAGCACATAAACAGTAGAACATGTTATTGCAGCATTTGAACTTGAGCGCACAAGATTAAAGAACTGGTTTGGATCCATCCAATGGCGGCAGTAAACATGCAGCTGCTAACCAGGCGTCTACAAACCCAATCCATATGTAGGCATAATTGAGTGTACTGTGAAGTCTGCTCTGACACTTCAGCACAGCAAACACAGAGCAGAACGGAGAACCAAGGACGCCGAGGCATAACACTGCTGCAGTTCCTCCTCAGTCTTAATACGCTTACTATAGATAAACCTGGTGAGCCTTATATAGACCACATATGAAGATGATATTTGATGACTCACGCAGAGTGAGCTAAACACTAAAAATAAATAAATAAATAAATAAAGAGCCTCACCGTGAACAAGTCTCTGTTCCTGCACCATCAGGGACCGGTACTCATCCCACTTCTCATGCAGCGTTTGCTGGAAAGAGAGAATAAAAACAAGACGTCACACAAAACATTGGCTATTTACAGCTAATAGCCCAAATAAAGTGGTGACGGTGGAGGACAGAACACAGCACTAACGTCGGACAGTGTGCTACAGAATGCTGTTCTGCATTAAAACCCTCATTTGAACGTCAGTGTTTGCTGAGTCTTCGCCTCAGACCCAGCCACAGATGCAGAAGCGCCGGAGATCTTGTGCAAAGCTGCTCACAGCTATCGGCTGCATTGTTTCTGGCAATCTGCACACTTACTACACGCAGCAGGACTAATTAATCCAATGGGAAACTTCTGGAAGCGGTGGCTTCGAGAGCAAGATGTAGTTGCTGAATACAACTGAGTCTGAATTTCACAGCCTCACACTCTGTAGAAGATATCTGAGTTTTCCTTAAAACAAATAAGTAGCTTGTATGTGATGTATCACCAACGCACGTCAGCCCATTCCCAGCGCATGTGCTTTTAATGTGCTGCTGTTTTAAAAGGCAACTCCAATAAAATGACTGGTTATTTTACTTGTCAGTCAAACGGCCCCTTCCTGTTAAAGTAGCCGCTCTTGGCGGTAGTGACAGAACACAGCAGGACTGCTGCTATTGTAGCAAAACCTTCCGAAATTAGTAACGTTTTTATAAAAATACTGAGACATTGTAGCTCAATTTTATTTGTCCCTTTGTCTCACAGCTATTCGAATATAAAAAAATATAATAGAAAACAATAGATTGCCTTTATTGTCATTGTACAAAATTTCACTTCACTTTCAATGTAAGTCAATGGAACCAGGTTTTTTTCTAAGCTGTTTTGAAGCATTCTTATTGGTCCATTCAACAAGAAACAAGAAATTGTCCCACAATGTTAATGGCAGCTGCTGCATTCAACTGACGTAGACAAATATAAATAAACAAAAATGGACATAGGACAATGGACATATATACATATATATAATTTTAATTAAGTTATAAAAACTATTGATGTCATAAAATATTGCACTGTAATATTGTACATGTAATAATTGTTGTCCTGTGATTAACTGGCAGTCCCATCAGGGGTCTTTCCTGTGTTCTGGCCAGAGAATCTCAATTCATAAGGATAAACAAGTTAGAAAAGGAATGAATTTGATGAAATGAATGTAATAATAATAATAATAATAATAATAATAAGATTAAAGAACAAAATAGGGCTTTAACTAAATAAGCTACAGTTAATCTTAGAAGGCTCAACAGATGAGCACTGTTCATGTCTATACATATGACTACAGCAGTAGTGAGCCTTAACTATTCAAGTTAAAAATAAATGGAAAATTCATGATTATGCTCATTTCTGCTAGCATTCCTATGAGACTCCAGTAGTATGTTAGCAATACATGTACTCTTAGGTATAGTACTACTTACAAGTAGTAGGGCCAAATGATTACATAAATAAAAACAATGAACTACAGAAGACAGACTCGTAGGTTATTTTCTGTTTTCACACACATCATTAGGGCTTCTCTGAAGCAGGAACAGGCCCCCGAGGGCCCCATGCTGGACAACACGATGATCATATAGAGAAAATAACCCATATGCAAAAATGTCATACCAAAGTTGCAAATACACACAAATATGTCAGGAAGTCACAATAATTTTTTGTGTTTGGCACACTGTGGTCTAGACGTGCACTTGAGCAACAGCTCTGCTGGAAACAGCTCTGAAGCGTGTGCAGTGTCGTGAGAGTGTCAGAAGCCACTTCTGCTTCGGCTGCCTCAGAAGGCCGAGCTGTTCTGCGAGCGGAATGTGCGGCTGAGTGGCGGTTCTGCTCGAATGTGCTCGTTCAGCTGTGTGCTGGTATGTTGCGGGGGGATTAGAAAAGGCACAGGCACGGCAACAGGTGGGGTGCGAGGGGACGGGTGGGGCTGGCGTAGCACACCACAGCTTAGAGCTGGTGAGCGCTTTATGCTCACAGACGTGTTACGGACAGAGTGTGTACGAGAAAACGAGTGAAAGG
Organism: Megaleporinus macrocephalus; assembly: GCA_021613375.1. Classification (NCBI taxonomy): domain Eukaryota; kingdom Metazoa; phylum Chordata; class Actinopteri; order Characiformes; family Anostomidae; genus Megaleporinus; species Megaleporinus macrocephalus. Next base: position 35,836,250 of record CM038718.1, read on the forward strand.
CTGAGGTGCAGTGATGTGAAGGAGATATTAGATTCGCTGTAGAAAGAGTGGCTGTTCATACGCTTACCTTCAAATACTGTAGGCGGGCTTCAAGTTCTGCTTTCCTTATGGTGTTGCTATATACAGTCTCTAATCTGGAAATGACAGAATAGCACGATCAGTCAACTGTGAGACACCGTTTCCTGAGTTTCAGTACAATATTTAACCAGCTCATTCACTCAGCTCACCACTGCAGTCGCAACATGAGACTTAAAGGGCCCATATGCAACATTTTCTCTCCTGCCGAAGGTCCTCTCATGATGTGTTTAAGCAGCAAAATTACTTTTTTACATGACCATTTTACTTTACATCACTTTAAACAGCCTGTTTCTGTTACTGTGCCTTTAATATATGTAAATGACCTCGGCTCACATGGGCTGCCTTGTTTTATGCCTCACTCAAAAAGGAGTCCAGGCTGAAATACTCCTTATAACTTCAACATGGTTGAAAGTGGGATATACTCCTGTACAGTTGGGTATATAAATACACCAGTTTTTGTGACATCACAAGAGTTTAAAACAGAGGTCACTAATAGGCGGACCGGGTCCAGACCCAGACACTGTGCAGTGCGGACCCAAACCGATAAACTATTGAGAACAATTTAATTTTAGACAGTATTTATTTTAAGTGGTGGAACTTTTCTTGTCTTTACGGTATATGGGCTTTGCGGAGCAGTCACCTCACAGACCAATCACGTGTGCTGTAAGATCACCAAAGATGCTCCTCAGCCAATCAGATCTGTGCATATTTAGGAGTGTGGCGTGTACACAGGCGATGTACGGCACGAGAACCAGCAGTCGGAGAATAAAGCAAGTCATAACGAGCTCTAAAAACAGAATAGTCAACAGTAAAAACTGACTTTTAAACAGGAATGGAGCGATATTTTTTAATGTAAGCCTTTTTTAATTGAAATGATAAAAACATTTATTTGAAGTTTTATCAATAATTAATTCAGTTCAGCGTTGAAAATAATAAATATACTGAAATATACTGAACGGTATGTGTGATGTGTTTCAGTAGCTAATGGTATAAGGTGCTGATACTAGACTACTTCAGTAAACAGGATACACCACTGAATCAGAACACATAAGTTAGAAATGATGACGATCGGGACCTTGTCCTGAGAAAATTTCCTCTGACTGGACCTTACTGACTCTAATTACATACCCTGGTTTAAAACCAGCTGGCTCTACAGATTAAGTTTCCATATATGGAGAGTATGGAGTGGAGATAGACATTTAACAATGTTTACATAGAAAATGCTCTTTTATTGGTTTACTTTCCACAATATGGACTCTTTAAAAGCAGATAAAGTAATAATCATTTTAAAGATTTTTGTTCTAATTTCTTTAGTAAACAAACAGATGCCCAAAGGTCCTCTCATGATGTGTTTAAGCAGCAAAATTACTTTTTTACATGACCATTTTACTTTACATCACTTTAAACAGCCTGTTTCTGTTACTGTGCCTTTAATATATGTAAATGACCTCGGCTCACATGGGCTGCCCTGTTTTATGCCTCACTCAAAAAGGAGTCCAGGCTGAAACACTCCTTATAACTTCAACATGGCTGAAAGTGGGATATACTCCTGTACAGTTGGATATATAAATACACCAGTTTTTGTGGAATCACAAATACAAGAGTATGAAACAGAGGTCACTAATAGGCGGACTGTGGTCCGGGTCCAGACCCAGACGCTGTGCAGTGCTGACCCAAACCGATAAACTATAGATAGACGTTTAACAATGTTTACATACTAGAAAATGCTCTTTTATTGGTTTACTTTCCATAATATGGATCCTTTAAAAGCAGATAAAGTAATAATCCGGCATCGTTTAAAGATTTTTGCTCAAATTTTTTTAGTAAACGAACAGAAAATCTGTTGACTCAGACACAGGCAAGTACTGAAGCGTAGAAGCCCATTGGCTTCAAGTGTTTCTGTTTTGTTTAAGAGAATGAAAGTTGCCTAATTCTGCTGTACAATCAGAGTTGCTCTCAGTGGTGATGATAGGAACCAGACGTCCAAAAGCATTTAACACTTCTAAAAACTCCCTCACAGGACGCTGTTCCAAAACAATGGTTATGAATATGCCGATTGATGCCCGAGTCTGGATAAATAAAATAAGATATCACGACACTCTAAATGACATTTTTTGCCTTCAACAACTGAACTATATAGCAAATTTTAGAAATCGGTGGAATTCCCCTTTAACAGAAATCTCACAGCTTAGTGTAAACCCCTCCTTTAACATTAAACCCTAGACAACAGACGTGTCTGGGTCCAAGCTTAGCGGTTTACAAGGCCAGACACCCCCACATGTATCCAATTTCAAGACCCGTTTGCAACTTGGGTGACACGGATATGAAGGGGAACTTAGCTTTATTAGGCTGATAACTTTCTCATTTGCGGCTCTGCTCTCGGGCCCCGCTCTCGGGCCCCGAACACTGAGGCAAATCGTGCTAAAGGCCATGAAGAGAGGAAAGCCATGCCCCGCTCCCCATTCATGTGGTTCACATAACAGCCCCCTCCTTCGCTTTATAAAGGGAGGTTCATTTACGCAGGTCTTTTATCTTTTATTAGTCGACAGGGAGCTGGAGTGTGGTTCCAATCAGGCTCTGACCGAGCTAATTCCTTACGCTAATGAAAAAACAGAACGAGCGAAGCGCTCAGTCAGCTCTAGTGAATCGGCAGAGGAATGGGCGGTGACGAGGTTGGCGACTGAGGGTGTGCTCACCTAATGGTGTTGCCCGATGACCTGACCAGCTGGACGATGTCCTTGTGGCGAAAACCTTCCACGGATGTTTCGTTCACAGAGGCGATGGTGTCTCCTGTGAATGAGCAAGAAAGGAGGACAGTGTTAGGACAGTGACTTCTAGAGAGTTTTTCTGCAGAGATCAATCATAACGAGTGGCTTTCTGCAGAGTGCACCATTCTAGAGAAGCCTCTACGGCAGTGGTGCTGATGGGAACCAGACATCTGAAGCACGTACTGCCTCTAAAAAGCTCCCTCACAGAAAGATACTACAGAACTGATTACTAATCCTGATACCTGAGACACTAAACAATAACTCTGAGGTTCAGTTTTGGCACTTATGTTCATGGCACATGCAGGACATTATAATTAACAATAATACCTGAAAGAAAGCTATTTTCTAGATATAATATAATATAATATAATATAATATAATATAATATAATATAATATAATATAATATAATATAATATAATATATCAACTTAATCATTATCAGTAATAAATATAAAACATGTAGGTTCACTGATTATGTTAGATAATAAAATTAAATGCTATTTATGTGTTTTAAACATGACACCTGGTTCCTATAACCACCACTGAGGAAATGAGAGATGGTAGGTTTCAGTATTTTACATCAAACCATGAACCTTGTATACATTTTAACAGCTAAATTATAGAAAATTCCGTGGAATTCCCCTGTAAATCATCCAAGGTGGAAAACATCAGCAGTACTGCTGACCAATCAGCAGGGCTTACATTACATCACAATAATATTCCAGCAACCCACCAATTATTTTTGAGTAATCAGGCTTAAGCTGGCTTGAATAACTAATAAGCCAAGCACAGTCTTTCAAAGTTTTTTAGAATTAGAAATGTATAATATGCACACATGTGGGCGACTCTATTATACGAGAGAGAGAATTTTAAGATATATATCGATATATATCAATTGGCACGTAATCACTGTAAGAAAGCAGTTTGTGGTGCAAACCCTTTTTTAAGCTTTATGTATATGTGCTAGAGTGTGTGGCCTTAAAGAGGGACTTAGTTTCTGAAATGTTTCTGAATAATTTAATTCTTAATATGAAAACATAAACATTCAGTATAGGTTGTTGAATTCACAAGGGTTTGGTGAAATGCTCCACTATATAGAAACCATGATCAATACAATCCACAATGATGATGATAGGAACCAGAGATCTAAAGCAGAGATGCAAACCACTAAAAGCTCTCTCATAGGTGGAGAGGTACATGGCAGGCTGTAGTCAGGCAAAATAGTCCTCAAAGAAGAGTATTCATTGATAAAGGTTATCTGGATCAGTTTCGATAGTAAAATATTTGAGTTTATTTCAGTAATAAACCAGCGATTTCACATCTTGGCGACGGAGCCATGCACAGATTTGGAAAAGTTGGTGGAATTCTCCGTTAAGTCTCATCTGGCACCAGTAGGCACCTGGCACCACTTCCTTCCCTGGCGTTCTTTTGTGGCAGGCTCTACTGTGAGGCTGTTTTATAGCCGTGCTGAGGCTGGCTCGGCTCGAGCTTTTCCACAAAAACAGCCGTACGCTCCGGAGCGCATGACATCTCCCGGCTTTTTCAAAGCTGTGGGCCTTTCTAGCTCGTTTGATGAGGTCATGCATCCCTGGAGAAGCAGGCCAATGAGGACAATGGAGTAAAGCACGCGGGGAATGTAGGAAGTGAAACTGACTGACACTGACGCGCGGCTGATCTGAGATCAGCTGGGTACCGGGTCTCATAATTCTGTTGGGTAGGGCTAAGCGATCAGATATCAGATGGGAAAAAAGCACAGCATGTACTTGGAACAATATGTTTTTCTTCTAAAATGATATGACAGACATGAACACATCAGATTTCCCTTCCTGTGGATTGTATTTTTTCTATTATTACAAAACTCCTCATATAACAGGCTCACAGGTGACTATTCAGTATAATGCACAATGTTCAGTGCCAATCTTTGAGAGATTAAAATAGGGCTGCTGTGCAGGAACCGAGTTCGCGCCTGAAAGTCTTCCGGTGTTAACAGTGCGAAACAGAAACGTCCTGAACTCGGGGAGCTCTGTGGGCTGAGACTGCTAACAGCGCCGCAGGGCTTGTTGACAGAAAAACAGGTAGACACGTAGGTGATGTTTGTATTTCCCTAAACAGTAGGCCGTCATTCATCTGCCTCCATGTTGACACAGCGAAGCGACAGAAGGCCTTCAGGTCACAAAACAAAGACGGGGTGGGGCTGACACACAAGCTCGTCCAGTTACCTCACGGCACTGCTTTTTATAGGCTGTGCTTTCCCAGAAGGAGCACGGCCAACAGTGACATCAAACGTGGCATCCCCTTGTACGAGGATCTATCTGCACATAATGCTGAAATGCAGGAAACAGGACTCGACCTCTAGAGGCACCCTTTAAAGGGGTAGTTCAGCAAATAAATAAATAAATACAAGCAATCAAAAAATTTAACCTCTACCGTTAGTGTGGTCGATCGGCCCTGATATGTTTACTTTTGGGCTAAGAGACTAAAATAGAGAGTAATATAGTCACCCAAACTATTTTTAGAGGCAATCCTGTGTTTGGGATGATAAATATATACAATTACTATGAAATATTCAGATCTTTGATATTTAATAGCATTATGTTATTTATTTAAACTAATGGTAGTGATAGTAATAAAGTATAAAAATTCATATTTAAACTTTCAATAACACTTAATTTAAAAAATAAATAATGAAAAATTTAGATTCCTCATAAATGCTAGTCGTCACTACCAAAACACACATTTTCTATACGTATATCATGTTTTAATTTTAGTGTGTCAATGAAAAATATCACAAGCTGTGTTTGCTAGTTGTGAACTGGTATTTTTGAATTTTACACAAAATTAGCTAATATTGTCGCCGCCAAACCATTTTTCAGTAGTGTTTGAATTATTTTGGTTGTTGAAAAAGTTTCATTTAGTTTCTATTTAATAAAATAAACGTAAGATTAAAAAAAAGATTTACTCTAAGTCAATTCAAAGTCATGTGTGTGGATTTGACTCTCTGAACCAATTTGCTTACATTTGCTTGGGTAGTGACCATATATCTAATATATATCGTGGCTGTCCAATGAAAAACATTCCATCTCCATTTGTGTCGATTTCTATTTTTCTACATCAATTAAATGTGGCAGCTGTCGTTGTGGAAAAATGTCATGAAGAATGGACCAATTGAAATGCTCCAAAATAGCTTGGGAAAAATCTGGTTCCATTGACTTACATTGAAAGTAAAGGCATTTTTTGGCCTGTCCTGTGAAGTTGCCATTCAGTTGCATACTTGTTTTCCACACACACACACACACACACACACACACACACACACACACACATATATATATGGGGTTACTGTACTGGGCTTCCTTTACCCAGGCCTTGGGAAGTATTCATTTAAGGGTTTTTATCACCTTTGCTGCTGGTCTGTATTCTAGCCTGTGTGACAAATGCCAGTTTAGAGAGAGGCCGCCCAACCAAACACAGTGTTAATGCACTTCACACACACTTACCGACTTTAAGGCCAGCAAGCTTGGCTGGACTGTCCTCGTGAACTTTGCAGACGAAGGTGCACATCTCCACCGAGTTCTCGTCCTGGTGGTGCAGCCCATATGTCTGCAAGAAACAATCAGCCGAGTGAGTAAACAAAGGAAAAAGAAAGAGACAGGCTCGCGTGCCGAGGGTGTTGACTATGTGTAGAAGAGTAAATGTACACAGGAATCAGGTACATAAACAATGAGTCATAACGGCTTGGTGGGTCCATTCCTGAGCTCATAACGACAGATGCTTTTTCAATACTACAACTTCTACACAGCATCAGTAAAGAAAGGCTTCACAGACTTAAACTGAGAGTTATTTGACTGAACCTGCTCTGAAATGAATGCCTGGTGATGATGTTTTCCCATGCTTCAGTTCAGGGAAACAGAGGTTGTGTGACAGTTCAAGCTGTCAGCAGTTAGGGAGTGACCTGAGGCTACTGGTCACATCCTCATTTAAGGAGTCAAACTGAAACTTGACCTTTGGAAACTTCTCGTTTATGGAGATTTCCTGCTGTCGTAGCACAACAGTTCGTCCAACAGTAGCCTGTCAGATTCAGATTAGGCTATTCAGTGCTAAGCAACTTGTTTTTCGGCTTTGGCCTAAAAAGGACCAGGACCCCTGACTACACACAGTACTGGATCTTTAAATTGACCGTTCACACTGACTTACTTTCCTAACTAGCCATTACATATAACCATAACTAACGTACACGCTTTACTAGCCTTCATCTCAACTCACCATCACACTGACTTACTTTCTTAACTAGCCATTACATATAAGGGTCTGCTCTGACTGTGAGACTGAGCACTGTGAGTGTTGGGGGTCGTGGAGTGGTGAGGGTTTGAGGCTCCACAGCGCTGCTACTCTATATGCTGCACATGCAGGAGGCATATAAGAATCTCTGACCTGCAGAGATAAAAGTATTACTGCTGGAAGAGGAGCTTCATCAGATTACTGGGAAAGCTTCCACATGCAAACCAGCAAGGATACTTCCTAGCGTAGTGCTAAAGAGTGACTATGCAGGCCACCATGCACCATAAGGTTCCACACAGGACACAGTATTCCTGTGAAGGCTGAACTTTCAGCCAGCCTCATTTGCTTACTGGTATCAGCGATACTTTGCTTTGGGCGAAAGCAGATTCAAATGAGGGCTGCATCCTGATAGGGTTGGACATACTGCCAACTGGCTATGTCTATGATCCTGGAGCGTGATATAACCCCGTACCTAGTGTTCTGGAGACGCTACAGAGAACACAAAGGCCGAAGATGAGTCAGACAAGACCCTATAAACTAATTTCTTGGGGTTGTCACCAAGCAAGCTGTGAAGAGCACTTCCTGCATTGAAACCAAGCTATGTGTTTGAGGTTAACACGTGTGGCCGAGCGCGTTTTGAAACTTGCCTCCAGTCAGAAAAAGGTTTACCGCTGATGTTCTCGGTCCTCTCACTCAATCTGACTGAGACAAGCACCTCGCTGGTGGAAAGTCAAGAAGTACCCGACAATGATCTCCGAATGAGAGTTTGGACGGCTGACGCAACGTCCCCAAAGACCTGGAGGGGTCATGCGGAGTAAAGTGTGAGGATTATTTATCAACCGCAGCTTGAAATTCCACACAGCACTTCCAAATGTTCGGAATCCTTCACTTCCCTAACTTCCTGTGCCCTCCCATCCGTTTCAGAGGCTCGGATGAGAACCGCTGCGGCATTACGAAACGCCAAATACCAATACGGAGCTGTCAGGATGCCTGAGACCCTCTCTCTCTCTCTCTCTCTCTCTCGCTCGCTCTCTCTCGTTCTTCGTTAGAGTTTGTCCTGATGTCACATCCTGGATCGCAAGGCCAATGCCGGAAAGGAGGGGTCCGCTGTCCTACAGTGGTCTGGGCCATCCAACACTAAATATAAACCAGTTATCTGGCGGTGGTAATACATTAGGATCAGACCAATATGACCAACATGGGTGTGTTTCCTCAACAACAGACTGAAGATGTTTCGATACACGTAAAGATTTTTGTATAAAAATATTAGAGTCGTGACATTTAACATGAAAGTGTGAAATAAAAGAAGGCTGACTGGGTGGAAGTGAAATATCTAATAAACATCTTCTATCTGAAATTTGACATTCAATTTAAAATCACTATTACTGCATATTTGTTTTTACCAATGAAGCCAGCATATTCAGACAGTGTTGATAAGATAATCAATACCCTGTATCTTGTCTGATTATAAAATTGTACTCTTTCAAAGTGTGAATTTAGCACAAATACGCAATCAGTGGCACTTTTATATAAGAGTCAGTATATCAGCTCACCGATATGTCTAATAGAAACAAACCAAAACTATTTATGCACTTGATAATCCTTGTTTCATTACGTCTGCAACTAAAAACAATGACCAACGAAAGTGTCTGTATGTGCAGAAACACCCACGCATTAATGTATTCATAGAAAAGCAGAAGCTGTTGTTTGGTTGCTTCTGATTGATGCCACATACAAGTAGTTTACATGCTCTGTGCTTCGTTAAAGTTCTTTAATTACAGACAATTTTGCTGATAATGGAGGCTATAAAAAACATTTCCACTATACGATTTCAATATAAAATGAATAAATCAAGCACCTCCATATCAGTCGATATTAATGGCTGACCAATATACCAAACAGACCCTTTCCCTCTTTCTGGCATATGTTTCTCTCTCAAGTATGAGATGTGAAGCCGAGTCTCTGTAAGCCTGCAGCTCTAACACGGGGGGATTCTGCTATGACTATTAAAAGTCAGGTGATGGTTATGACGGTGAATGATTACGTGACTGAAGAAACGCATGTAGTTCAGGGAAATAACTCATGTTCTCTCTCAAGTATATATATATATATATATATATATATATATATATATATACACACACACACATACATACATACACACACACGTGAAGTGAGGCTGGCTTTGGCCAAAAAGGCCAATTGAGTTTTTGTCAGCAGGCGGAGCTTGATTCTAGATTCTAGCCACGCCCCCTCATTTTTGAGCAGGAAGGTTTCATCCCTGTCCTTTATGGCCACATGGTGAGCATTTAGATACCACTGTTTTAGGCTTTGGCTCCAATGGACCAGGACCCCTGACTTCACAGTACCAGATCCTTAAACTGACGGTGTAAGAGCTTCCACTGGTAGCTGCTAGCTCCGTCTTCAGCTCTGCAGAACCGCTGACTTTAGCCACACCCCTTCTTTTCATTCCTGCATCCCTGTCCTTCACACACATACACATACATATATACACACACACATATATATATATATATATATATATATATATATATGTCCAAAGAAAACCAAGTAGCTTTCATCATGAAAGCTTCTATTGGAGTGGACCAATAGAAATGCTCCAAAATAGCTTGGGGAAAAAATCTGGTTCTGACTTCCATTGAAAGTAAGAACGTTTTTGGTCTCTCCTGTAAAGATGCCACTTTGAAGGTATATACTCACATACACACAACAGGTTGATTGCTATATTACCATAAGTAGCGTGATATTGCAGAATCCAGCACAGGCCCTCACAAAGCAAGCACTGTGTGGTAGTACAGGGAGATCTCACCAGCCCACCAAGCACAGGAGGTTAACAATGTCCGCCAGCAGGGAAAACTTTTGAAAGCAGGGCTAAAACAGAGAGTTCTTCTACTTCTCCAAACCACAGAGAGGTCTTCACAACACACACCAACACTTGGCGGTGAGATCCCAATTTAATAGCACCATTATACTGACACGGAGTGTTATTTTTATCTCTTTCATCTCCGAGTGTTCTTAATCTTCCACACTAACAAACACTGATGTGTCCTCCTGTCCACCCAGCCTGCACCTTCAGAAAGCTGAGAAATCCTATTAAAGATGACAGAATATCACCCGATTAAGGGGCGTTTTGGATTCTGAATTTAATAATGTGTCCCGAACACTCAATCCCGCACCCCTACTCAATGTGCTAAATTCATTTTCCAGAGCTTCCCCCCACCACACCGGCACAGCACTTTCATCAGCTGTCGGAATAAATCTGGTTAAGTGAGCTCCAAAAGAGAATCCTCTTACCTGAATCTCAAAGCCAAACGTTTCATCCTCCTTCTTCTCCAGGACCACCACCTTCCTGTGGTGGAAAGAGAGCAAATTTAATACATTAGATCCATCATAACACACAATATACTGATACCTCAGGGTCTCATTAAGACTAAGACTCACTCCCAAATAATATATCATCTCATATATTATGGTACAGTGTATCGTCGCTGTCCAAAGAAAAATATGTACCTCAAAAATGGAAACTTTACAGGAGAAGACAAAAACTGTCCTTACCGTTAATGTAAGTCAATGGAACCGGAATTTTGTCTAAGCCATTTTGGAGCATTTCTTTTGGTCCATTCATCATGAAGATGGTACACAATGTGAACAGCAGCAGTCGTGTTCAAACAATGTAGTAAAATAAAAATCACCAAAAATGGAGATGCATGTTTTTCATTGGACAGTGACGATATACAACATTTAATATACATTATTATCTTATATATCATGAAACTATGCAAGTATCCCAACAATAATGACGTCATGATGCGACCTGCTCGGTGCCAAGACTCCACTACACTTTTAGAGCTCATTCTTAGGCAATAGCAACCGAAACTGGTGCCTTCACAGATATACAACCTGCACTGTGTTTCCTCTTAATTACAGAAAAGCAATGATCTAATTCCAGTCCCTCAGAATAGAACTGGTGACGCAAACTTTGTGTGACATGCGAGTCAACTGGATCAGAAATGAACTACATGAAACAGGGCTGACTACAACCAAAGTAATAACAGAACAATCATGGGTGTGACTTCATGAAAGGCCAGCTCACTTCATCAAAACATGTTTCCAGTTTCTGACCGCTTCAAAGGCTCCTGTGAGGAAGTCGGTCACGTAGGGATTTGGCTAATGGTTAAAAAGAAAAAAGAGGTAAACTCATTTCAGCTTGCGGGAGGGGGTGTGTCTGTGGTAACTGAACTGTGGACCAAGTGTTGAGAAGATCTCTGAAGAAGGGATACGCTAGTTCTCACACTGTTGAGGAGAACAGCTAGTACTGCTGGAACAGTGACTATAAGGCAGGTTAGTGATGTAGAGATTTGATTCTGGGTGGTTTTTTCAGTTCGTTCATCTCAAAACGTTCAGTCGAGCGACGGAGTCACTTTCAAATGACGCAAACGAAGCGAAGGAGGGAAAAAACGGAGATGTGAAGCCGAGTCTCTGTAAGCCTGCAGCTCTAACACGGGGGGATTCTGCTATGACTATTAAAAGTCTGGTGATGGTTATGACGGTGAAAGATTACGTGACTGAAGAAACGCATGTCGTTCAGGGAAATAACTCATGACGCATCCAGACCCTCGTGCTCACCTTACCACTCATCCTGAGAGGCAGAGGGGGGGAACCGTGGTCTTACCTTTCTGGCTCTGGCGGTTGCGTGAGGGGCTTCCACTTCTGCAGCCCACCATTCTGAGAGGGGGACAGAGAGAGAGAGAAGAGAAAGAGAAGTGAAAGAAAGAAAGAGGGAGAACAGAAAACGAAGGGTGAAGGATGGAAAGAAAAGTAAAGATGTGATAAAAGATTAGAGAAAAGAGGAGAGAGAAAGAAAAGAGAGATAAGAGATAAGAAAAAGGAGAGATATGAGAAGGAAAGAAAGAAGGGAGTAGCGAGAGAAAGAAAAAAAGGAGTAGCGAGAGAAAGAAAGGAGAAGCAAGAGAAAAAGAAATGAAAAGCATAAGAATAAAAGAAAGAAAAAGCAAGAGAAAGAAAGAAATGAGAAGCAAAAGAAGAGCGAATAAAAGAAAGAAATGGGAAGCAAGAGAAAGAAAGAAAGAAAGAAAGAAAGAAAGAAAGAAAGAAATGAGAACAAAGGAAGAAAGAAAGAAAGAAAGAAATGAGAAGCAAGAGAAAGAAAGAAAGAATGAAAGAAAGAAAGAAAGAATGAAAGAAAGAAAGAAAGAAAAAAGAGCAAGAGAAAGAAAGAAATGGGAAGCAAGAGAAAGAAAAAGAAAGAAAGAAAGGAGAAGCAAGAGAAAGAAAGAAAGAAAGAAAGAAAGAAAGAAAGAAAGAAAGAAAGGAGAAGCAAAAAAGAAAGTAATGAGAAGCAAAAGAAGAAAGAAAGAAAAAATGAGAAGAAATGAAAAAAGAGAAAGAAAGAAAGAAAGAAAAAAATGAGAAGAAATGAAAAAAGAAAGAAAAAAATGAGAAGAAAAGAAAGAAAGAAAGAAAGAAGTAAAGAGAGAGCAGAAAGTTGGGGGTGAGAGAAGGAGAGAAAGAGATGGAGAGATATTAGATTATGCCTCTCTCAGTAAACAGGGCTGTGTGTGCTGTGCTGTGTGTCAGTAAGGGAGAGATAATGGTCGGTTCTACAATCATAACAAAACTGTGTTTCTGTCTCGTCAGTGCACACGCGCGTGTGTTTTGGTAGTGGAGGTGAGACGTGACGCTGATGACACAGCAGATAAAACCTGAAATGCATGTCTGTCCACTTTCGTCACCTCCAGCTTCCATGGCGCGGGACGGTCCTGTGGCGCTATCTGATGAACGTGGAAGCGCCGAGTTTCGGGTTTCTAGTCAAACTGTTGCCGGGCCGCGTCGGCCGGACTCGCCAGACCTCAACCAATCCATCAATCTAGCGTACACCGGGGTCAGCGGCGTGGGCAAACACGGGCCTGGAGCCGCTGCTGTTTCCTCACAATACGTGCATTGATGTAAAAGCCAAATCTAGGCGAGACCCCACCCAGGCTCCGCTGCGGGACGTGCACCCCGCTGAAGTCCATTCACCCCTGTTCTACCTCAATGGTCCGGAGTGTTGTTCCAGTGAAAGTGCACTCTGTACCAGAAGCCCTTCAGGCCTAGTAAAACGTTGCCTTTCTTTATTTTCCTACACTTTCCGCATCGTCCTGGGGTCTCTTCAATTACTTCATTTATTTCCATGTAGCGCCCCCCCCCACCCAGGCTCCCTCGGGGGTGGTTGTGTCGGGGGCCGAATTTGTTAGCCGCACAATACCCTGTTGTGGCGTGGAGGCTGGTTTGGGTGTAGGAGGAGGGATACAGCAGGCTCTTCATAGGGCTCAGTTGGTCACTCAGCTGGTCACTCAGCTACTTCTGTTATTTAATAAAATGGATTTAAACACTGGAGCAATGCTCAAGGTTGCACGTTATCGCAAGTAACATCGCAGCTGTGGGTCTGCTGCGTGTGCAAGCTCACAGCAAGCACTAGATATCTCAGGGTAGTTATCAGAGGAGTGATGTTATTGCAGATAATATACAACATTAAAGGCTCTGTTGCTTCGCTTTGCATGTTAAAGATCATCAGACGTCCAGCTTTAGTGCTCTAATGTGAACGTTCTTCTGTTTCAGTCTACTTCCTTTTCTCAGCGAGCTACTCATAGCATTCTTACAGAGGAAGAATGGCCATAAACACCTGTAGATAAAGCAAGAGCTTGATTTCCTCCTCTCTCTCAGCAATGAAAGCTTTAAAGGTGTGGTATGCGATTTCAATCCGAGTAACGTTTCTCTAATCCAGTGAATATATCATCTCACAATCCAGTGTTGGTACACAGACCTGCTTCCGTACACCGGAAATAAAGGTTATGGCTCAGGTTAAGCCATACAACACTTTCCCCCATACTACTGTGCAGGACAGGGGGAAGGGGGGGGGCCTACATGCTGAACTCCATGTGTTGTCACAAGGGAGGGATGAATGAACAACAGCCAAAATAGAGAAGATCTGAAGAACAGTGACCATGAAAGGACTTCTTAGATCAGTCAAGGGCAACAAGCCGTCCCAGCCGTGAAGGAAGGGATCTCCTAAAGCTGACATGGCATGAAGTTCCTATTCACATTTTCTCGTTCCACCTTAAACGGTTGAAAACTAGACGTTGCTGGGTCAGACTGAGGTGTGAGCGTGGAACTGCTACACCATTTAAGCTGGAACGGGGCAACGTGAACAAGAAGCTGAGACACCACAATGCAGCCCAGTTGCTGCACCATCACCATTTAAGGTGGAAAGGAGAAATTCAAACAAGAAGAAAGATTTTAGGGGGTGGAGCTTCAGAAGAAACACTGGGGCGAGGGGTGTATTTGTTTTGCTACTGAGTTTAAATACCCCCAGTCCTTCTCCAGAATCGTTTCCTGCACCTTTAAAGGCTGTTTATCTGCTGAGGACTGCTTTGGTGGTCTACCAGGTCTCGTATGGTTGGTAGGAGTCCCATTTTTCGGGAACTCGTTCACTCGTTTTCCCTCAGCTTTTCCCTTCTTTATGCGAGTGGATTATGCTGTATCTAATCTCCTCAGAAAGACTTCCTGGAAAATGAACAGCTTGTACTTAATGGCTGTTTTGACTGAAAATGAACTGCACTGTACTCTATAACAACAGAGCTGGGAGGCTTAGGCTCTGCGCCTGGAACTAACCATTGTATTATTAATTACCTGCAGCTACAATGGTACAATGAAGGCCACACGCTTCCCTTCTCTTCTCTCCTCTTCTACACCCACCCTGTCCATCCTTTTGATCTGAGGGACTTAGGCATTTCCATTAGTCACACGCGTCCAAGATCACGCCACACAATAAAGCCTTCCAACTTCAAACTCTGAGGAAGTTCCACTCGAGTAAACGGAACAAACTGGAGTCCTCAAGCCTTCAAGATAGCGGTCCCGTCACCGATCCAGCCGCGGTGACCTGCGGTCACTGTAGTGACGAACCGGACCCTTGCGGTGACGCAAGAAAACAGATCCATGGTAATGCACCGCGCGGCCGCTCTGTACTCCGGCAGCCTCATAAATAAAAAGGAAGTCGCAAGCGGCCACACAGGGGGTCCATTGTAATGCATAGGGCTACAATTCATGGACAGGGGCACAGGCTGCTTACAGTGCGTCAGATGAGCTAGGGGTCAGAGCTTTTGGTCAAGAGCACAGCGTGTGGGTGGTCCAGACACTATAACACTATCAGTGACCATGAACGCCCTTCAAGATGTATGGACCCAGGAGAACGAGAGGAGTAACCAACCATGTGTGCTGCAACAGTGCTTGGAAGTTACAACAACTTTTACCAGTGAATAGAGACTAGATGACCAGATGAATGGCTCCCACGAGTAAAGTGTTGCATGTTGTGAAACTGGGGGCCTCCAGCATGCTCCGAAATTTCATTCAGTTTAAATAAATACAGGGTAATACTCAACACTGTAAACAGGCCTATGTGGATATATAGGGGAAAGTATATATATATATATATATATATATATACCTAAGTACTGGTAAATTTCTAGCCCTGCATGTATATATAGTGCAGTGTATATAGTCCATATACTTGCTTGAGACACAGTGGCCCCAAAAAGTATTCAGACACCTAATCATTGGTCAACATTAATGACATCTCAGTGGCCCCAAACTCTATAGCACAGCATATACAGTCTATATAACTTGCTTGAGATGCACAGGTCCTACAAAATATTTGGACACCTAACCACAGTTAACAGCTTCATGCAATCTCCCATTTCCCATGTATACTTGCTTGAGATGCAGCAGCCTCAAGAAGTATTCAGACACCTGACTACTGGTTAACTTCCCCATTTCCAACCTATATATACACAGTTTATGCATATATAGTACAGTGTATATAGTCCACACACTTGATGACTACCCATAAGGTGGATCTTGTCAATCCATCCACACTATTTGTCCAAATACTTTTGACACAAGTGTCTAAATGCTTTTTTGGGGCCACTGTATGGTGTGTGTGACATTCAGAAATACATGCATGCGTTCAGTTTGAACCTGGCCAGCGTATGCAAATAGGTGTAAAGCAGGTGCGAACAGGTGTGAATGCCTGGCGCGCAGGTGAGAAATGGCTCACGTGCCACGCGACGTTTACGACGGGGAGCCAACTGCAAATGTGGCGAGAGGGCGCGTGCTGGGCTAATAACTGCTCGGTGGCTGCGCGCGCGCTCGCTCGCGCTCGCACTCTTGTCTCGCAGCATATCAAAAGCCACATCATCAACAAGTTAACGCACGCGCCGCGGTTTCTGATCAAATCGAGCGATCGATTAAAGTGATTGATCCCCCCCCCTTAAAAAAAAGGAAGTGGCAGTGTTATTTATGAGTCTGCCTGATAACTATCAACAACTTTACAACTGAAACAGCTTCTGGCTCCAGTTTTTTTTTTTTTTGGTGCAGCATTTAAGGTGGAGCGGGATAATTAGGAAATAATGAGTCTGAGTTGTTTTACCTTCTTGAAATTTCTAGGCAGCGTTCCTCCGGAGTACGCCAGCGTCTTGTAATTGTAAATATCTGAGGACCCCGAGGGTAGATCCATGGTCCTGCAGCTGTCCGACTTGGAGGAGGAGAAGTAGATATTATCTCCGCTGCCCGGACAAGACCCCCCGTCTGGCTCGTTCGAGTTGAGTTTCTTCACTCGTCTGAAAGTCATATTCTTCATGATCTGACCAGCAGTTCCCTCGTTCTCTCTCTGTCTCTCTCTCTATCTCTCTCTATCTCCGCTCGCTCTGCTTCCTCCTCTAAACCACTCCAAGCAACTGCTCACACTTCAGCTTCAACTTCAGGACGAGGGCCATGTGGATGGGTGGGCGGGGCCAAGCCGGGGCGGGACTTAGCGTGAGAACGTTCTGATTGGACGCTGGAGGAGCGCTATTGTTTTTGTTTTCTTTTGTTTCGCCGAATAACACAGACATTTAGTACTTATTATTATTCTTACTGCTGATTTAATTCTTAAACATAATACAGCTCACTGATGCACGTATACAGAACTATAAAAGGAAAATATGGACAATGACTACTTTTCTAATCATCAAATGATAAAAGTCTTGTATTGCATTAAAAGGGACATTGCACCAAAATTTTGGAATAGTTCAGTTCTTGAGCTGTATACTGATTTCTTAACTCACAGCCTTAGATTTCTTATAAATATCAAAAATATAGCCATTTTATTGATCTATATCTAAAGCTCTGGTGACCCAACACTATACACTTGATTCAACTTTTTAACTCATTAAGAAGTGCCTCTGTGGCTGAGTGAGGGAACACCTGCATTAAACCACTGAAGAGTCTTAAATTTTGAAAAATTGGTGAAATTCCCCTTTACAACTATAATTCACATTTTGCAATCATATTGGCAAAACCTACTTTCCTAATTAGCAAATGAAAAGACATTTATTGCATTAAAGGGGAACTCCACCCACATTTTGGAAAATTTAAGTCCTTAAAGTGTAAACAGAGTGATTTGATGTGAAGGGGCTCATTGTGGAAAAACATACAGACAGATTTCTTGTATTAAAGGGGAATTCCACCAAAATTTTGTAAAATTTAAGTCCTTGAAGTTTAAACAGAGTGATTTGAGGTGAAGTGGCTCATTGCAGAGAAGCTTATAAACTTGGATTTCTTATAAATATAAGAAATATAGCCATTTATATATTTCTAAAGCACCAGCTAAGCTACACGTGTCTTCTGGGTTCTCTTTTTCTTTATTTTGTACATTGGATTACTTAATTTATATTCCTTTCATATGTTTCTTGTGTGTTTATTGTGATGATGCTACTGGAATCTTAATTTCCCTGAGGGAACCCTCCCAAAGGGATCAATCTATCTATCTATCTATCTATCTATCTATCTATCTATCTATCTATCTATCTATCTATCTATCTATCTATCTATGTTAATGGTGGTCATGAATCTGAAAAACTAAGGGACTACTTTGCGTCCTGTGTGTATCCCTCCGCCAAGAATGGATTACTATAAATGGATTAAAACCCTGTTGAATCCAAAACTATAGTAAAACTATTTCTCAAGCAGTGTATTCATAACCATTTCATGTAATAACTTTTTGTGAGAGAGCTGGATGTCTGGTTACTATCACCTCAATGGTAAACAGTTCTGACTAGGTATGTTTCACATCAAAACACTCTGAATGGCTTTGTTTACATATCAACTATTTATGTATTATATGTAGTGTTTTTTTATCGGGTGGATTTCTCCTTTAAGTGTTTTTGTTGATTCCCGGTTGTTTTCTAATGCATTTAGGGTTGAAATCACTGTGTAAATGAATCTACTAGTTGAGCAGGTAAACAGTAACTCTGATGCATGCTGGATGCACCACTGCAGGTCTACAGGGAACACTTGAGGAGATTTTTGACCTTAGCTGTCTTTAAGCTGCTTGTTTTATTTTAGCTTGAGCTGAATTTTTGAAAACTTGTACAGCAGCGTGGTCTCAAGCAGCTCTAGCCACAGTTACAATCCTGCACACAGATCAAGCAAGCTGACCCATCAAGCCAGTCCCATTATTTTCTCGAACACATCTCGCCATCTAGTGGGCAATAGATGAGTGACATGCTTCTGCATTAATTACAGTGGAACCCCACCAAAGTTTCACACTTTCAGCAGCACTCACACAAAGTCACTCAGAGTGGTTTGATATGAAATGTTTACTGTAAAGAAACTCACAGAGTCTTTGATTTCTTTACAGTGGTGATCAGAATGGTATCCAGGGGTTACCATGTCCGCATAAACAGCACAGTAGTGGTGCATCTAAAGAAGGTGTGTTCTATTTTGGCCTGAAAAAAAAAACTATCATGTCTCATAATGTCTCATATTCATAATCATGCCATGTTCTATTTTTTTGTATGGCAGCTTTTAGTCCACTCATAACATGTGTGTGGTTGTATATATACACCAAACATGGCCATAATTAATTATAGAGGCTAATATCTATGATAAATGAGCTCTGTTCTGATTGGCTGTCCAGTATTGAGCATCATTCAGAAAAACACTCAGAGCTGTAACATTCTTTAGAACTTCATTGTGAGTGGGCGGGGCTAAATCTCAAATATTATTTTTTTTAGATACATGTTTTTATTTGGACAGCGATGTGGAAGTCCCTGTGACATCTCAGAAACAATGGTACGTAGCATGCATGGTATGTATTTAAATTTGAACTATGTGTACATATTTAAGAAGGTGAGTTTGGTTTTCCATGGTATGGGCTCTTTAAAGCAGGGTTCCTGATCCCATGGAGTGTTATTGTTCATGTTTTCTTTTGTTTTACTGAATAACACAGACATTTATTACTTAAAAGAAATTAGTACAAGTTTTTAAACTATCAGAGGGTTAGTTGTTACTACTGCTGCTTTCAAACATAATATAGTTTACTAATGTACGTATACAGGAGCCCATAATAGGGACATATGTGCAATAACTACTTTTCTCATGATCAAATTATATGAATTTCATTGCATTAAAGGGAAATTCCACTAACATTTTTGAATAATTCAGTCCTTGAGCTGTGAACTGAGTGGTTTGATGAGAAGTTGTTCATTGTAGAGAAGTGTACAGACTTAGATTTCTTATAAATATCAGAAATATAGCCAATTTATTGATCTATATCTAAAGCTCTGGTGACCCAACACTATACACTTAGCACTTGATTCACCTCTTTAGATAAATAAGAAGTGCCTCTGTGGAGTAAGTGGACCCTTCCATTAAACCACTCTGAATAGTCTTAAATTTTGAAAAATTGGTGAAATTGCCCTTTGCTACTGTAATTCACTTAAATACACCGGAAGAAAAAGAACAACAACAAGAAAAAGTGAGGAGTTGTGCGTTAATTACAGATTTTGCAATCATTTTGGCCATGAAGACTTTTCTAATCAGCAATTGATATGACTGTTATTGCATTAAAGGGGAATTCCACCCAAATTTTAGAAATGTTAAGTCCTTGAGGTGTAAAAGAATGATTTGATGTGAAGTGGCTCACTGTGAAGAAGCCTACAAACTGTGATTTCTTATAAATATAAGAAATATGGCCATTTATTTGTTTCTATTTCTATATCTTTCTTTTGTTTTGCTGAGACATTTATCACTTATTATTATTATTCTTACTGCAGCATTCAAACATAATATAGCTTACTGATGCACGTATACCGGAGCCTATAAAAGGGAAAAACGGGCAATGACTACTTTTCTAATTATCAAATGATAAAGGACGTGTATTGCCATAAATTTTGAGAAATTGGTGAAATTGCCCTTTACAACTGTAATCCACCTAAATACATGGGAGGAACAACAACAAAAAAGAGGAGTGGCGTGTTAATTACACATTTTGCAATATTTATTCAGTCATTTCACACACAGAATCTAAAAGATCCTACACATTCTCAGGAGCTACTTACAGTTCATAAGCTAGAGGGAAAAAAGTGAAGTCAATATGATCCACAGACCTGTCAACACTGAATAGATACGCAAGGCGTGTAACTAATTACAGTCTACTGCTGCGAGAAGAGGTTGCTTTCATTTCTACAGCTGTGTGTTTATCTGAATAGTCTCTACTGAGTCATCAACACAAATTCTATTATATTATCATTATTAGATTTTTAATAGATACATTCAAGCTGTTAAAATGTACTAAATGGCTTGTAGTACGATGGTCTGAAAATGGTCTTGCTAACATCAAGCAATTACGCCTTAATGATCCGTTAAATTCTCATAACGTGTATGTCTAAGTATTATTATGACGCTGCACGTTTCAGGTGTAAACACACAAATAAGATCAAATAAATCGCTGGCTGTCGGCAACCTGTCCAGAGCCCTGCACTGAATCCAGTGACCGTTCCTGACGCCTAGTCTAGCACAGCCGGTTTAAAACTTGGATGTTAATGATGATTAGTATTCGCTATAGCCACAGAAGATTTAGGCCACTGCTCTAGACTCAGCAAACAATAGCGGCGTTCTTGGTGTGCAGACGAAGCGAGGACCTTAGGGCTAAGCCTGCACAGTGAGAACACGGCCCCCCAGACGCAACGTCCAGTTATGGCACGAGGGAGCCTGAGTCAGACTAACGCAGCGCTCTTGATGCACGGCTGAGGTAAACAGCTTATACGACAGCTTGAAATGCACAGGTTTGTCCTCAGGACTGCACGAAGGTTCGAAACGATGTGAAGCGAGTGTTCCTTTCCAATATATACACACATGTCTTTGGCCTCAGCACTGATGCCTCGCTCTCAACGTCCTTGTAAGCAAGATGGGGAAAAAAATAAAAAATAAAAAAAATTAAACATGGGCTCCCGTGAAGTCGCTGAGGCGGACGTAGGCACTACTTCAGGTTGAAGAAGCCGGAGGATTTGGCTTGAGGAGCCATCAGCATACTGGCCTGGTTCTTATGCGTGATATGAATCTGTGGAAGAGAAACATGAGTCATCAGAGCAGGTCTCAAGAAGCTCTCGCGCATCCCACACTTTCCACCTCTTCTCCTCAGGAACGAGAAATGACGCGCTCTATTATCGCGCAGATTTAAAGATACACAAGTCTTGGCAGCAGCCTGGGACGTCACAGGCAGTTCCTCTTCCCACATACTGCTGGGAAAGGTAACAAACTCAGTTATGTAACCGTCTTAAAGGGACAGTACGGCCAAAATAGCATACCGGCAGGTTCACAGCCCTGGTGTATAACTGATACGTACAGGTTTGTTCCACTTACAACAGGGAACAAACATGTTTATGGAATTTTCTGAACATTTGAGCATAAACCTTCCTTTTATTTGAAAGGGGAAGTCCACCTACTTTTTAAAATTTGATGCATAATTTATCCACGATGTCAAATGAAGTCATTTCAAGTGGTTTGATGTGAAATGCTCAGTTCTACAGAAATCTGGTTTGCAGTGGTGGTCATAGGAACCAGACATCTTTAGAGCTGACCGCCTCTAAACCCTACATGATTACTAACACTCAAGATGTTCTTCTACAGTAGTGTTTTGCGATAAGAGTTTGGCCTGAAGTGTATCCATTAATGGTGGAGAGATACATGCAGGGTGTTGTGAGGCAAAATAGTCCGACTACTTTTTTTGTCTTTCAAATTTATCACTATTTTAGCAATATTACATATATAAGAGCATGTACACATGTAGGTTCATTGATGGTGTTAAATAGAATGGCTATATCTGTGATTTAGACACTGAGACTCCTGGTTCCCATCACCACAACTGTAAGCAAATCTCTATTATAAACCATTTCACATTAAACCTCAAAAGAAAATTATACTATATTACTATATTTATTAAAAATAACAGTATATATATATATATATATATATATATATATATATATATATATATATATATATATATATATACACTGTACAATGAAATTCTTACTTTGTTGTTGTAATAAAAGCACATGTAACCTTTATTTTGTATTTTTAACTATATAAAAAATACTTTTATTTACTTAAACGTATACAAAATATACAAAGTATAATAATATATATTTTCATTATTTCTTTTTTGTTATCTTTATCTATTGGTGAATGGAGGATCAGCAAAGTAAGAATTTCATTGTACAGTGTAACTGTCTGTTCTGCTGTGCATATGACAATAAAACTCTTGAATCTTAAATCTATTGACGTGCATGTCAAACTGATGAAATTCTTACTTTGCTGTTCCTCCATTCACCAATAAATAAAATAACAAAAAAAATAAATTATAAAAATATATATTATTATACTTTGTATATTTTGTGTGTGTATATATTTTTTTTTTCCATTTTTCCACCTAAAATCAAAAGAAAATATAAAATTTGTTGAAATTAGTCAATAAACTGTACTTGTGCTTTAAAATGTGTAGAAGTGTGTTCTCTGTGAAGAATGAATTCACTAATTTTCACAACAACTATATGGGAAAGTTCCAGCTGCTGAATGAGAACGCTGTTGCCAAATTTCATTGTCTGCTGTGAGGAGTAGCATATTTGCAGAACGCCTTTTTTTAAACTCTACATAATTAATGCTTGTGATGTAAACAAAGCTATCTGGAATTGTTTAGTGTGAAATGCTCCGTTCTTGAGAAACTTGCTGAGTCAGAGTTGTTCACAGTGCTGGTGACGGGGACCAGACGTCTAAAGAGTTTAATGCCTCTGAGAGCTCCTTCACAGAAACTTATTACATAAAATCTAATAAGATACATGCCGCCTAGTGTCTGACATCATGTCTGACATTTCTGAAAAATGTTTTGGCTTAAAATTTATTTTTAAACAGTATATGCACGTCACTAGATTCAAGATTCAAGAGTTTTATTGTCATATGCACAGCAGAACAGACAGTTACACTGTACAATCAAATTCTTACTTTGCTGCTCCTCCATTCACCAATAGATAAAGATAACAAAAAAAAAACAAAAAAAATATATATATTATTATACTGTGTATATTTTGTATAAGTTTAAGTAAATAAAAGTATTTTTTATATAGTTAAAAAATACTAAATAAAGGTTACGTGTGCTTTTATTACAAGTGCAAGTTAAAAATGTAAACAATAGTGTTTTTTGTGCGAGTAGTGAGTGTAAACAGTATTCTGACTGCAGCAGTACAGTGAGAGTAAGGTGCAGTTAAGATCAGACTAGTTAAAAACCAGTTCAGATAGGAGAGAGAAGATGGAATGTGAGGAAAAGAAAGTTTTTTTTAGATATATAACTATTTTACCATCATAAAGATTACATATATAAACCCTGCACAGCTTCACTTAGTAAACAAAAGGGCTATGTTTGTGTTGTTTGTGTTGCAGACCTCTGGTTACCATCACCACCACTGTAAAAACAAATCAGAGTGTGTTTCTCTACAATAGACCATTTCACATCAACTGTATTATATAGAAAGTTTGAGAAACTGGTGGAGCGAAGTGTTTAGGCTACATCGGTACGTGTCACAGTGGTAAAGCACACTTACTGTACATGGTGGCTGCATCCATGGCTCTCCATCAATCTGCATGGGCAGGGCCTTCTTGGTCCTATAACACAGTTTTTAGGGTTACATGTTGTAGCATAAGAAGAAGACAATAGTGGCCGTTCAAGACTGTTAAATTACTTGTGTGATGCGTAATAGTTGTTTACTAAACAGCTGGTATGAAGGTATGGACTGTGATAGCCTGCTGTCCATGACAAAAGACAAGCGCTATGCAAAGGGAATATTTCTCTTTAGAATGTGTGAACGGATTACTATTCAGGATATGCGGATGAGGGAGCAGAGGCAGATGGATGCACAGGGTGTGAGCAAGTCTGAACAAGCCACAGGATGTCATAAGAACCGCGATATGCAACCCTGCAGCCCGTCTCAATCTCAACTCATTATCCACTGATACTTTAAACAGTAGATGTAAAACTTGCAAAACCCAGGGTTGCTTTCCCAGACAGGGATTAAGCCCAGACATGAGCTATATTTTGCTTTCAATGGAAAATATCCTTTCAAATTTCAAGTGAAGTTCAGGACTAGGCTTAATCCCTGTCTGGGAAACCAGCCCCTACTGTCTGAACCAAAGAAAGTCTACAGTGGGAATAAAAAGTGTTGCTTGTGTATTTACTTTCTTTCAAATGTGTACATCATTTCCACGTGAATAAAACATGTTACATCAACACGGTTACTGTCAAAAGTAAGACAAACTTGGGTTAATATTGTTTATTAACGTGGAAATTATGATATATTTCAATCAGGTATATTTAAAGCTGCACTATGCAAGTTTTGGGGATTTGGAGACCTCTCTGGCGGAAATGTGTAATTACACACAAAATGTGGAAGAACATTTTGTAACATGAGTTGATGCATCCGATGATTGCGAGCACTATGAAGGCGTACTGAATGAGAGCTCAACTGAATCATATACAGTCCCACTATATGTTCACACTTGCTAGTACAAACTGATGATATCGACTCAGGTCAGCTGAGTCAAGGTAAGCTGTTGAGTCTCTTACAAGAAAATGTAAATGTTTGTACTATATGTGTATTCACAATTTGTGTAAACCTCTGTTATGAGTTTGTCTTCTGTATTTGAGCTCCACATGTAATCCATATGTGCAGTGAAACACACACATGAACACACACTAGGGGGCACACTTGCCCAGAGTCCTATCCTCAGCATCCAGGGAGCAGTTGGGGGTCAGAAGAGTCTTGCACAAGGGCACTTCTGTCATGTCCTGTCGATTCACGGGATTGAATAGGCAACCTGGGATCACAAGACTAGTTACATAACCCCTATCCCAAGACTGCCCCACACAGGACCCTGGCCCGCTGTGGGAATCGAAACCTACTGTAAGGTGATGCCGCTACCCACTGCGGTGCCATCAGAGGCTATTATTAGGATACTATTCGGAACAGCAACAAAATGCCAGTAGACAAGCGGCTGAGCACCTCAACACTGGACGCCTGCTGCTTTGTTAGCCTGCTGGTGTGAACGGACAGTAAGACAAGGCTGGCTCGGTATAGGTCTCATACTAAGTAGCTGTTGTCCTGTGTCTGCCATGGCTGCCATAGTCACATGACTCACCTGATGGTGATCTGTGAGGTTTTGGCCAGTCGGACAGCACTCTTGAGGCCGGTGTAGATCTGACCCATCTCCATGGCACCTTCCAGCCCCACCACCTCCATACGTTTATCACTCAGGTCTACAGTAAAGAAATATAGAGATTCAGATTAACACACTATTAATACATCACAGAGATTCAGATTAACACACTATTCATACCTCACAGAGATTCAGATATTCACAGATTAACACACTATTCACACTATAACACACTGTATTAACACACTACAGATTAACACACTATTCATAGCTCACAGAGATTCAGATTAACACACTATTCATAGCTCACAGAGATTCAGATATTCACAGATTAACACACTATTCACACTATAACACACTGTATTAACACACTACAGATTAACACACTATTCATAGCTCACAGAGATTCAGATTAACACACTATTCATAGCTCACAGAGATTCAGATATTCACAGATTAACACACTATTCACACTATAACACACTACAGATTAACACACTATTCATAGCTCACAGAGATTCAGATTAACACACTATTCATACCTCACAGAGATTCAGATATTCACAGATTAACACACTATTCACACTATATTAACACACTACAGATTAACACACTATTCATACCTCACAGAGATTCAGATTAACACACTATTCATACCTCACAGAGATTCAGATTAACACACTATTCATACCTCACATAGATTCAGATTAACACACTATTAATACCTCACAGAGATTCAGATTAACACACTATTCATACCTCACAGAGATTCAGATTAACACACTATTCATACCTCACAGAGATTCAGATTAACACACTATTCATAGCTCACAGAGATTCAGATAAACACACTATTCATACCTCACAGAGATTCAGATTAACACACTATTAATACCTCACAGAGATTCAGATTAACACACTATTAATACCTCACAGAGATTCAGATTAACACACTATTAATACATCACAGAGATTCAGATTAACACACTATTCATACATCACAGAGATTCAGATTAACACACTATTCATACCTCACAGAGATTCAGATTAACACACTATTCACACTATAACACACTATATTAACACACTACAGATTAACACACTATTCATACCTCACAGAGATTCAGATTAACACACTATTCATACCTCACAGAGATTCAGATTAACACACTATTCACACTATAACACACTATATTAACACACTATTAATACCTCACAGAGATTCAGATAAACACACTATTAATACCTCACAGAGATTCAGATTAACACACTATTCACACTATAACACACTATATTAACACACTACAGATTAACACACTATTCATACCTCACAGAGATTCAGATTAACACACTATTCATACCTCACAGAGATTCAGATATTCACAGATTAACACACTATTCACACTATATTAACACACTACAGATTAACACACTATTCATACCTCACAGAGATTCAGATTAACACACTATTCATACCTCACAGAGATTCAGATATTCACAGATTAACACACTATTCACACTATATTAACACACTACAGATTAACACACTATTCATACCTCACAGAGATTCAGATTAACACACTATTCATACCTCACAGAGATTCAGATTAACACACTATTCATACCTCACAGAGATTCAGATTAACACACTATTCATACCTCACAGAGATTCAGATTAACACACTATTAATACCTCACAGAGATTCAGATTAACACACTATTCATACCTCACAGAGATTCAGATTAACACACTATTCATACCTCACAGAGATTCAGATTAACACACTATTCATACCTCACAGAGATTCAGATTAACACACTATTAATACCTCACAGAGATTCAGATTAACACACTATTCATACCTCACAGAGATTCAGATTAACACACTATTAATACCTCACAGAGATTCAGATTAACACACTATTCATACCTCACAGAGATTCAGATTAACACACTATTAATACCTCACAGAGATTCAGATTAACACAGAGGCAATAAATCAGGTTTGGTTTTATTTGTATCATAACGCCAATGCAAAATGAACTGTGGTCATGTTTTACATAAACATTATAAATGGTCATCAAGGAATTCAATACAAAACACATGCAGGATTTGCATCCTTTAAGTTGATTTTAACTGTTGTGTGTTAGAAATAAATTCTGAGTAAGGCAGGTAAGTTCACTGGCACTGGTTCTGAATTCTGCTGCTGCACCTGTAGCATAATTATGCATGACTCACTTAACTAAATAGCCAGTGCCAGTACGTTTAATGCTAAATATTTTTTTTTCTTAATACACACCTGTGTTTTTTGTATTTATCAACGTTAAATGCCCATTACAGTGCAAATATACTTGCTGATTTAGGTAACACAAAGTACTGGATATACAAAAAATACAATCTGCCATGAAGATAAACGATATGTACGTTCCTAATTTTATTTTTGAAACCTTTATAATTGCTATTTTTTATTATTTTAATTATATAGGCAGTTCAAACAGGCAAATATATTAAATGAATCGATACAAACCCAAACCTGAAACTGAACATATCACTTATTTTAGCGTTGGCAATGTGTGGATATGATTATAACCCACAGTACAAACATACCTTGAGGACTGACTTTTAAGACTTCAGGATCTACTATGACCTGGGGCAGTTCCTGGTTGGCTCGGTCACTCTTTTTAGCCTCACCCCACAGGTTAGAGCCGCCGTGCATGCTGGGAATGTTGAGAACAGCGATGCCCTCCAGTGAGAGGTTACTGAGGTCCAGCTGTACACCACAGCACTGGAACACAGAGAAGGAGGCAGACAACACCACCAACAAATTACTGCTCAGTGCTCTCCCCCACTTCACCGGGGCTAAAATGGAGTTTACGAGTCTTACCTGGCGAGCAGTTTACGAGCATTTACGAAAAACAGATATCTCACCTCGATGGTGAGGCACTCCTTGAGCTTTTTGCAAGACGCTGAAATGGTCTCTGAGGTGGCAAACTCGAAGTACCACAGCTTGTTCTTCATTCTGAATGCAGAAGAGAAGCAATAACACATGCTGAGACGCAACACCTTGTACAGTGTAATAGTGTTCAGTATTTACATGCATACTGCTTAGTAAGGCTGTGTATTGGCAAGAACCTGGCAACACAATACGTATCACGATACAGCAGTCAGGATTCAATATATCACGATATATTGTGATACTGCAAGCACAGTGATATGTTGAGATTTTTCAAATCCTACTATTAAAACACACCACTGTATGAACAGGTTTGCCAATGTTTACAATAGCATTGCATCCTTGTGCTGCTTGTTAATGTTGGAGTGGAGCTGAAAATGGATTACAATGCTGCCATCTAGTGGTCAGAGGTTTAAACACAATACACACAAATTCGCTGTCTGCCAGGAATCTGTGTATCAATACTGTGTTTTTGAGAATTACAGTATCACCAAACGTAATATCCCGATATTCGATATTTCCATATTTTCTTACTTCCCTACTGTTGAGTCTGGTTGGCAACAATATATATAACAAAATCAGTTAAACTAAAAACTATGATTCACAGGCATGTCTATTATCAGACAGATTAAAATCCAGGGTGAAAGAGTATCTGTTCATCCTGATTTGTCATTTCTGTGTGAATGAATAAGTAACACCTGGATAATGATTGTGTTTTTCACACCTGGTCATCTAATAGTAACCCTTTCTGTACAGCCTTTAATTCATTCATATTCATAAATACGACAAAAACACCTTTTAATACAGATCAGCATATCACAGGAGCGTTAAGGGAAATTAATTAACTGTGTAATGCAGTAAATATTATTAAATATTATCATAAATAAAACATCATTCTATTAAATTTCATCAGACTGTAAACAGATCTCGGGCCCTGGCTTTAGCCTACATCTTGGATGATCATAATCTAAACCCTCACACCATCAGGTGGGAATAATATGGATGAGACTAATAATATGGAAGAATCATAAATCCCTTCAGCTTCCAGACACAGACATAAAAAGTTAATGAATAAAAGTTATAGATATTTACATTTACATTTACAGCATTTAGCAGACGCTCTTATCCAGAGCGACTTACAAAAGTGCTTAGTGTTGGTTAGAGTATGAATCTCTATCTAGTACAAACAGGTTTAAGTCCTCAAACACTGCCATAAACACAGGGCCAGTGCTGATACCTAGAAAAAAGACAAAGCAATACCTAGCAAGACTGGAACACCTACAGAGAAGAGAATAAACACAAGACTACATACAGTACAAGTGCAATACTCAGCCAGTGCTTCTAGAAGATCAAGTGCAATTACAGTTTATACCAGTACTTTAGTATATTAGTGTTTATAAGTGCTTCACAAAGAGACGGTGGTCTTCAGTCTGCGTTTGAAGACCGCGAGAGAGTTCGCTGTTCGGACAGCCAGTGGAAGTTCGTTCCACCATCAGGGCTCCAGGACAAAGAAGCGTTTTGTTGCGTGTCTTCCATGAATCTTGAGTGATGGCGGAACCAGCTGAGCCGTACTTGAAGCGCGAAGGGCTCGAGGTTTTATAACTTTAAATAACTTTATAACTTTAAAAGTTATACATATTTAAACTAAATGTATTATTATTATTATTATTCCTTTCTGTAGAGTCTATTTTAAACCATATAAAACAGAACCATATATATTCGCTGAACTATATATAGGTTTACTTTGTAGTTCTACACTAACAGACTGTAGTTCATCTCTTTCTCTGTATACTTTGTCATCCCCCTTTCACCCTGTTCCTCAGTGACCAGGTCCCCCACAGAGCAGGCACTATATGTGTACTGGGTCATTCACAGCACTGTAGTGTTACACTGACGTGATGGTGTGTTAGTGTATGTGGTGATGGTGATGGTGATGGTGTGAGTACATCAGACACAGCAGTGCTGCTGGAGTGTTTAATATGACTACATCATTTGTATTGTTCTACAGTCGTTAGCCTCAACAAACTTCAAACTCATGTATTCAAGCACAAAACACAGTAGTAGAACAACGAAAGCTATGACTACTGATTGGTGCTGTAACACTATTTAGACAGTGGTAAGCTGTGTTTGTTTATTTGAGTTATTTCTGTTATCAGTTGTTACT
This sequence comes from Megaleporinus macrocephalus, assembly GCA_021613375.1. NCBI lineage: Eukaryota > Metazoa > Chordata > Actinopteri > Characiformes > Anostomidae > Megaleporinus > Megaleporinus macrocephalus. Next base: position 35,867,096 of record CM038718.1, read on the forward strand.
AAATATCAACAGCTAAGAAGCAAGAAAGCTAATAAGCCAATCTGCCCACTTTAGGTTTGGACTTGTTCAGTTTTTTTATCTTTAGTATGTTGAGCTCTTGCTGAGGTCTGTCAAGTTATAAAGCCCAAAGTACACGCCAGAGGGAGAAACTCTCTCCCACAGAAACCACTTTTTTCCTTAGCTGCCTGAAACACCTCGTTGGCACTGCAGCCCTTTTTCTTTGTTACAATGTGATGTCATCTCGTAACACGAGCCTTACTGACCGCCTACCAGCCAGCATGGCACACCCTAAAACAATGACTACTGGAGGTGGGAGGTGCTCTGGAGATTGATCAGTCAGAACAGAGTGGGTGTGGTGAGCAATCAGAATACACTGAGTTCATTAAGAGGCGGGGCTTAAAAACACAGGAGCTCTAACAGAGCGTATCAGACAGAGGGTGATTACAGATGTACAATGCATTCAAGTGTGGAAATCTATTGTAATAGACCCAAAAATGATCATGACCAGGTCTTGCACTAGCAGTCCATGTGATTCCAACATTTGGTACTGACTATACATTCAACAATGAAACTGGGGACGATTTGCCTGACATCATTTTCAGCAAGAGACAACTCGAGACACATGAAAATGCCAGGTAAATGACCATACACCTCTGTGTCCGAGTCATCAGTTCAGATATTAATACCAGGGTTGAACAGAGTTTAAGATCAGATGCTCACCTGCTGTTGAATTTCTGTGGATGTTTTTCTCTCATGGTATGAAATCTGTGAGCGATTGATGCATCCTGCAGAAAAGAAGGGCACAACGAGATATAATAATAGTTTCATGTATTTGATGTGCATATGTCTCTTTAACATACAAACACTGGGCTGGGAAGACTTCAGATCTAACACATCTAGCAATCCCTGAGGAGGCTGTCCCTAACAGCCAGACTGGAATCTACTGGGAATCAAACCTGGGTCTCAGCTGTACAGCTCAGGATGAGACTCTCTGGAGAGAAGAATCATAAATCCCTTCAGACATAAAAAGTTAATGAATAAAAGTTATAAATATTTAAACTAAATGTATTTTTATCATTATATAAAACCATATATAATAATAAACCATATAAAACAGAACCATATATGACAGTGCTAAACTATATATATATATAGATTTACTTTATAGTTCTACTCTTACAGACTGTTGTTCATCTCTTTCTCTGTATACTTTGTCATCCCCCTTTCACCCTGTTCCTCAGTGATCAGGTCCCCCACAGAGCAGGCACTATAAGTGTACTGGGTCATTCACAGCACTGTAGTGTTACTCACTGATGTGATGGTGTGTTAGTGTATGTGGTGATGGTGTGAGTACATCAGACACAGCAGTGCTGCTGGAGTGTGTAAACCCCCCAATGTGTCGCTGCTGGACTGAGAATAGTCCAACGACCAGCAACATCCAGTTAACAGTGTCCAGTGAGCAGCATCTTGTGACCACTGATGAAGTATAAGTTGACCTACACAAGTTGTGCAGCAGCAGATGAGCTATTATCTCAGACCTTACATCTACAAGGTTGGCCAACAAGGTAGGTGTGGGCAGTGACGGGACACGGTGTTCAAAAAACAGTTATTTAAAAAGATCAAATATCAGCGTGTTCCCAACCGTTAGATAGACTCCTGGTATGTACTATTAGTCACATTTGTTAGCTGTGCTGAAGTGATGCTCTTTGAACTCTGAATATTAATCAATTATCTCTTTACCATCTGATCCAGCATAAATATTGAAAACATCCATTCATGCTGGTCATGTATCAAACTAAATGATTTCAGTTGAGCCTGTTTTCATGGTTCTCTTACCACTCCGATGGAGAAGTAGTTGTTGATGATCTCGTAAGGCACAGGGTCTCCTCTCTCCTGGCTGTCCTCCACAACCACCTGCACACTCCAGCGGTCCATCAACACTGGGGTACTGAGCTCAATGTCCCTCAGGATGCGGCTCAGGTCCATGCCATCATAGCCTGCAGACAGAAAACCAATGAGCATAGTAGATATGTTGTTAATTCAAACAAAAAACAGGTGCACATCAGAATCCCTTGCACCAACAACTAACAACTACTGTAACTTCTTCATGTTTTTTGTTCTGATTCTTATTCAAATCAGCTATTTACCAAACCCAGTGGAAGCTAAACATGTATATTAAACCTAAAATACTTGTTTACTTAATAAGTTTGCTTTGTCCATATTGTACAAAGCAAACTGGCCTCTGAACTGTCTGAAACACTAATATTAAGCCTAAATCTAATAGTTTGGTGTGAAATACTCTGTTCTAGAGGATCTTGCCAGGATCTGAAGAGTTTAAAGCCACCCAAGTTATTACAGGAAATAGATATGAATACACTGCCTGACACAGAAGCCTGTCTGACACGCTGTTTTATGCTATTTTGGGCTACAATTAGAGAGATCGGTCGATAGCCGAAGCAAGTCATGAAACATGGTTTAAACTGGTTTATTAAATTTTTAACGAGCTCATATGAAACAGTATAATATTTGTAACTAAATTAGAAGTTGGTGTATGTGGGAGTAAACCGCTTGATAAGCTCCAGAAGAGCCACATCTGAAAAGTATCTCTACTAGGAACAGCAGAGCGTGGATCCAGGTGGAACATTAAGCAGCAGAATGAACGTCTTCTACAGCCGAGAAGAGCTGCTTATCTAGAACTATACACTCAATCACTCTGGCTGTGGTTCTTTAGCTCTCTGGCTGTTTCTGCTGCTGTTCTGTTCGTACCGGTCAGATCTGGTGTGTATGGTGTTCTGGGTTGTTTGTTTTGTGTTAGCTGTGTGTTCTAGCTCTGCTGTTTACTGATACTCACTGTGTTCAGCTGTGTGGTGTCTCTGAAGTGTGTATCAGATTAGTATGTTAAATGTCTTTGTCTTGGTTCCCCCGAGAGACGCTGATGTTACTGATTGTACAGATGTTATAAACTGTCCTGGATGAGTGTGAGTCACATACGCTAACAAACTGCCAGACGGACGATGTTTTCTTTCTGCACATGCAGTGAACGCTTAAACTGAAAGAGTATGTATTTCCACCTAGTGGTTCAGATAGGAATTGCAGGGAGCTGGCCGGAGGGGGTTTCACGCAGGGCTTCTCTTCCTGGATGAAACGCTAGCTGTAAATACAGAAATTAGGCTCATTTGTTTAATGCCACCATTTTGATTAAAAATCGGCCGATACCGATACATGGCCGATCGATCCTTCCATCTCTAGCCACAATGTTTTGTTTTTTTTTGTTTTTTTCTTAATGCATCCATGGCGGAGGGACACATGCAGGGCAATGTGAGGCAAAATAGTCTATTTTTTTTAGATTTACACGTTTGTACCATCAACTTTAGATATAGAAACTCAGAAGACGTGTAGGTTTACTAGTGCTTTTAATGGTAAACAAACCAAATATATATATCATCACTGTCCATTTTTGTCGATTTCTATTTTTCTACATCGCTTAAATGCAGCAGCTGCTGTTTATATTGTGGGAAAATTTCATGATGAATGGACCAATAGAAATGCTCCAAAATAGCTTCGAAAAAAATCTGGTTCCATTGACTTATATTGAAAGTGAGGACAGTTTCTGGTCTCTCCTGTAAAGTTGCCATTTTGGAGATACTTATTTTTCACTTTATAGCGAGGATATTTGTGTTGCTACATAAGCCCTGGTTACCATCATCACCACTTTAAAGAGTTTCTCTACAATTAACTCTTTCACACCAAACCACTCTGAATAACTTTGTTCACTTCTCAACGCTGGAATTATGCAGACTTTTTTGAAAGACGGGTGGAATTCCCCTTTACGCAGGATCTGTTTTTCACCTTTACCGGATTACAGTTATTTGCTGGAATGTATCTGCATGTGTTTGAAGCCGACTGATCATTCAGTCTTAATCTCCTCTGACTGCTTTTAGAAACACAGCAGCCTGTAGAGCAGTTCTCACCTCCTCCCCACCGCAGACACCGCGCGAGGTCGTTTCCTGTGCCAAGCGGAAGAACGGCCACCGGGGGGCGTACTGACAGGTTGGCCTTATCTACAGAGATCAATCAGAGCAAGACAAAAGAGAAAAATGATCAACACAGGTACCTAAAAATGACTGCACTTATTAGAGAAGGTTATTAAGTACAGATATCTGGTGAGCTGTTGTACATTTAGTTCCTTGAAAGATAATAATAGTCAAATATGCTCTTCAGGCTCATATGTCAACAAAAGAACTACTAAACTGTCCAGAACAGCCTTATGGCCTTAAATCACGGCTATCTAATGTTCCTTATCTGATTAAGTCAGTGTACACATTTATATGTTTATAATATTTTACTTTAATTTCTTTTTTTCTATGTATCTAATACAGTTTACTCCAAACTGTATAGAGACTGAAGCAGCGCGCCATCTAGTGGCCAAGTCAAGAAAACCCCATTATAAGTACTGAAACCTTTTTTTAAAGATTCATACTAAGACCAGTGAAGTCATACTAGACACATGTAACAACTAATATGTATATTAGACCTGTTTGGTGTTTTTGTCCATTTAAATGTTTTTTTTAACCTAATAAACTTAAATTGTGGCTCCACCAAACTATGGCTACACAAGACTTGAAATAAACCCAATAAACCCAACACGCCAAAATACAAAACATCTACTGTGAATTTTGTTCACACGGCTGCTCCATTGAATGTTTAAATCAGAAACAATGTTATTATTATTAATTAATTAATTACATAAAGACTGAATTCTGACCTATGGCATCAAGGATCCAGCCCACAGTTCCATCACCTCCACAAACTAATATTCGGTAGTCCTTAAGGTCCCTGAAGAAGCACAGCCTGCAGAGAAAGAACATTTGAAGATGTTTATATTCACAAATGGGTTTTATATGTTTGAAAACAACTTTCCAAAAACTAAGAATTATTAACAATCAGAATTATCAACAATCAGTAGCAGAATATTTAGTTTTTCTGAGATTTAATAAGTTGGAACAGACAAAATAGACACTGTATTGCCACATTTAAAAATACGATAATAATAATAATAATAATAATAATAATAATAATAATAATAATAATAATAATAATAACATAATTTACAATTTATAAACTACTAATAATAATCAAATAATACAATTCTTCAAACTACTACTACTAATAATAACATGATATACATTTTATAAACAACTACTAATAATGAAATAGTATACATTTTATAAACTACAAATAATAATAAAATATACATTTTACCCTCTTTGTAACACCACTAGGCTTTTACTACCAGCCATAGACCAGATTTCCATCTCTTTGAATGGCGAGAGACCAAAATACTTCAAACTTAAGATCAAATTATTATTTCAAAATCATATTTGAAATCACATATAAAAATCTGACCTGAGCTTGTAGCTTTTGGCTCAACAAAGCATGAATGTTTGGCTTATTCTGGCTATTACACTTGTGCAAATCTCCACAAGTGTAATAGCCGATTGTTGCCGATTTCCTGCTCACAATATAACCAGTAATGTGATTGGCCTTACTTGGGCCTTACTCCGTAAACAAACGTCATGCTTAGTGTTATGAGCTAATTAAACAGGCCTAATTAGACTGAATTGTTAATGACTCGTGTAGTTAATCAGTTTCTTTAAGTACTGATGATAACAGTGTAAGAAAAATCACAATAAATGATAACATATAGTCATATCGCCCACCTCTACGTATTAGTATTGAAAGCGGTTTCAGCTTCTAATCCACATTTTTGATAAGAAAGTTCAACCTGAACAATTAAAATGTTATTAACACCAGATAAAACAACACTCTCGCGGTTTACTCATAGTTATAGCGTGTACGACTTCGGGGCTTTTCCCAGTTTACTTTAATAGAGGAAACAGTTTTTGGTACTGTGAATTAAATGTTAACACATATGAGAAATGAAAATGCTGTATAAAGTATTTCTGATTCTGATTCTGAAATCTATACATTTTATTGTTAAAAACTGAATTGTTACATGAAACATATAATTCTCATACACAGAAGTAATCCAGTAAATTATACTAGTACAAATGGCCCCTTGCATTAAAACGAAGAGGTAAATACCAAGAAAACCTGAGACAGCATGAGCTAAAATGCTGAAGGAACCCTATTTTTCACATCTGTACCCAACCTAGTGGTCATCGTCCTGTCCTCTAATCCAGGATTTGATTAAAAGATGCTATGAAAACAGAAATAACCGTATTATGCAGTCTTTGTTAGGGCTGCACTGTTAAAACGCTCTCAGAACGAGGCGCTATTATAAATACTTTACCATGAGAGAGGTTTTAAAGAGGGAATTGGCTGATTTTACAAAATATCTGTGTAATTCAGAGGCTAAGATGTAAACAAAGTTGATTTTAGTGGTAGTGAATGGAACCAGGGTTCACCATGTCCACAACACAAATATAGCCAATATATATACTATCCAAACCCACCAGTGAACCTACACGTGCCCTTTTTATATACACCATCAGTCAAAAGTTAGGACACACCTAGACAGGTTTACTCTTATTTCTACTATTTTAATAATATTAGTGAATAACTGTGAAGAGATCAAAACTATAAAATCAGAGGTATTGAATTATTGCTGGAGCAGAATAAAACATCTGGTTGAGGAGCAACACAAGCTACTTCTCTAACAGGACTGAAGAAGGTTAGTAAACATGCTGAGATCTTGTTCTGATAAACAGGTTTGGGGGGTTTATAGCTCTTAATAAAAATATTCTCATTTATATATTACAATACAATAAATACAATGTTTGTTTTAGAAATGTTTTTGTACATGGGCTCCGACAACACTGCTTTAACTAGTCTTTTTAACACATTCAGATCAAAACGTCTTTATAATTATAAACATATATATATTTAATTAGGTGTCCAAACTTAGGATGCCTCAGATAAAAGGCAGTGCTCGATCTCTGGTGGCTTTAAATGCTTCAGACGTCTGGTTCCTATCAACTCTACTGTAAACATTACTGACTCACCAAGTTAGTTCTATTTTATATCAAAGCACTTTGTTTACATGTTCACAATTAAACTACAAAGACGATCCTTATTTCATTAGTGTTTCAACAAAGAAGAAAGTAGAGGACATGGACGGCAGACTAGTAGAGAAGTTTCAGTAGGTGAGTTTTGGTTTTAGCCACACACTCTCGGACGCACTACACCCGCCATATTACCAGCGTCCTGTGACGCAAGACGGCAGACCACCACCGTAAACGTCCCACTATTTACTTAAAAGCCCCGTTTACTAACAGATTTAGATGCTTTTTGTGGAACTGTTCTGCGTTTTTGTCTGAATATGTACTCAGACTGTGTCAAACTGTAGCTTTAAGAATGAGGAGTTTAATGTTTTCACCTTAGCAGCAGCGCTAACTTCTGTAGCGGCAGTTCACTAGCCGTAGCTACGCACGCACAGCCGACGTACCGCTTCTTTTCTCCGCTCTGAATTCATCCGCGACTCCATGTAGCTCACGGGTTAGCGCAGTGTGATACATAAACACGGGGTGTGTCTGAAATCGCACCCTATTTACAGTTTAGTGTTTTATTTAGGGTGTTTCGTAGTGTTGTCTGAATTCTCAGTGGACAGTTAGATTCCCTATATTGTTCACTACATTGTTACTCACAGTGCACCGTAAAACTAGTGGACAAACGATGTACACTACTTACAGGTTGACACCCCACAATTCATAGTGATTTCTTTGGATATTTCAGTGTCTGAATTCCCTCTACTGTCTCCCTCACTGTTCCCCTTGTCAGGGTGTGATCAAAGGTGAAGCAAGGAGCACAGTGAGGAGTCAATTAAAACATTTATTACCCCTTACGGGGACACAAACGTTCTGGCCAGGCAAAACACATCGGGTGCGTCTGAAATCTCGTACTTCCATCCTGAACAGTACGCAAAAGCAGTGAGCGAGAGTGACTAGAGTGTCCGAATACGTAGTGTTCGTCGAGCAGTACACGAAAAATGTCCCCGGATGACGTACTGCACCGGCAGACATTTTTAGTATGCAGCCCCAGCACACTGTCCTATCCCAGGATTCCATCGGAGCCGCGGAGGAATTCAAAACGGAGGAAAAGCATGTTGAAAGGCGGTACACCGGCTGTGTTTCTGTAGCTACGGCTAGTAAACTTCCGCTACAGGAGTTAGTGCTGCTTCTGAGGTAAACAATGATTAAATTCCTCCCGTGTCGTCTTCTTCGAGCTACAGTTAGGCACCGCGTGAGTAGATATTCAGACAAACACGCAGAACAGTGTCACAGTCTCTAAACCTGTCAGTAATTTGAGTTATTTTTAAATAAATACTGGGAACTTTACCATGATGGTTGGTAAGATGGCGGAGGTAGTGCGTCCAAGGTTGCGTGGATACTAAACACTCACACACTGAAAGAGCTCACTGCTTTAACGGACAGGCAAAGCTCTCTAGCTTCAACTGAGTACGTACTGTTCAAGTACGCGATTTCGGACGCACCCATCATCTCTTAAACCATGGCAACATGGCCCCTTTTTAACAACATGGGTGACACCATAAACGATTCATAAGGTACATTGCCCACCAACAATGGCTAACAGATTGAATCCAGCTTGACAACACTGTTTCATATTTCACAGCACATTTTTCAACGTACAAGATAATATTTCAATGTTGGGTATACAAACAGTAATGTCATATTAATTATATAGCTCTCTGAATACATCTGGTTTATTACCCCCTATAACGGTTCCAAATAGTCTAGGCCACATTTCCCAGAATTCCAAGCATGTCTATAAAGACATGCTCCATAAGTCCGCACTCCCTCTTGATCACCACCCACTGACCCATGCTGCAGACATGGCTCCTGGGGAATAAGGTGGTAAAACACATTTGGTGAGCTCAATAAAGTGGTAAAACTGTCTCAACCTATGGTCTGACTCTTCTTGCTAGTGTGCACTCCTAGCATAGAAAAGTATATATTTTAAAAGATGTTAAATTACCGACCATCAGCACAAGATATGAACAATGTTAGAAATGTTACACAATATCATATATATATATATATATATATATATATATATATATACATACATACACACAACCCATATTGTTGTTACATGTGGGGACCGGTTGCCGGTTCAGGAGAGGAGGTTACCCGGGTACCGTTCGCCTACTACTCGATGACTGCTGAGTATTCGGACATACTAGCCGCCCTCGCCTACTGATTTCACTACTGAGAAGTAGGCGATTTTAGACGCACCCATAGCTTCTGCTTTTAGGTTCTGCATTAAGGAGATCGACTCCACATTCATTGTTATAAATAGACCACATTCTAAGAAAGCATGCATGTTGAATAAAAGCAGGTTCATCTCGTATAGAGTTCTTATGAACTCCAAGAGAAGCAGCCAACGGTTTTGGTTCTTGCAGGAAAATCATTTCAAGACAGACATGATGGTGATGAAAAATAGTTTAATCAGATATACATTTACAGTTGGGTTGCTGCGTAAGCCTGAAAACGACATGGAGCAGTGATCTGCCTCTAAACAGGCTTGTTTTCACGGTGGCTGTAGAGTGTCTGGTCTCCGTGCATCGCAGCTCTGCTGGATCCGCTCAGCATCCATCACGTTTCCTCAGCAAAATAGCAATGGTTTCCATGGAATCCAACATCCTCTGATGGAAATATCGCCGCTGGTAATTCATGCCGTCGATGACTTTGGTCAATCCCTCCACGGCGCTCAGTATCTGGGCAGAGCTGGCGAGCATCGCGCTGCACACAGCGGTCATTTGTTTCATCTCTGCAGAGACGGCGGCTACTACAGCGTACGGACTTGGTGGATCCTCAGTCTCAGTGTTATGGGAAGATTGCGGAGAACCTACGTTTGGAATCTCGTTGGTGTGAGAAAAAGGCAGAGCGTCAGGCGCTGGACTAGTCCGATAGTCTAGCTGGGGCGAATCACGGTCTGGTAGACTCTCCAGGTCTATGGTGGAATATAGTGGTGTGGCAGAAATGTGCGAGGCTATATCTGTAAGACAGAACAAGAAGTTATGATTTTGCGTACACTGAAGAATTTGTGCTAAAACATCAGGCCTTTGTCCAAAAAGTGGCCCCTCGAAAAGTATTTGGACACATTAACCATTGATCAACTAAAAAGATATCGTTGCTGTTCAATGAAAAGCAAATCTCCGAAATGGCAACTTTACAGGAGAGGCAAGGCAAGTTTATTTGTATAGCACTTTTCATACTCAGTGGCAACTCAAAGTGCTTTACATAAATAAAGAAATAAGAAACAAAGAATTAAAAGAAATCAGTTAAAAGAAATAAGAAATATAGAGAATTAAAAATAAAAGTGAAGAATGAGGGTTAAAAGTGCTGGACTGTGTGAAAAATGATGGAGGAGGTTTAAAATTGAAAGAGTTGTAGAACTAACATAGAGTTTTTGACTTCACTTTCAATGTAAGTCTATGGAACCAGAATTTTCTACTGGCCCATTCATGCTTTTCACCGGACAGTGATGATACACTTCATGAAATGATAATTGGTATTTTGTTTCCCATCACAATGACATATCTATGTATGGCACACATGTCCAAATACTTTTTGGGACCTACAGTATGTACTAGAAGATTTCCCATGTAACCCTTTACTTCTAAACTCCACAGCAGTCGCAGCAGTTATTTATTTAGCATTTTAATTTTATTTTGCTATACTGTTGACCGTATCTGTCCTGATTCGTGATTGGTCACCTTTGAGTTGCTTAATAATTATTTTTTATTAAGTTTCAAGTTTATTTGTCATTTGCACATCATGTCAGGACATAACATGCATTGAAATGCTTGGGGTGAGCCTCAGATATAACTCTACAGCAGGGCAGCATTATATGTAAAACAGTACAAACATACAATAAATAGACAATAATAAAGTAAAAATGAGCTAAAAAATATACATATAGTAATAACTGAAATATATAAAGGACTATAAAAAAAATTCACAAGATATATACATAAGATATACTATTATTATATTATTATATTATAACTATTACTTATTATTTAAACTCACCAGTGATACGAGACCACAGACACTTCTATCTCAGTTAAGCTAAGATATATACAACCCATTCTCCATCCTTCTGTAGACCCATTGAACCCCTGATGTTGACTTCCGTGCTCCTCAGATGGAGAATGTGTTGTATATCGTTGCTGTTCAAAGAAAAACATGTTTTTATTTTTATGCAGCATTTAAACTCAACAGCCGGCGTTCACATTGTGTGAAAGTTTCACGATGAACGGACCAATAAAAATGCTCCAAAATAGCTTGGACAAGATGTCTGGTTCCATTGACTTCCATTGAAAGTAAAGAAGGTTTTTGGCCTCTCCTGTAAAGCTACCACTTTAAACCTCTTTACATTCATTTACATTGAAAGTTAGTAAAGTTTTTGTCCCCCCCTGTAAAGTTAGCATTTGGGAAATACTTTTTTTATTTTTTGTTTTTGGGCAGCGATGATACAGAACCTTTTTTTGAGGGTGATAATGTAACCACCGCAGGACCTTTAACAGCCCATTCACAACCTTCAGAACCATTTCAGCAAGCAAGATATCTCCAGAATAACGACTTTACAGGCGAGAACAGTCACATTCTCAACTTTCAGTGTAAGTTAATGGCAGGGCCGGCACCAGGTGGGGGCTGAGAGGCAGATTTTGTCTTTTGCCCCCCGCCCCAGCTATTATCTCTGAACCAATTTCTGAACCAATCACAAAAACATAGCATTTTAGTGTGCAGCGGGAAGATATATGCTTATATGCTTATATTGTAATTTCTTTGTAAGAAGTATTCTCCTATAGTCTCAGTCTGTGTCTGTTTACTTCGTCAGCTTTGATTTAAAGTACTAAAGCTTTTCAGGAAGCAGAGTTGTTCTATTAGTGTATTGCTGAATTAATTAAGGGGCGTTATTATAATAAATCACAATTAGATTATCTTTTTTTAATTTACATAAGCAAAGTGTACTCTTCAATTATTAGGTTTTAAGTTTAAAAGCAGATGCAACATGTTTTAATCTCATATATTATTTTAAGCCAGTATTATTAGCTCTACGGTCATCATTAATGCACAAATTAAGCCCTGAATATATTTGTATAATAATATATTAGTATATAATATATACACTAATAATAGTATATAATAATATAAAGCTATAAATAGCCAGAATTGATCATATTAATTATAAGTAACTTCATAATAAAAGTCCTTTTAGCGTTTGTTTACTCTTGAGTAGCGAGCCTGTCTTACAAGCAACGTTGAATACATTTTATACATAATTCCAAATATGTTGCTTAACATAACAAATAATAATATAAAGCTATAAACAGCCAGAATTGGTCATATTAATTATTAGTAACTTAAAGTCATAAACAGATATAACTACACCCGTTTAAATTTTAAGGGTCTGTATGTAAACTGCATATAGCTCATATTTTAGTTATTGTAGTTATACATAATTAATCACAACTCAAGTATAATCCATACTAGTTACAGAATAATTTATAGTAATTATTGATTATAAACGCAATTTAAAGTACTAAAGCTTTTCAGGAAGCAAAGTTGTTCTATTAGTGTATTGCTGAATTAATTAAGGGGCGTTATTATAATAAATCACAATTAGATTATCTTTTTTTTTATTTACATAAGCAAAGTGTACTCTTCAATTGTTAGGTTTTAAGTTTGAAATCAGATGCAACATGTTTTAATCTCATATATAAATGTAAGCCAGTATTATTAGCTCTACGGTCATCATTAATGCACAAATTAAGCCCTGAATATATTTATGGCTTTAGAAATATGAATATCAACATGCCCACACATTATGTTTTACTGCTCACCCCCCTCTCCAAACAAAGCAGTCCAGAACTGGGGGCTGGTTAATGGAAATGTATGCAGTTCAGAGCAGCTTTGGAGCAATGTTATAGGTCTTATAGACTTCCATACAGTGTAAAGAACCACCAAGTGTGTAGAAAACAAAATATATAGATGCTTGGTTTTCATTGGACAGCGAGGATATGGAACTAGGTGGCTCTAAATGCTAAAGAACCATGAAGGATCTTCTAGAGCAGAGCGTGTTCGAGTTAGTTTAGGCTGGAACTGAGCGAAAGAGTTAAGTTAATGTATTTACCCTCCAGCTTGATAACAGGAACGCAGGGCAGCAGCTGTCCGTTTAATTTCCGGTCTGTCCACTGAGGGTCTGGCTGGAGCTGAAGCTCCTCGGGTTCCGCCGGTTCCTCTTTGATAAACTTGACCAGGTCAGCGTGAAACAAGCCTCCTCCGCTTGCAGAGCCGAGTTGGCCTCGTCCAGCCGCCAGCCGCAGTTTGATCTGCTGGTAAACCTTCTCGATGTCTCGTCCGCGCTGCCTCTTCACGTCGTACCACCTCTTCTTCACCTCCAGCACCGTCCTCTTGGAAGTGGCCACCGAGTTGACCCTACTGAGAATCTTGCGCCACGCTTTATTCCTCACTCTGCAGGGCAGCTGCCGGTTCAGCTTCCTCTGCGCTTTGAGCGTCTCCTCCACCAGGACGCACAGCTCTCTGTCGCTAAAGCGCCTCTTCCGCAGCCGCACTTTAGTCTCCATTGCTCCAGATCCGCTGGTCCCGCTGACCCACAAGCTCAACCGCAGGAGAAAACAATGCGCGCTCTCTCTCTCTCTCCACACACACGCCTCCCCTCCCCCTACTTCTCCTACTTCTCCTCCTTCTCCTCCTTCTCGGCGTGAAACGCGCAAAAATATGCGGCCGCTGCTGCGCGCGCGCTGCGGTTCTTCTCCGACGCAACTTAAAAAAAAGTTTAGAGACTTTAATCAACTCAAACACAAGCACGCCGGAGGAAGCCTTACCCTGGTCCTGGTCCACCGCTGGATAAGTTATAAACCTGCCGGGGGTTTAACAAATACTGGAACTTGCGAAGAACTCTGCAAAACAAAACAAGGAGAGCGCTGATTTAAAACCTTCGCTATTTCCCGCCTTCATAATAAAAGTCCTTTTAACGTTTGTTTACTCTTGAGTAGCGAGCCTGTCTTCCAAGCAACGTTGTATACATTTTATACATAATTCCAAATATGTTGCTTAACATAACGAATAATAATATAAAGCTATAAATAGCCAGAATTTATCATATTAATTATGAGTAACTTCATAATAAAAGTCCTTTTAGCGTTTGTTTACTCTTGAGTAGCGAGCCTGTCTTCCAAGCAACGTTGAATACATTTTATACATAATTCCAAATATGTTGCTTAACATAACAAATAATAATATAAAGCTATAAACAGCCAGAATTGGTCATATTAATTATTAGTAACTTAAAGTCATAAACAGATATAACTACACCCGTTTAAATTTTAAGGGTTTGTATGTAAACTGCATATAGCTCATATTTTAGTTATTGTAGTTATACATAATTAATCACAACTCAAGTATAATCCATACTAGTTACAGAATAATTTATAGTAATTATTGATTATAAACGCAATTTCTCGTCTTCATAATAAAAGTCCTTCTAGCGTTTGCTTACTCTTGAGTAGCGAGCCTGTCTGACAAGCAACGTTGTATATATTTTATACATAATTCCAAATATGTTGCTTAACATAACGAATAATAATATAAAGCTATAAACAGATATAACTACACCCGTTTAAGTTGTAAGGGTCTGTATGTAAACTGCATATAACTCATATTTTAGTTATTGTAGTTATACATAATTAATCTCAACTCAAGTATAATCCATACTAGTTACAGAATAATTTATAGTAATTATTGATTATAAACGCAATTTCTTGTCTTCATAATAAAAGTCCTTCTAGTGTTTGTTTACTCTTGAGTAGCAACCCTTACAAGCTACAGGTCAATGTTATGTACATTTTATACATATATAATTCCAAATATGTTGCTTAATATCACATATATGTTGCTTAATATTGCTATAATGAATATTAATATAATGCTATAAATAGCTAGAATTGATCATATTAAGTAATAAAAACGCAAAGCTATAAACAGCTAGAAATCAGTTAAAGTTTAAGGGTCCATAGGTAAATTTCATGTAGTTCACTTTTTAGTTATTGTAGTTATACAAACTTAATAGCAATTCATGAATAATTCAGAGAAGTTACTCAATAATTTATAGTAGTGCTGAATCATTTATAGTAATTATTGATTATATATGCTATTTCACAACTTCATAATAAAAGTCTTTCTTACAAGTTACAGGTCAACGCTGTATACATGTTATATACATATATTTCCAGGTATGTTGCTTAATATCACTTCATAATAATGTAATAACATATAAACATATAAAATAATATATAAACCATATAAAAGTAAACTATATGCAATCCACATATGAACCATTTGTGGATTGCATATAGTTCACATGGTGTACAGTTGTCTACTTTTTATGTTCTTCTTATGTTCTTTCATATCTGTTCTAAGTGTTTTATTAATGTCTTCTTGCTGGTTGTTTCTTGCATCATCTTGGCAAATACTGAGGACCGTTTGCCGCACGATATGTCACAGTTTTTTTTCTGGAGTTCTCAATTTGTTTGACTCACACTTATTTGCACATTGCACAGTTCGCTCCAGATGTCCCACTGTGTCAGATTCCGTTCTGCACAGCAAAGTTCAAACCACAGTTCTTAATGATTTTCTCAAAATGTTGCTCAAGCTGTCCTTGTTTACTCTGCATGATATCCAAACAGGCCTGTCCTGACATATTGAACGGCCCCACTCCTCATTAGTGTGTAGAGTAGTTAGTTAACTCACTGCAGCTACGATTAATTTATCCTTTAATCTGAAAAGCTGTTTGCTGGTTCATCTCAAGGCTGGTTTACTGGTTAATCTACACATGTGCTTAACAATATGTACTTTAGGAATGATGCATCTATAACGGCCTCACCTCTCACCCTGCTTCCCTCCACTTTTGGGGTTCACAAACACCAGGAGAGGATGAGTGTCAGGAACAGGATTTATCTGTGTAAAGGCAACAAGAACTCTTACACTGTACATTTATAACTAAACAGCACTGACTTTAATTGATTTTAATGGGTACTAATTATTATCCACCTACGATAACACATGAAATAGCTTAGAAAAAAATAATTATCAAATGTGCATAAACTAAATATATTTATGCACACACACACACAGTCGAGTCACAGTATTATGACCACCTCCTCTACAATGACATTCTCCGGGTCACTCATCCACGTGGAATCCACTCTCAACCGATTTTGATTGTCTTCCCTGGGGTGGATGAGATCTTCCAGTAGGACGATGCGACACCTCACATGACTAGAAATGTCCCACATTGGTTGAAAGAGCTGACCGAGACTTCCAAGTACTACCCTCGACCCCCTATTGCCCCAGACTTGAACACAATTGAGCATCTGTGGGACCACCTGGATGGTGGTGATGGCTCTATGGATCCTCCTCCACACTCTCTCCAGCAGCTGTGGGATGCACTGCAGTCGGAATGGCTCTAGATACCTGTGACCACCTAGCAGGACCTTACTGAGTCTCCCAGTCTGTCTAGCTGCTGTCCATGCTGCACACAGCGGTTACTCTGGATATTAGCAGGTGGTCATAATAATGTGACTCGACTGTGTATATATGATGAAGTATAGCTGCATGTAAAGGTTTAGGCGTTCCTGGTCAAATTACGAAAAATGTTTTATCGATTTTCTAAATAAAAGTAACTGACACCTCCTCTACAGAGAACACACCTGTGCAATACAGTTATTAATCACAGGGATTCCAGAGGCCCCGCCTTACCTGCAGTACCTGCCCATCAGGTGTAGTGTTGTGGTCAGCGTCGTCTGTCACACCTGAGCAGCCGTTCTTAACGCAGTTTGTCCGCTCCTGAAAAACAGAAAACGAGAAGCAACGAAGTACGTGAGCGAGACGTGACAAAAATATATATACTGAAACAGTAAGGTTGCTATATTGCTATGTAGTAATATAATGAGTAATAATAACAAAATGCTATGAACAGCTATTAATTATTCATCTTAATAAGTTATTAACAGCTATTTAACTGCATTTAATACTTTTCTAGTTCTAGGATCCATATGTGGACTGCAAAACTGCATACAGCTCACCTTTTAGTTTCATAGTATTAATGAATAATTGATAGTAGTTACTAGGGCTGTGTATTGGCAAGAACCTGGCGATACAATACGTGTCGTGATACAGCGGTCACGATTCAGTATATCGTGATATACTGCATACTGCAAGTAAAGTGATATAACGTGATTTTTCAAACCCTACTATTAAAACACACCACTGTATGAACAGGTTTATCAATGCTTACAATAGCATTGCACCCTTGTGCTGCTTGTTAATGTTGGAGTGGAGCTGAAAATGGATTACAACATTGCCATCTAGTGGTCAGAGGTTTAAACACAACACACAATGATTCACTGTCTGTCAGGAATCTGTGTATCAATACTGTGTTTTCGAATCAATACAGTATCACGAAACAATATCCCGATATTCAATATTTCGATATTTTCTTACACCCCTAGTACTGAGTTTAGCTTAGAGTGGCAGTTATCTCTGTTTATTTCTGCTAGTTAGATGAGATACTAATATACAAGCTTGTGTAGTTCCTTTTGTCATTTTCTTTTCTTTGGTGCCGTCTCTGTTCTCAGGCTGGTCTGTTTTAGCAATTAACGCGTGTCCTCGGTTTATCTGTACTTCTGGTTTTCTCACTGGTTGACTATCGTCACCCACTCCTCAGCACATGGTATTGTTCCCACACTTTCCCCTAGACTGTAGCCTTTTGTGGGAACAATTACTGAATAATTGGTAGCTACTCAATAATTTATAGTAATTTCTGAATACTTCATAGTGGATACTGCATCATATACAGTAGCTAACCTATAGTATCTATAGTCTATAGTCATTAATCTTTAGTTACTAAATAACCTATAGTATCTATAGTCTATAGTCAATAATCTTTAGTTACTAAATAATCTATAGTATCTATAGTCTATAGTCAATAATCTTTAGTTACTAAATAACCTATAGTATCTATAGTCTATAGTCATTAATCTTTAGTTACTAAATAACCTATAGTATCTATAGTCTATAGTCATTAATCTTTAGTTACTAAATAATCTATAGTATCTATAGTCTATAGTCAATAATCTTTAGTTACTAAATAACCTATAGTATCTATAGTCTATAGTCAATAATCTTTAGTTACTAAATAATCTATAGTAATTAATGAATAATTCATAGTAGTTACTGAATAATTAAAAGTACTTACTAGATAGTTTATGGTACTTTCTGAATAATCTATAGCAATTACTGAATAACATATATCCATCCATCTATCCATCATCTTCTGCTTTATTCTGCTAGTTGGGGTCATGGGGGGGCTGGAGCCAATCCCAGTGTCAACGGGGCGGAGTCGGTGTACGACACACTCACTCACACACCCACATCTACAGGCAGTTTGGAGTGAGCTATCGACCTAACATGTATGTGTTTGGACTGTGGGAGGAAACCGGAGTACCCAGAGGAACCCACTCAAGCACGGAGAGAACATACACACTCCACACAGAACCACCCGGACCGGGAATCCAACCCAGATCATCTTACTGTGAGGAGACAGTGCTGACCACTGATGCTGATGATGGGATAAACATACTACCTTGATGACGGGATAAATGGCCCACGGTGGCAAAATATGGTCTCTCAGGGGTCCACAGTTACACTCTGAGGGATCCTGGTTCACACACTCATCATGACGCTGTAAAGGAGAACCAACAATCATCAGCCGTCTGACAAGTGCACATCAGCATCAAGAGCTCTTACACTACAGACGCAGAGTTAAACATCTTACCAGTTAAGCCGTCTCAGCGTTACTGTCAGTGTCTTTGCATTGTTATATATTATATTCATTAGTCTATGGCTCTGTCTCAAACCCTAGTGAGTGTCTAAGTAGGCTGTCTAGGTAGCAGCTGTGTAAGTATCAGTGTTCTCTCCTCATCTCTCCTCATAAAACAGATTACTGAGACGCTCTAGTTAGAGAGAGACTGCGTCACGGCTTGTTTCCCCCACTGCAGCATGCCACCGGTGCTTTAGCTGGTTGCTAAGTTACCAACCAGCTTCCAAAACAATAGCCTGTGGCTTAAAAATCCACTAGCGTAAATGCTAATGGCTTGAGTATAAAACTGCTAAAGTTATAAATAAAATGCTGTTTTGTGTGATTATATGACCAGAAACACATTAAAACTCCAGAGAGAATCAAAATAACTCACATTTTAAAACCACTTCACTGCTCCTAGATTTGCCTGAGTTGCATCATGGGATTGTCTTAGCGGCTGAGGAAGCTTTCAAAACTTCCTTAAAATCAGGTCTAAATAAGGTTTCTCAGTAGACAGAATGTTTAAGGTATGTAAGTATTGGGACAGTCTACATGTTGGGAGCGCATACTATGATGTAAAATGCTGCCTATGTAGGAGCTCCATAGGTTTTGAGACTCTAAATGGTCGCTGTTACTATATGTAATATGGTACTATTCCTATTACAGTTGAAGGTTAACTAAGTTTAATAATGCTCCTCATGGCGAGAGGACTGACTGTTATGACTGACACATCTGAGGAGCAGAAGAAAGAACTCCTCAATACAATCTTGCAGTGAAAAACTATGTGGGCAGTAAACTAGCCTGTATTGTGATGATGCTGAAGAGGTAGAACTAAGATAAATGTCATGCCTGACTCACGCAGTCCTCATCATCTGCAGGGTGGAGCTGTTTTTATTTCATTTCTGAAGCTGAAAATGCTTTGGATCAAACTCTGTGATGCACCACACTCACAACTTAGTTTCAAAACTATTAAAAGTAGGGCTGTGTATTGGCAAGAACCTGGCGATACAATACGTATCGTATATATATATTGCAAGCAAAGTCATATATTGAGATTTTTCTAATCCTACTATTAAAACACACCACTATATGAACAGGTTTATCAATGCTTACAATAGCGTTGCACCCTTGTGCTACTTGATAATGTTGGAGTGGAGCTGAAAATGGATTACAACACTGCCATCTAGTGGTCAGAGATTTAAACACCACACACAGTAATTCACTGTCTGCCAGGAATCTGTGTATCAATACTGTGTTTTTGAGAATCTATACAGAATCACAGAAGATAATATCCCGATATTCGATATTTGATATTTTCCTACATCCCTAAATAAAAGGAGCATTAAACTGACTCAATCATAAGCGAATCGTTATCTGGGTTACTGTGTCTGTTAAAAAACGAAGACTAAATGACAGAACAATGTTACGATTGTTGCATATGAAGAACGATGAGTCATTCTTTGGTATCTAACATTAGTCTGACCAGCTCAGCACCATCGTATCTGAAGGAGCAGCTTCTGTCGCCTCCTTCTTATTAGACATGAAACCCTAAAGAGGTACTCGTCCTTGTTAGCAGTGTTATGGATGCTAACAGAAAGCCTGAGCTGAAAGTTTGATGGACACAGGCCTAATAATTAACCCTTTGATGCCCAACCTGCGTCAAAAGTGACCCGACTGAGATTTTATTTTCTATATCTTCGCAATAAATTAATTTCATCAATCAAGCTTCCACGAATTCCTCAATGTGCTTGTTTTTGATCATCACAAATCCTGATTTCAGTTTTATGTATGTTCTTATTTAATAAAAATCATGTTTGTATCACTGCCTTCTAACACACAGCATGGGTCAGAATCATCCCTTATGTGTTCACTATGGAATTTGATGGGAACTTTTGAACTATGTGTAAACATTTGCAGTTAGGAACATATTTACATATTTACAAACATTTTAGTTCATAAAATAAATAAATAATGAATTAAAATAATGATTTATGGTCAAACACAAGATTTTTAATGGATGCTTGGATCATTAAATAATACAATAAACTGATTTTAGTAGATTTACCAAAGAGATACTCAGCAATACATACAATAACACAGGAAATGATTAAGGGGCAAGTTTGACCCATGATATGCATTAGAAGGGGTTTGCTTAGCTTGGGCATTAAAGAGGTTCCAGTTCTGTTCTCTTATTTCTCTTACTGTAAAACAGTATATAATATAATATAAAATAAAACCACTTAATCACAAAAAGGCAACAAAGGAGTCTTCTCACCATAGTATGGCACCAAACACAGCGCTTGCCTGTGAGGCCATGTAAACTCTTAATCTTCTTCTGACACCGCTCACACTTCCCAGAGTCGCAGTTCCCGCTCACCCAGTCATGAGTGGAAATCTGAACAGATCACACATGAACATATGCTTCAGTTACAGGTTATACACCAACTATCACATTCTAATCTATTGAAGTATTGGTATGAATCATAATTGAAAACTGGCTAAGTATTGCACTTATACTGTCTGTGGTCTTGTATTTATTATCTTCTCTGTAGGTATACCTGTCTTGTCAGGTACTGAACTTATACTGTACGTGGTCTTGTTTTTACAGTACCTTGCAAAAGTATTTGGCCCCCTTGAACTTTTCAACCTTTTGCCACATTTCAGGCTTCAAACATAAAGATATGAAATTGTAATTTTTTGTGAAGAATCAACAACAAGTGGGACACAATCGTGAAGTTGTATGAAATTTATTGGATATTTTAAACTTTTTTTAGAAATAAGAAACTGAAAAGTGGGGCGTGCAAAATTATTTGACCCCCTTGCTTTAATACTTTGTAGCGCCACCTTTTGCTGTGATTACAGCTGCAGGTCGTTGGGGGTATGTCTCTATCAGTTTTCACATCGAGAGACTGAAATTTTTGCCCATTCTTTCTTGTAAAACAGCTGGAGCTCAGTGAGGTTGGATGGAGAGCGTTTGTGAACAGCAGTTTTCAGACCTTTCCACAGATTCAGATTGGATTCAGGTCTGGACTTTGACTTGGCCATTCTAACACCTGGATACGTTTATTTGTGAACCATTCCATTGTAGACTTTGCTTTATGTTTTGGATCATTGTCTTGTTGGAAGATAAATCTCCGGCCCAGTCTCTGGTCTTTTGCAGACTCCACCAGGTTTTCTTCCAGAATGGTCCTGTATTTGGCTCCATCCATCTTCCCATCAATTTGAACCATCTTCCCGTCCCTGCTGAAGAAAAGCAGACCTGAACCATGATGCTGCCACCACCATGTTGGACAGTGGGGATGGTGTGTTCAGGGTGATGAACTGTGTTGCTTTTATGCCAAACATAACGTTGTGCATTGTGGCCAAAAAGTTCGGTTTTGGTTTCATCTGACCAGAGCACCTTCTTCCACATGTTTGGTGTGTCTTCCAGGTGGCTTGTGGCAAACTTTAAACGAGGCTTTTTATGGATATCTTTGAGAAATGGCTTTCTTCTCACCACCATAAAGGCCAGATTTGTGCAGTGTAAGACTGATTGTTGTCCTATAGACAGATTCTCCATCTCAGCTGTAGATCTCTGCAGTTCATCCAGAGTGATCGGCCTTTTGGCTGCATCTCTGATCAGTTTAGAGGGACGGCCGGGTCTTGGTGGATTTGCAGTGGTCTGATACTCCTTCCATTTCAATATGATCATTTGCACAGTGGGAAATCTTTTTGTATCCAAATCCGGCTTTAAACTTCTCCACAACAGTATCTCAGACCTGCCTGGTGTGTTCCCTGGTGTTCATGATGCTCTCTGCGCTTTAAACAGAACTCTGAGACGATCACAGAGCAGGTGAGTTTATACAGAGACTTGATTCCACACAGGTGGATTCTATTTATCATCATCAGTCATTTAGGTCAACGGTGGATGATTCAGAGATCCTCACTGAACTTCTGGAGTGAGTTTGCTGCACTAAAAGTAAAGGGGCAGAATAATATTACACGCCCCACTTTTCAGTTTTTTATTTCTAAAAAAAGTTTTAAATATCCAATAAATTTTGTTCCACTTCACGATTGTGTTGCTCTTGTTGTTGATTCTTCACCAAAAATTACAATTTCATATCTTTATGTTTGAAGCCTGAAATGTGACAAAAGGTTGAAAAGTTCAAGGGGGCACTGTATTATCTTTTCTGTAGGTATACCTGTCTTGCTAGGTACTAAACTTATACTGTATGTAGTCTTGTATTTATTCTCTTCTCTGTAGGCTAGAAGAGAATAGGTATCAGCACTAGGCATCATTCTAGGTATCAGCACTGGCCCTTGCTTGGGGCAGTGTTTGAGTGGAAGAGTAGTTTGGACTTAAACCTGTTTGTACTAGATAGAGATACTCATACTCTGACTGAACACATAGCACTTATGTAACTGGACAAGAGTGGCTGCTAAATGCTGTAAATGTAACGTAAATGTTATGTATGCATGTTTAAAACTTATACCAGATGCTAAGGTAGCCAACTAATGATGCCAGGTTAGCACTTCTGCAACCTGCGAGCCTGAACCATCACACTCTTACCTCTAAAGCTGACCAATCAGCCGAGTTATGATGTTTGATGTCCAACTTTTAAGTTCTACGCTGCAGCTATGAGTTTAATATTGCTAACAAACACTAGAACGCAACAGTCTCCCAAATCTCTTCTGTAAATACTTCCCCAAAGCCTCTCTCGGCCTGCTCACAGCGCATGCGTCTTCATTAAGGAGGGGATGATGTTTCTCACTGAACGAGATTCTGTTAACTATAAAAATAGGCAAAGGTACATCACACGGCTAAAAACATCTCGAAGTGTGAAATATTTTCCATTTTTGTCTATTTTTGTGAGCAGCAGTTTGAAAGTGGGTTAAGGCAAGTGTGCGGTGATGTAGGCATGTAGTTTTCACAGTGCAAAGCAGTGCGACACACGCTTTTAATGTATGTTAGCATACGTGGCAGCTTTGATGTGGTGGTGGTGGTGCGGGGGGGAAGGGTTTAGGTCATTCACGCCACCCCCCTAACCCCCCCTCCCCACACACACTTCCCGGATCTCAATATAAAGCTTGAGAAATGCCACAGCATAGACCAGTCTGCGATAGTGAAACCACTACTATCAGTATTATGTTTTCCACACGTGGGTTCTTTTCTTATCACGCAGGGTTGCCAGATTCGCTATTCCTCTGACTAATCTGGCTGGTTTGAAAGTGCACACGGGTGGGTCTTATATGGTCGCAGGTGGTGCTATGGTTTGGGTTACTGCGGCAACAGGTTTGGGAATGAAGATGAATTGTTGTGTAAGAGTGCAGCTGTACATATCGCTATTCAACACATACTACGCTAATAAATGGACATCTATTGGTGGTGGTTGGGCATATTATATATATATAATATATATATATAATATATATATATCATCTGTATATATATATATATACAGATGGCTTCTGTTGACTTCATGCATATTCATATCATATCATATCATGCTATCATCCTATATTGAGAGAAAACCAACAAACGCTGTAACTCTGCTGTGCTCTCTGCTGCTATATCACCTCCAGAGGGCAGCAGAGAATAATGTTTGTTTATTTGAGCTCAAGCTGTGCCAGTCACACAAACAATTATCAAATTTTTTAATTTCTGTACTCAACAAAGTTTGTTGGCACACAAACATGTGAACCTGTATACTTATTAATTAAGTTTAAGGGATAATAAGGGTCAATCGTGATTGACCACACCATATTTATCAATAGATCAACTGAATGGACATCTATGGACATCTATTGGTGGAGTACTATCTCTATACACTTTAAATCACATTGATCTTTGTGTTGAATATCTGGCAACCCAAAGACACAGTTATCTGAAATGAGTGTATTCACCCATGATCCCTGCTCGTACTCCCCTTCAACTCAAACGTCTGTCATCAGATTAGGACGTTTAAAATTGCCCCCCCCCCCCATGGATTGGTTCCCATGTATGGTAGCCACATTGGGCTTGTAGCTCCAGTGAGAAACCAAAGAAGCAAGACACCAAAGACGTCTTGGCTGATCAGCTCCAAATGCCTTGGAGGGCCGAAACCTGTCTAAATGTGAATATCTGTTTCTTTGACTTCTAGGATCCTCACAAGGTTCAGCACACGAGCTTCAGTGCTCTTCATGTGCTCGCGAGTCTGGAATGACTTCGAGGTTAGTGTAATCTTACCCCTACGTCTTTCTTGGACTTGACATACGTGCGGGTGCAGGGAGCCGGATTCCTGTTGGCGCAGCGCCCGTGGACGGTGTACTTGCAGCCTGCAGAGGAAGACAGGGGCGATTTTAGAGTGGAGCGGGGGTCGGGGACAGGGCGTAATGCTGAGGTTTGAGTGAGGGCGCCGGACACTTACAGGTGCAGCACAGCCCCTGCTTGCGCAGTCCCAGCAGCATGTTCTGACACACGTTGCAGTAGACAGGCTTGTTAAAATGCTTCATCCTCCACAGATGCTGACCGTCCTTCTGAGTCATCTGAGGGGGGAGAAGAAGAAAGCACTTACAGAGGTCGCAAAGATCAATCACTCATTTCTTCTGCAATGAGAAAAAGAAGTGATGCACTGAACAGACTTGATTCAACCTGTGTCCATTTCCACATAAATAAAATATCTTACATTTATATGACTTCATTTGTGTAATTGGCTGTAATTGCTTTGATGTAATATACAATACTGTGCAAAAGCTTTAGGTACTTTATTCTATTTATTATATATTATTTTTTATATTATATATTGTATTTAAAAGCTGTTTTTCAAGACAGGAAACTTTTATTTACTTAGCAAAACACTGTATTTTTTAAATATTAAACAGTATTAATACAGTAAGTATTGCTTTTACATACATCAGTGTGTTTATTTAACCCTTTCCAAGCTTCTCCTTGTAGAAACCACTTAGTATTATGTACAGTTCTAATCTAATACCTGCTTTGACTGCTCAGTACTTCATTAAGCTAAATCAAGGTTGCTGCTGAAGGAACTGAATACATTCATACAATGTCTGGGGCGTCCAGGAGAAATCTGGAACCTAACTTTGTTCTTCAAACTGGAGCTCAAGATCTGATCTACTTCTCTCATAATAAGATATTCACGTTACTTTGTATTGTATGTACAATTTTAAAGATTATTATCAGATATTGATCAGATAAAGGCTTTTAAACAATCAGCTTATGTGCCTCAGACTTTTGCACAGTAGTGTATGTTATTTAAATGGTAATAGTTGCATATTTGAATCAAGTAAATTCAATGCATTGCAATCTTTCTACGGTGATAAGCCGACTGTAGGTGTTGTGACTGGAGCAGAAATCAGGCCTAATATAGCTTTATAGGCTTCTCACAATTATTACATACTCGAGGGGATCATCTGTTGACTTCATGCATATTCATATCATATTCATATCATGCTATCATCCTATATTGAGAAAAAACAACCAACACTGTAACTCTGCTGTGATCTCTGCTGCTATACCACCTCCAGAGGGCAGCAGAGGATGATGTTTGTTTATTTGAGCTCAGGCTGTGCCAGTCACACAAACAATTATCAAATTTTTCATTTCTGTACTCAACAAAGTTTGTTGGCACACCAACATGTGAACCTGTAGAAGCATTAAATGAACATTTAGGGTCAAGTGTGAGTGTTGGAGACCACAGCATATTTATCAAAACCATCAAAGCCAAAGTCTTCATCACTCATCTGAGGAGAGTTCACTAATTCACTATGTAGAAAGTGTACAAATCAAGAAAATTCAGCACCCCAATACCTTTCCCGTGATGTTCATTCGAGAAAACGGACTCTATGGGCAAGACAAGTGATATTGTGGGTGATTATAAAGAACTCGTGAACTGCATTAACACTTGACTGGTAGACAGATGACAGCAGACTGGGTATTCTATTGTTTTCAATGAAACTGCAAAGAAAAGCAATGACGGTGAATTGAATGCTCCAAGTTCAACTAGAGTAATAATAATAAACCCCATGTATCCCACTATGAAGTTCAGGCATCTACTTAGACACATTTTCCTGGTTTCCTGACATGGTAAACTGAGCCAAGCCCCCGGTGTACACGCCTTCACCCGTCATCGGGTAAAGGCAGGCACACCGTGTACAGTACGCTAGTCCATCACATGGCCAACATTTACTTACGCACACACTCACACCTAAGGGCTGTTTAGAGTGAGTGATCAACCTAACATGCATGTGTTTGGACTGTGGGAGGAGTCCTCTGAGTACCCAGAGGAAACATTTGAGGATGTAAGAACTTACTGACAAAGCTTTTTCAGAAAGTTTAGTGCTTTTGAAGTTGCCTTATTTTAAAAGATGGCTTTTATTTTAAAGTTTTAAAACATAGAATCCTGCTAAAACTGTTTATTTAGGATTTAACTTTTTTAATCATTTACTTAATCACCTTATATGACTGTGTGGTTGTAACGCCTGACATTATTAGACAATGAATTGTATATGGAGGACCTGATCAATACATTTCATGCAAATACAGAAGATAAATTCCTGTAAGCAGAGGTTAATATGCTGCAGCCAACTAAGCTTCTATGTTTGGGTTATGTGTTTTACTGGGTTGTCTCCATCCAGTGTTATGACTTAGAAGAAGCTCAGAGCTCATTTTAGTTCAGACTGATGAAGAGCACTCTCAGTGTAATGTCTATCCCTGTTGCATACATCACCGGTGACACACTCATGCATTTGATGTTTAGCTGTTGGTTATATGTTCCCACCACAACCTTGACAGTGCTCATAAATTTCACACCAGCGCTGACGTGTGGGTGTTCAGGGAGGGGTTACGGAAACGTTGGACACTGTTTATTTGAGCAATGGTCTTTTTATAGTGAGAGAACCTTCGGCTCGTGTGACTCAGAGTGATCTCCAGGCCTCTGGACGGACGGACAGACAGACAAACGGACTGATACGAAAGTGTAAGCCACCAAAATAAACTGTGACCAGCCGTGAGAGCACACAGTGCACCCTCTCTCACCTCAAGCAACTGTAGGTAGAAATAGACTACGGGGAAGTCCCCGCGCTTGATATGCAGCTAAACCAGAGGTTGGTGCTCACATCTTGCATGACACCCCCACAATAAGGGTTAGTAAATGGCACTATATAAAAGAGATAAAGATATATATATATATATATATATATATATATATATATATATATATATATATATATATATATATATATATATATATATACACACTATGCTGTCACTGTCCAAGGAAAAACATATATCTCAAAAAGTTTACAGGTGTACTGTTGACCGATAGTGCTCTAAAACAATTGCTGATATATATACTATACTATATATATATACTTTAATATATATACTATACTATATATACTATATATACACTATACTATATATACTATATATACTATATATACACACCATATACCCTATATATATATATATATATATATATATATATATATATATATATATATATATATATATATATATATATATATATATATATATACACATATATCTCTAGAACTTTACAGGTGTACTAGTGTTCGAAAACGACAGTATATATACTGTCACTGTCTAAAGAAAAACATATATCTATAAATACTATACTATATACACACTATATATATATATATATATATATATATATATATATATATATATATATATATATATATATATATATATATATATATATATATATATACACTTTACTTATATATACTGTCACACTGTCTAAAGAAAAACATATATCTCTAAAAGTTTACAGGTGTACTGTTGATTGGCAGTGTTCGAAAATGGTTGCCGGTATATATATATATATATATATATATATAAAATATATTTACTACCAGCCAAAAGTTTAAGTACCCTACTACATATGTAAAACATTTGGCTGTATATATATATACATATATATACAACATATATATACTGTCACTGTCCAAAGAAAAAGTTTACAGATGTACTGTTGACCAGTAGTGTTTTAAATCGGTTGCTGGTTACTGTGCAAACCTTACAGCACCTTTCGTACCTTGTGCTTGATTTATTTTCCAATATTTGTGCTAAAGTTTGCAAAAAGTTGCCATAATTCACATTTTCACCTTCTGGTAACTTATGCGTTAACTTATTTTCACATAGAAAATCAACAACTGGTTTTTAGGTGTGTCCAAACTTTTGCACAGTTCTATTCTGAGAATTCTCTCACTATCAGTGAACTGCCACTCAAGTCCACTGGTTAGAACTGAAGCTGTATGCCAATGCATACGAGAATGGGCCAGAAGGTCCGCTCTGGTGTCACCGCGGCTGGACAAAAGTCTGAGGGTCATGCACAAAGTATAAAATGTGAAAACCCCTCAGTACAGTTGATGTCATGTTTCAGCACACAGTCTGTTACCTGTCAGCTTCCTTATGTCTGGCAATAACCCATGTCATATATTTTATAGGTGTGGAAATTATACACACATTCAAATCAGGGTAATCAGGTCACCACTCACTGTCCGTGTTGAATGTCATGCCCAACAAAACCACTACTTCCCATATCTCGAACGTCGAATGGGGATGTGAGGAGTCTGGTTCTCGCTCACTGCCCGAGCCTACACTACCTGCCCACTGTATTACAGAGAAACAGAAATAAAAGGATCATGAAGTAGAAATACTTTAGGTAAAGAGTGGCTTACTATAAAAGAAGTATTGTTTTCTGTGATTATGTACGTACAGCATTGTGCAGAAATCTCAGACCAGCCAGGTAAGCTCCGCCCCCTTATATCCACTTATATCACAGTCTTTATTTCAACCTGTCTCCATCCAGTCCTGCACCCTTGTCCTGGTTTTTCCCAGCCAGTGCTGTCTTCATGATATTTGCTCTATAGATGTATTTTTAATCTTTAACCTTAATAAAGCTCACTCATATCTATGTACCTCACTCTAGGCCCTTTCTGACCAATACACATGTGCAAGTATGTATAGACGACCTCAGACTTGCACAGCACTGCAACCTCTATACTGATTATGTGGATGTGTGCGGGTCTCTTTTCTGATTGACTGTGTATGTGTGATTGCATGTCTCACCTTCAGTCCCAATAAGACCAACAGAGGGACGTTATTCATCCCCCCCTCCACCCACTCATCCAGCGATACAGTTCCACTGCTGTCTGAGTCAATCGCCGTCATCATGTCCTTCAGCACCTGCAGAGAGAAAAGGAGAGAGAGAGAGAAAGAGAGAGACAATCTTATGTGTGTAGCTCACTGTAGCATACTGAATGACTTAAGTATAATAATAATAATAATAATAATAATAATAATAATAATAATAATAATAATGTGGCCAAAGTTACTGCCCCAAAGAATACAAAGTATATAAACACCACTACATATCAAATATCAGAAATAAACAAGACAAGATAAACAGTATATACAGTATTTAAAATAATAATTAAGATAAAATAGACATAAAGGTACAGAAGGCACTGTCAGATGAGCACCATCAATTCTTGTTATGTCCTGGGAGACTGACAAGGCTACACGTTTGACTAATTATCATTCACATCCTTGCACGAGTTCACAGGACGTCGATGAGTGGGAGGGTCAAGAACCTGTCAATCAATCATCAATACAGAAACAGTATGTGTGATGCCGGCAGCTTTGTGTTTCAACAAGAAAAAGACAAGAAAGAGCAAACGATCGTGGACTCGTTCAAAGAGAACGTGAGGTAATGAACGTGTTAACGTGTAAACAGCACTGCATAACTGCAGCTACCAGCTTCATCGCATGTAAACAGACGCTGCAAACACGATCTCTCACCAACATTTAAGACGATTCTACCTTCCACAAACCTTTCCTCTGTTCTATCATTCCATCCAACAGCTGCACCAGCAGTAACCCTCTTTCTCTTCATCATGCTTACATGTGTGCACCAGAGAGCTCCCTGTCCAACTATTGGTCAAAGTCGAGGGACATGTCCTAAAAGACGTCAAACTATGCAGAAAAATTGAACAAATTAAACTGTTAGTCTTTTCATCGAGGTGTCCCACACGCCATGCTGCAGTTCTTTGATTATGTGTCATTACAGGATTTGTTTCTCATTCCCGACACTGATATTTTAATATATATACACTGTTGCCAACTCCTCAGTGAGGACAGTAGCTATTGGCTGTCCTAAAAGTAGATAGAAGTCATTAAATGATGTAATCGTCTAATTTACATAATGGTCTATTTGTGTGTATTTGAGGGAATAATGTTGTGGGAGAGTAAAAAGTGAGTAAAAACACTCTAAATATGTTAAAACTACAAATGAACTCTGAATAAATGAACTTATTTTGTGGATTCTTTTTTGATTTCTTGGAAATCGGCCGTGTCACCCTGAAGAATGTCCCTCTGGGATCAATAAAGTATCTATCTATCTAAGACACATTTATATTTACATCCTGCTCTGTAGATAGGGGGCGGGGTCAGCGGTGGCTTTGGGCATGCACAGTGAGTGTAGTGGGTCGTGGGGTGGGGTGGTTCTGCTCTCATGGCAGCCCCTGCTGCTCGCTGAGGACAGTAACTGAAGATCATGTGTGTTCACCTCAGAGTCGTTAGATTTGTCGCTAGTCGCTTTAAAAAAAGTCGCTAGAGGATCTGAAAGTCGCTAAATATATAAGTTGGCAACACTGAATATATATATATATATATATATATATATATATATATATATATATATATATATATATATATATATATATATATATATATATATATAAATGAAGGATGTTGTGTTCTCTCTAAGCCAAAAGAAGAAAAGCACCACCCGGAGTGTTACCAGGGTAAAGTTTTAAAGACATGGAGACAGATGGATCTGTAAAGGCACCATTACCACCAAAATATATTTACACAATTTCAGGTAAAGAGATTTTTTTGTAATTTAGGGTCATTTCTTTTGGTCCAATCATCATAACATTTACACACAACATGAAAAGTCCAATGGGTTCTTTCTACTTATGTAGAAAACTAAATTTCCTGAATTTTCCATATCCTGCAGCGATATGCTGCCTTCTAAATGACGTCTTCTTCGGGCATGTCCAGTCTTATTTCAACACGGCACATTCTTCCAAGCCACATTTTGCACACTGTACAACAGCATCACTGCACAATAGGAGCATGCAGGTGGTGGACTGGCCTACTTACAGTCCAGAACTGCCTTCTACTGAAAACATGTGGTGCATTAAAAGTAAGACATTACAACATTGCCCCATACAGTACATTCATTCCATCCAACAGCTGCACCAGCAGTATCCCTCTTTCTCTTCATCATATGTACACCAGAGAGCTCTCTGTCCCACTATAAGTTGAGGGACATGTCCTAAAAGACATCAAACTATGCAGGAAAATTGAACAAATTCTGACATGTTAGACTTTTTATTGAGGTGTCCCACACGCCATGCTGCAGTTCTTTGAACTAACCCTAGCCCACTGTCCTATTTAGTACAAATCAGGCATCCCAGAAGACCCTTTATTATTTTTATTTTAATTTAACTCAGAAGAGCCTCCTTTTATTCCCAGGAAATTGGAACAGTAGGTGAAATTCAAATAAACGCACAACAGTGAATGTACAAAGACATGATATTTAATTATCATTTAATTATCATTGACCCCAAAATGAAACCTTTAATCTGTGCTTAAAGATTAAACTAAATTAAGCCCTTACACTCCTGGCTTAGTACATACCAAGGCTTATTATTCAGGAATTACATGGATTACAGTTTTCGCAGCATCCAGGTCTGTACTATGTATTGAAATGTTGACAACTTCTCTGGGCTTGGGCTGAGAAGAGACTGAATGGGACCAATACACAGTGTAAAGTATATCAGGCTGCTTATGGAAATAAAGGATGTTGTGTTCTCTAAGCCAAAAGAAGAAAAGGACCATCCAGAGTGTTACCAGTATGAAGTTTAAAATACATGGAGACAGATGGAGTACATCTGTAAAGGCACCATTACCCCTGAAATATATTTACACAATAGGCCAATAGGTTCTTTCTAATTACATAGAAAACCGAAAGCTTCTAGATGACGTCTTTTTCGGGGACATCCATTCGTATTTCAACACTGCCAACCCACAATCTGCACACGGTACCACAGCATCACTGCATAATAGGAGCATGCAGGTGGTGGACTGGCCTGCTTACAGTCCAGAATTGCCTTCCACTAAAAACATGTGGCGCATTAAGAAGTAAGATATTATAACAAAGGCCCCATAGAGTTATGCATCTTATGAGTAACTAGGCCTGGACAATAATTCGATAACGGTATTTATCGCAATATGTTTCAATAACGGTGATATAATTCTTGACAGTTTTTCTGATTTATGAAATTATTTATATCGATATTAGAATTATCATTTTGACAAATTATCAAATTAAGGAATATATCACAATAATAATAATAATAATAATAATAATAATAATAATACATTTTGGCCATATCGTCCAGCACTATGAGTAATATAACAAAATAATGATGAATCTGATTAATTGAATGATCAACTGGTGTCTTCAGTCCTGAGGCAGTCAATAAGTGCAGCTGTGGTGATGTAAGGGGATGTAACACCATGGTAAACATAATACCATCCCAACATTTGTATATATTTACAAAAAGTACACTACCGCTCAAAAGTTTACGATCATTTCATGCAATTTTCATGCAATTCACAAACAATATTGTCCATTTCACAATTAATGTAAGTGTATCAGATGATTTTTAAAGAATAAAAATGTTTGTATTAAAGTCTATTTTTGTATAGAGGCTTATTTTACATATAGTCCTATTATCAGTAATTCTCAGTGCTCTGTCTAAATCTCCTGGTACGGCCACCAATCCAAGTTAAGGATGTTATTGGACTAATTGGTTGTTAGGACACTCTTGCTCAATTGTGATGCACAGCTGAAAAACATTCTACTAATAAGTGAGTATAAAAGGGAACAACATTCTAGGTTAGTTTAGTATCTGAAGATCTGCAGTTGATGGCTTGCTGACCGACTCACAATGACCAGAAAGAAACAACTTTCTTTAGAGACCCGTCAGTCCATTGTTGTGTTAAGGAAGAAGATACTCCATTAAAACAAGAACATTTCACTGTGACCCCAAACTTTTGAGCGGTAGCGTATATAGTTATAGTATAATATATAGTGTCATCGGGGGTGAAGTACACAAACACATACACACATATACACACACAGTTAACTTACAGGCCTGAGTTCTGACACATCCCAGCCCAGGTAGTCGGCCGCATGCATCATTTGGGCAATAATCCGGTCCACTTCCTACCGACGGGAAAGAGGAGATTTTACAAAGCTGATTAACAGCTTTTTCTCATCATTCATAAACATTTGATGGAGGTCAAGTATGTCATCCTAATAGAAAATGTGCATCAGTTTCTGCATCAGTCGTCCACTAAAAGGCAGACATAAAGAGCTACATGTATCAAAATAGACGCTGTAATGGTCCATCCAGCGGACAGTAATTGCATTTGCGCTGGGCAGTGTAAACATAATGCATATTTAATGAACAGCCCTTTAATGCCCCTTTCAGCTAAAACACTGCTAAAAGTCCCAAAAGCCACTTACTGAACTGTCCAGGACGCCGTTGCCGTCCCTGTCATACAGCCTGAAAGCAACTACAGGAAAAGAGAAGGGAGTTAGCTCGGCGCCTTCGTGTAAGCAGACTCATGCTAATGCAAGTGAGAACTCACACTCCAGTTTGTCTCGAGGCTGCCCATCCTCCAGCAGGGAGAAATAACAGGACACGTCCTTAAGAAAGACCTCCCCTTAGAGACGGGACAGAGACAAAACAATAAGCAGAGCAAACAAAACAGTGTTTACATCAATTAGAGAAATGTGCACAGGGTGAAAAGTCTGGTGCCACTTCCAAAATTCTCTTTCACTGGATCTGTGTTTTACATTGATTAATATTTAATAAAAGCAGTAATAATTCTTTTTTCCAGCCTCTATTTATTCCTTATGATTAAACCAGCAGTTTATGTTACTGTCCCTGTAAGACTGATATATAGTACGGTGCAAAACTATTATATTTAAAAAACACTTTCAGAATAAGAGTCTAAAGAGTCTGAACATGAAGCAAACAACACACAACAATCCGTTTTTATTATTAAATGAAAACATAATAATAATATTCTGATTGGCTCTTAGGGGACATTTGAATTTTGGGACCAATAAACAAACAGTCACGGGAGCTAGTCCCAGCGTCATCAGGCGACACCATGGACAGGTCGCCAGTCCATCGCATGGCCAACACACACTCACACTGTGGGAAGTTTAGAGTGAGCGATCAACCTAACATGCATGTGTTTAGACTGTGGGAGGAAACAGGAGTACCCAGCTGAATACATTCATACAATGTCTGGGGCGTCCAGGAGAAATCTGGAACTACACTTTGTTCTTCAAACTGGAGTCAAGATCTGATCTACTTCTCTCACAATAAGATATTCATGTTACTTTGTATTGTATGTATGATTATTTACATCTGTTCTAATCAGATCTGGTGTTCTTACTGGTGAACACATTGGCATAGGAACCAGGGGGATTGGGGGGGACGTGTCCCACCCAATATCAGAAACAGGTAGATTTGTCCCACCCTAAAAGTAAATTACAGAAAAGCTGGAACTGTTTTGAAAAAACTTTTTAAAAAAAGTTTTTTGCTTTAGTGTAATGTGTTGCTATGGTAACAGACCAGTAGGGTTTGGGTTAGCTAACTTTTATATTAACTTTTGTCAGAAAGCACTCTGACTGCAGACTGCTACTACATTACATACAAAAAAAACCTTTTTGGTTATATGTGTATATAATCCAGATACTGTATGTATAATTTAAACGTTTTCTGACAGCAGTACCATGTAATGTGGAGTATCTAGTTTAGTTTGTAAAGTGATCTTTAATTGGATTTATCTAATAATAAACAGACGTACAGATAATGTTGTATTTTGTTTATTTATTTGTAATTTACTGTAATTCCACAAATGTTGTTCTACGTCACTACACATACAGTGATTTACTACCTTACCTACAGTGGAATCAGATTATAGGTAATATTAAGGGGACAGGGTGGGCTTTGATTTATATTAGCAAATGTGTCCCCTCCAACAATGTCAAACCCGCTCCTACGCCCTTGGGTGAACACTTATTGATCAGATAAAGGCTTTTAAACAAGGAGACTGGGGAGTAATTTAAGTCATGGCGTGTAATGTACTACAGAAAGCTATTGTGAGTGAGGGAAGGAAGTTTATTTAATGATGTATTTTATTTGAAATAGTAATTTTAATTTATAGAAAATTAATACACAGTCTGACCTGTAGGCCAGAAACTCTAGTTCATGTCAGGGCAGCAACCTTAATTTGAACCCTGAGGCCTGAACGCACCAGGCAGGGGTTAGCATGGTCTTGTTGGTAACACTGGCCTGTTCATGCATCTCCACCTGTTGATAGCAGACCCTCCTTTTCTAGATAAGTTGGGAAAAGCTATTTTATAATAATC
This sequence comes from Megaleporinus macrocephalus, assembly GCA_021613375.1. Taxonomy (NCBI): domain Eukaryota; kingdom Metazoa; phylum Chordata; class Actinopteri; order Characiformes; family Anostomidae; genus Megaleporinus; species Megaleporinus macrocephalus. Next base: position 35,903,560 of record CM038718.1, read on the forward strand.
TCATAGCTGGAAAGAATACAGTCTGTGTTTCAGGCTGCGTCCTTGAGGGCCATGAAGAACCAGACAGAGATAAGCAGAAAGATACAAACTCAGCAGTAGCTTAGAGAGAAATATATTGTTCTGTATTGTACAATATTGTCCATTTTACATGTAAAGCATCACTGGACCAGTGTTTTACATTGATTAATATTTTTTAAAAGCAGTAATAATTAATTTTTCCAGCCTCTCTTTATTCCTTATAATTGAGCTGTTTATGTTACTGTCCCTGTAAGACTGATAAATAGTACGGTGCAAAATTATTATATTTAAAAAAACATTTTCAGAATAAGAGTCTAAAGAGTCTGAACATGAAGCAAACAACACACAACAATCCGTTTTTATTATTAAATGAAAACATAATAATAATATTCTGATCTTAGGGGACATTTGAATTTTGGGACCAATAAACAAACAGTCACGGGAGCTAGTCCCAGCGTCATCAGGCGACGCCATGGACAGGTCGCCAGTCCATCGCATGGCCAACACACACCAGTAGCTTAAAGAGAAAGAGTGTTTTCTGTATTGTACAATATTGTACAATAATCAAGGATTATTAAGGATGACATCTGAGACTGGTTGGATAAAACCAGTATTGTGTAATACCATATAAAAAAAATACCATATATTGTGTAATATCGGTGTGAGTGTTTCTATTGGTCTGTATTGACGATGGGAGTTTTTCTGTGATTTACTTTTATTTTAGTTTAGTTTAGTTTAGCCCTGTATATATACATATATTTTTAGCAAAAAATAAATAAATAATAATAATAATAATAATAATAATAATTTAAAAAAAAAAAAAAAAAAAAAAAACAATGAGTGCCTGAGACTTATGACCTCTTTTACATTGGCATCATAAACATCTTTCAGAAGGCTGCAATTCCTGACAGCCAGTAACATAACAATGTTTAAAGCCTCTGGTCACTTTCATCATATCATATCATTTACAAGACAAAATTCTCGGCTCTCTAATCTTCCATCAACGTGTGATGACTTTTGCTCTGCCTCTAAAGCACCGCCCGGTTTTTGATTACATCACCGTGAACCAGTGGGTGTGGAAACCCATCATCAAGAGACAGTTCTCAGAGGAAACAGCAGCGTAATACATTTAAAATCAGATTGTATGTAATTATCAGTACGCATGATGGCAGGGAAACAGTGGAAAGGGTTTGTGGAGGTGTGGCAACAATACTTCTGCCTCTGAAAGGCAGCGCTGGTGGTCCACTGGCATGCTACTCAGCGCTTTCTGGGCAGCACACGGGCGGTTAACTAGAGTGTTAGACAAAATGCTAACTCTCATGTTCCACTTACAGTCCAACTGATCCTTTATCAAGTGCTCTTAAGCAAGGTACCTAACCCCTGACTGCTGCCAGGGCGCTGTGGATAGGGCTGCCCACCACTCTGGGCAAGTGGGCTCACTGCCCCCTAGTGTGTGTACATGTGCGGGTTTCACTTCATGGCTGGGTTAAATTCAGAGGTCAAATACTGCTAGTTCTAATTCAGTAGAAAACCATCTGCAATAATGAATCATTAATAATAATGAAATATATTAATAATAATGAATCACTGTTTTATATCAGTTGTTTGTAATATTGATCTTAGTTTATTTTCCATAATAAAAGTTACTGTGCCTCTCAAATCTGTTTAAGCGGGATAAAAACTATTTGGTGGTCTAAGGGGGGGACGAGTCTGTGTGGTGCTGACCTCAACAAGCCAGTGGGCCGATAAATCTGCTTGCTATCTGAAACCACACCTCGATTTTTCCTGAGATCTCAGTAACGATATTTAATCACAGACTCCGTACGGCTGTGATGGGCTGTCCTCACGTTTTCAACAGAGCTAATCTTCGGCAGGGGCCAAGGTCAGTGCAGCGCGAGGCACGCAAACGTTTCTTCTCATCGATCATCGCTGCCTCGCGTCACTGCTCATTTACATAAACTTGAGCAGAGCTGACCTTCACCACATCACTCTTATTGCTCACCAACGACTGCACCACCTACACGCCAAAATGAGTCACTTCCTTCTGCCTCGCCGCCTTGGTCACCCGTGGTGTTCACGCAGGTTCACGTCCTTCATAACGAGCCCTACTATCTCGCCATTAAGTTAAAATATCACACTGCCATCTCGCTGTGTGGCTGGCTTCTCAGTTACTCCTAACAATTACCCGACCAGTGATTACAGTACTTAAAGTACTGACCCCTAACCGTGTACTTGAATACCAGTACACACCCCTGTCTGAGACTTACTGTCCGCTTATTTTGATATTTGAGTCAGATATTCACTCAAACACAGCATTCGGCTCAGATCTTGTAGACACACAGCGTTAATGTTGCATATAATTGTAGAAGCACGCAGAGGAACTTGCTTTATTATTCAAAAATAGCTGCGGGACATCAGTAAGTGCCTGTGCTGGGTGGGTAACAGGGGCTGCCCCTTCAGATGAGCTAGTAAGTAACCAGTATCAGGCTGGATGCATGCTGATGAGGACTTGTTGTCTTGTATATATAGTGTATATATATATATATATATATATATATATATATATATATATATATATATATATATATTGATAGTGTATGTATATATGTCGATTTTTTTATTTCTACATCATTGAAATACAGTAGTTGCCCTTTATATGCTGTTTACATTGTGCAACAGTTTCATGATGAATGGACCAATTAATATGCTCCAAAATAATTTGTAAAAAATTCTGGTTCTATTGACTTACATTAAAAGTAAAGAATTTTTTTAGCCTCTCCTGTAAAGTTTTTTTCATATTTTTTTTGGACAACAACAATATTTTCATTGCTCTGGGCAAAAGTTAACCTCAGCTACAGCAGCTCTAGTTAGCAGCCAGTGCTTAATTTGTGTCGGATCTTGCTGGAACAAGATCCAGCACCTATCGTATTTCCAGTACCTGTGTTCTGGAACTCTGGAATATGGATCCAGCACCTCTGAGACATTTTTTTAACATGGGGATTTATTTATAAAGTAATTTAAAATAAATGTTGCATAAAATTGTAGAAGCACGCAGAGGAACATGCTTTATTATTCTAAAATAGCTGCGGGACATCAGTAAGTGCCTGTGCTGGGTGGGTAACAGGGGCTGCCCCTTCAGATGAGCTAGTAAGTAACCAGTATCAGGCTGGATGCATGCTGATGAGGACTTGTTGTCTTGTATATATATATATATATATATATATATATATATATATATATATATATATATATATATATATATATATATATATATATAGGCAGTAAACTATTGGCAGAGTGTCTGTGGCTGCAGCAACAGTTCACTAGGCTAGAACAACGAAACTGAGATTCCTGTCAAACCAGCGCAAAACGATACACTGAATATGTAAATGTGTCCATGGTTGTGATGTCACAACTGTGAGGAACTGTAAATGTTGGTGCACCTATATTCCCACAGCGTCGCCGTCCAAGGAGAACTTTAAAGGACAGAACAAAAACTGTCTTTACATTCAATGTAAGTCAATGGAACCAGAAGCTAATCGAGCATTTCTATTGGTCCGTTGTTCATTAATCCATCACAGGATTGAAAAACTGAGATATATGTTTTTCTTTGGACGGTGGCGAATGAGCCTGAGCGCTGGGTGAAGCTGCCGCCATGAAGAAACAAAAAGACTGAGAGGGGAGCGAGACTCACTGGTCTGGTCTGAGCTTTGGAAGGACCTGAAGAGACGCTGGCAGAGATCAGCTGGGAAATCATCCTCCTCCAGGTACGTCTTCAGGAAGAGCCGGAAGCCGTGCTCGTCGATGCACTGAGGACACGAGGAAGAGACAAACAGCGTCCTTTCAATAATGAACCAGCTGGAGTGCTTCTGCATACTCGTTCATCACGAGCTCTCTCACACACTGTGAATAATTCAGCCGGCTCGGTCTGCGGCGCTAGCTCGCAGTTACATAATAGAAAATGAGTCCATTTGTCATTTTCACCAGTGCTGTCTAAAAGCTGACACGTTTAATGGGTGCTTTAATCCCTCTAATGCTGAGGCGACGTAATAATAAGTGCTCCCATAGAGATGAATCACGGAGCGTCCAACAGTACAGCCAGCACGGAGCTTCTCCTATACAGTGACTCGCTAGCACCTTTTATTCACCAACATGGACATGCAAGCCCACCAACTGCTCCGGGAACAGATTTTGAAGGGTTAATGAGACAAACACTCTGTCTCTGAATGTAGCACTGACAGGTAAGAAGTGAGTAAAAGTGCAGAAGAACAAGCAGAACCATAACAGCGGGACTCCTGAGGGACGTCTGATGAGGCGTCCCGCTGGACCCGCGCTACAAACCCAAACCTTGTTCTCTCTTTCAGCACAGAAACGCTCCTGCTGTCCTCCTTCTGAGACATACTCAAACTTCAACAGCCCCGAGGACACCTGCGCTCCTCTGGTGTACAAGTGGAAAATGATAACGCTCTGTCTCACACACACACACACACACACACACACACACACACATACACACATACAGACACACACACACATACACACATACAGACACACACACACATACAGACACACACACACATACACACGCATACACAGACACACACACATACACACAGACACACACACACATACAGACACGCACACACACATACACACATACACACACACATACACACGCATACACAGACACACACACATACACACAGACACACACACACATACAGACACGCACACACACATACACACACACACACACACACACACACACACACACACACACACAGACACATACAGAAACACACACACATACACACACACACACAAAACACACATATACTCACACACAGACACACACACATACACACACACACACATACACACACACACACACACATACACACACACATACACACACACAGACACACACACACATACACACACACACACATACAGACACACACACACACACATACAGACACACACACACACACATACAGAGAGACACACTCACACACACACACACATACACACAACAGACACACACACACAACAGACACACACACAGACACATACACACATCCATACAAACACACAGACACACACACACATACACACAACAGACACACACACACAACAGACACACACACAGACACATACACACATCCATACAAACACACAGACACACACACACACACATACACACACACACACATATACATACATACACACAAACACACAAAACACACACAAAACACACATATACTCACACACAGACACACACACAGAAACACACACACATATACACACAAACGTACACAAAGACATGGACCGGTCACATTCATTAACTAATATTATTAATATTAAAATAGTACAAATATAAGAACGTCCTGGGTTGGTGTGTCCAAACTTTTGACTGATAGTGTAGGTGTAAAAGTCAGAGAACGTTCCTTTAACGTCCAATCAAACAGACATTCAGTGCCTTATTCCTCCGCACCGGAAGAAAACACTGTAATATACAAAGTGAAGGTAATAACTAAACCTGATATCAGGTTATTTTAGTATTTGGAGGGTCCATACTGTCTTATTACAGCAAACACTTATTTCTCTGACTGTTAACACACAGCACAGCACAGTATGTAAAGTAGTGTTTTAATAATATTGTAATAACAATGTAATAATAATGTAACGTCTCTTATGTATTGTGTGTATTGTGCACCTATGTGTAATACAGTTATATTTGTGAGTATCTATATGTATGAATGCTGTGAGCCAAACCCTAATCATAACCCCACTAACCAAAAATAAATGATTTCAATATTTTAAAATAAACAAATTTGACCATTAAAAAAAATCCTAAATCAGGAGAATTGTGTTGGACCTGTACACACGACGTAGCCCGCACTCACATTTTATTTTTAAGCCTGAGAAAGTGGAGCTC